>CM057847.1:148573593-148609168 GCA_030068395.1 Apalone spinifera
ACGCGGAACAGGGCATTCTCAGCTTTTGCTCCCAGGCTGTGGAATTCTCTTCCTGGGGATATTCGCATGGCGCCAATGCTAGCGTTGTTCCGGCATCAGGCTAAAGCCACCCTTTTTACTTGTGCTTTTATTAATGTTTGAGTCTGTATGTGTGTGTTCCTCCTCTCTATATATTTTTAGCTGGTTATGTTTCATATTTTAAATTTTTATATATATTTGTATTTTTTTTGTTTGTTCTTCTAAGCCACCTTGAATATTTTAAATAGAAAGGTGGGGTAAAAATATTTAAATAAATAAGTTGGGCTCGTAAAAGGGGGGCGCTATTTCTAGTTCCTTAGCAACAATTCATGGTTGGCCTTAAGAGGGCAGCTGGGTGTCTCTTTCCCATGCAGACTGTGGGGCACCTCGCATATGTGTATATGTGAAATTCATGATAGTGGTATCCAATTTTGTTTGGTGTTGTGCTACCTTATAAACAGACAGGGCTGCTTTTCTGTGTCCGTCCTGTTTTTTCCAAGCTTCCTGTTACTGTTTTGGCTTCTCTTTGCTACAGCTGAACAGCAGGCTTCTCGGACCATAGTTTAAGGTTTAACCTATATATCAAAGGGTTATTGGCTACAGTGGGTCAAAAACCTGTTCCTACATTTCCTACTTTTAACCTAGGGTTCTCTAACCTATCAGATTAAATACAGCAATTTTAATGTTTTTAGTTTACTTTGGAGCCGTTGGTAGAGCACTAGTACCAGTAGGAATGTTATAATTGATGAACCCCACATAATTTGGCAAACCAACACCCAAATTCAGCCCCAGAGTATTCCGTCCCCCGAGATGGCACTACCCATGATCATAGCTTTAACCTTCACTGCCTGGCTTAGGGCCTTGGAATACTTGGTATTAGCCTGGTCCATGATTTCCCCAATCTGAGTGTACCTCAGTCGACCTTCCCAAATGTGTCTCTTTTCTCTTGCTGAACAATTTTTTTTCCTAGCTCACACTTTTGCTTTACTTAGAATGTCTTTTCATTTAAAAAACAATACACAACAACGTTTGCAATACATATGCCACAAGACAAGACAAACTTAGACAGAACACAAAACACAACTTGTTATGTCATGACAGTAGAACCATGTTTTTTTTCTTTCAGTTGTTCTTCAGGTGGTACAAGTTCTTTCTGATGTTCTAAAAGACAAAAGGGCATTTTTCTACCCTCCTGGGGGTGGTACATTATATTTTGTAATACTCCTTTTCTTTACAAGTATTCTTGCTGACTTCTTGATCAGCCTGCTGTTACCCAATAATTACTTATGCCTTTATTTTGTAAACCAGCTTTTGAGGGTTTGGGTAAAGTACTTCACTGATCAATTATTAAGTTAAAGGTGGCATGCCTCAATTTCCTTTTTATACCACAGTCCAGGTTTTTAATAGTCTGTCTGTTGTGAAGCTCCAAATTTATTCACAGGTAGTAACTGAGAGTCTTTACTGCTATAGTGATTTTCCTTAGCACAAAGTGTTTGCTAGTTACCGTTCCAGCAAGTCTAAAAGGCTTTCTCTTTAAAATCCATGCGGTGTTTTACAGGTTTTAAGTAGCTTCTTAGCGTAACAGTTTGTTTTCTTAGAACCACCTTAGGGTTAAATGCCCCAATACAAGCAGCACTAGCTATTTGTGTCTGGCACAAAGTGTCTTGTCAGTTTGCAATTTTAAGTGAGAGGGCATTATCCAAAACAAAATAAAACCAATTCATTTGAAACCTACCGAACAGATTCACAAATTTGCAATGCATTCCTTGTTATGTATTTGACCAATGAAGTTTTACTTGAACCCCTTATTTCCCATTTAGCAAATTTAACAAAAATGTTCATAGCCAACTATTTAAATTGATTGTTTCTTTGCCTGGATTATTTACACATTCCTTAGGAAAGAGGCTGCAAAGAAACAAGAAGTCTTTTTATAACAGGTTTCCTTCTAACACATTATAACAATTGCTTAATTCCTTCCACATTTCACAGAGTCAATTTCTCATACCCTTAATCACTTTCATTGTCCCTCAAATGAAATCACTTTCGTTGTCCCTTTCATTGTTCCTCAAATGAAAACTTTCCTCATTCCCAGTCATTTAACTTTCAAATGCCTGCACTACTGCTTTCCTTATTCTTTCTACTATACCCACACAGGGCCCCAAAACTCTTACCCCCTTTTACATGCTTATTTCCTTTTTATTGTCCGTACCTGATCCTGCTTTTCTGCTAAATGGTTCCTTTCCAATGACACAGGTTTTGTCCATTACTAATTTAGTAAGAAAGGTGGGCTCCTTGATTAGCCATCATACCTTCTGATTCCTTCACTTGGGTAAATCCAAATGTTCATTTTTGCAGTCAGCTAATTTTAGAAAAATTTTCATAACAACAGCAGTATCTTTTGAGTGAGATTAAGGATTCTGAAGTGTATTGGGTTTTTTTTTATGACAAGTAGCTATCACTTCAGTTTGGTTCTCTTCAGTGCCACATAAACCCACATAAAGGTTTTGGGGGTCCAAATCAAAATCTGAACCTGAGGCAACACATCCTTCCAAAAAATTACTTCCAAAAGAGGGCTTGAGATGGAGGAAGTTGGAAAGCGAGCTTGCACCACACATGGCTTCTCTCTCAAAGCACTAAACCCAGGTTCCCATTCTAAGCATTGCAATCTGGCATACACAACCACTCCACTCAAGTTTGGAGCTGCTCTCAAATAAGGGGCCCAGGGAAAACTGCTTCTTTTGTCATACCCACACATTGGGTGGCACAAATCCTTTTTCTCCTATCTGGGCTAGCCGCCTTTTGATTGAATTTCTCCTCTTTAGCATAAAATTCACTTCCTATTGAAGTCCATGGGAGTCTTTTTATTGACTTTAATAGAAAATGGATCAGATCTGTTGATTGAAACTATGCAGTGGGGCATGCTGCTGTCGCTTGGTTGAAATTTCTCTCTTCAGATCTTCTTAACTGCTAACTTTGGCTCCCTGGCTGACTTTGGGTTTAGATTTCCAAGAGAGTTTGTTACCGTGTTCCCTTTCTGCTTTTCTTATTCCCTTTCTGATTGGGCCTGCTGATCAAAAGAAGACTTCTCTTCTATACAAAATGCAATAGGGAAAAATGTCCACACATTTAATATCCCAGATAGGGAATTTATTCAAATAAGTATAGCAGAAAAATGTGTTAAACATAAATTCTGCTTATACAAATACAATGCTCACTGGTAAAAATGTGACCTTGTGAAAAAAAGAGAATATTCTTCTCTTTCCGTAAGTAGATAAAAATTTCTCTCAACCACATAGAAATTAAAGAATAAGAGTTGAAATTAGAATTTTAAGTTTTAAAATTGTCAGTATCTTATTAAATCTAAACATGGAAATCTCCATTCAAGAACCAGAATGCTAAAATGCATCTCTCACTTCCATGAGTTCCTAGCATTATTCACCATGGCTGCAAACTGAAGAGCTTGAATAATGGCAGGCCTGCTGACTTATCTCCATATGACGTCCACACCCCACACACAGAAATGTCCTGAACATTTGGGTTGCAGGGACCCCCCCCACAGAGTTTCATTCCTGAAGGCATGGGAGAACACTGACCACGTTCATGTTCTCAGAATATATTGTCTCTCTTTTTCTTGAGCAGAGTGGAATTGCTTTGATTTTTATTTGTTCCTAAAAAATTTAAGACCCAATATATGCAAAAGTCACTCATAAGTTGTGGTGCCCAAATTTTTGGATAGCCAATCTGATATACCTTAAAGGGACCTGATTTTGAGAGGGGACGTGTGAAGTACTTCTGAAAATCAAAAGCCTTTAAGAGAAATTAGGTTCAGCACCTCCAAAATTGAGGCATCCAATGTCACTTTTGAAAATCTTGGCCTTATGGCTCAATGTTTAGAATTTCTTGGAGTGTTTCATATGCAGATTATTTATTGCTCTGAATGTATATTAGTATACCTGACTAATGCTATTTTCACCATATAAATAGGCTTCTCAGGATTGTCTCCTTTAACATAAGTATCTTTGCCTTCATTAATTTGGAATGTGTACCTTCCCTCACCTATATTGGAAGTGAAATATAATATGGTACTTGCTTCTCTGAGATCCACTTATACAGCCACTAGATGTTGTAAATATTCCTGAATCTTAGTTTGTAGAGTCTTGTCAAAGTCTGACTAGTGGAAGAGTTAAGATTCTTGTCAGCAAGTGCAAGGGAGATTATACAGGATTACAAAGTCTAACAAAAGTTGAATTAATTGCTGCATTCCAGCTACCTTAGTTAATTAGTTAGTTAGGTTAGTTAGTTAGTTAGTTAGTTTGCTTGTTTAAAGTCACAAGAAACTTTGGCAGCTAGAAAGAGGAGTTTATAATTAGCAAAACTCTTATCCAAATAGTTCCCATGTGAGAAAAATTCTACTGTGTTTCCAGATATAAACTAAAAATTTAGGGCCTTATTGATATATTTTGTTGATTTTAGGAGTGAACCAAACTCAAGGTTGTTTATTGGAAACCTAGTTAAAACATTAACCATGGAGAAGATATCATCATGCCATATTGTGTACTGTTTGCCTCTGTGTAAATGAGATGTTGAAAGGTAATTATCACTTAAAAACTCTGTGACAGAATTCAGAAATGTCCATTTAGTTTAAGTGTTTGTTCATCTGTTTGTTTTTTAATAGAAATCAAACTCTTTATGGAAAGTTGTTCCTTTAAAACTAACATCTCTTATACCATGAAGATATAGAATGTTAATTAGCTTCTGAAGCTGTTTTGGATGATTCAATTAGATCTCACTTATTTCCCCACTGCCGGTTACACTTTTTATTTTCTTTTTTTTACAAAACAGCAACACTGACATCCAGTGTCTAGTTACATTAATTGCAATTGAGTAGTCCCTAAGGATATTTCTTGTGTAAATCCTATATCTTTACATATTTTCCATATCTGCTAAAATGTGACAGTGTCATGGCAAATTAGTGGTACAGCCATTTAAGAGCAATCTTCATTGACAGAAAAACCCAAGACAATAAACACAATGGCTACATCTACACTGGCATGATTTTCTGGAAATGCTTTTAACGGAAAAGTTTTCCATTAAAAGCATTTCGGAAAAAGAGCTTCTAGATTGGCACGGACACTTTTCCGCAAAAGCACTTTTTGCGGAAAAGCGTTCGTGCCAATCTAGATGCACTTTTGCGCAAAAAAGCCCCGATCGCCATTTTCGCGATCGGGGCTTTTTTGCGCAAAACAATGCCGTCCTGTCTACACTGGCCCTTTTGCGCAAATGATTTGCACAAAAGGGACTTTTGCCCGAACGGGAAGGGCAAAGTATTTCCGCAAGAAGCACTGATTTCCTACAGTAGGAAGTCAGTGTCCTTGGGGAAATTCAAGCAGCCAGTGTACACAGCTGGCCAGTTTTTGTGGAAAAGCGGCTGATTTGCCACCAAAACTGGCCAGTCTAGACATAGCCAGTAAATAATTCTATGAACATGAAATTATTTGTCTATTGTGAAAGGCTCAGGCTGCACCATTAGCAAGAGGGATCCACTGAAGAATTCATAGAAAGAATATATAATTAATTCAAAAGTATGTTTCCTTTCATTGACATACTTACTCTATAGAGTCTGCTAATTTATGGCTCTTGTTCTGAGTGGATAGCCTTTGTGAGATGGGGGCCCTATTAATGTGTATTCATGCAGATGCACAAGGAAGGATGTGGTGCAAGAAGCCTTCTTTTTTTTTTCTTCCTGCACAAAGGCTTGCCTCAGTCCGTGTTTAAATGAAACAAATTTGCACAAGTGTCAATGCTTTGATCTAGTTATTTAGATAAAGATCCCTATGCTAGATATAATGCATGGGCATTAAACAAAGATTGCACAAGTGCAGCATAATTAGGCAACATTATGAGTTTAAAGTCAGAGGAGACCATTAGATAGTATAATCTGACCTCCTTTATATTCCAGGCTATGAAATTTCATCCAGTTATCATTGCATGAAGTTCAATATCTTCCTTTTTGGCTAAAGCAGGGCTACTCAACTTTGCAAGCCCCGGGGGTCACAATGATACTCACAGCACATACTGAGGGCTACAACTTTAGTGTGGTTGCATGTACATGCAAATAAATATGCAAAAATATGCAAACAGCTTCTTTCAGAGCATCTTTCACAAAGATTAAGGCAAACTACACAACATGCAGGCCCCATTTAAATCAGTTCTGCTGATATTAATAAAATGCAATATTTACCCAATTTCTACCCATATGACAGGACTTTTAATGAGCAATAATAGTCCAGGAATTGAACTACTAAAATGCATATCAACAGAAGACCACTATATTGACTCGCCATTATGGAAAGTGTTCCCAGCAGAGTCCATGTTCAAAGGATTCCACCCATGGGCTGTGTGTTGAGCCCTGCATAAACCCAAACTACACCGGAGGCCACAAACCAACAGGCCACAGGATGCACGCGGCCCATGGACTGCATGTTGAGTAGCCCTGGGCAAAAGTATATCTTCCAGAAATGCTTCCTGTCCAGTAAGCAAAAGATAGAAAATGCACAACTTCCCTTGGTAGTTATTTTCAATAGTGAATACCTCGAAGACAGAAGAAGAAGAGAAAAATCTGACTAATCATTCTGGAGCTCTTTTTGGCCCCACAAGTAAAAGAAGGCAAAAAATAATGGAGGTGAACTGCAGGCTGCATGACTGGTGTGAAGCTAAAGGTTTTGATTTGTGGAACACTGGGCTAAATTTTAGTGGGAGAAAGACCTGTATGAATGGGATGACCTGCATCTCGTTGGCTGAAGGACTGATATTCTCAGTTGAGACTAGTGGTGGCAGCTGAGTTGGAATTAAATTAATAACGCAAGAGGAAGTTTATAAGAAGATAAATGAATTCAAATTTGAATTCTAAATGTTATGAACAAATTGAACAGATGTAATGAACAACATGAAGTCAAGAAATCATTCAGTTGTTTATATAGCTATGCTAGGAATATGAGAAATATGCAGGAAGAGTGGAAATTTTCACTGATGAGAAGAAAATTGATGTATCTGGCATTAATGAAACCTGGCAGGATGTTTTGTATGATTGCATTGTTAAAATTACCAGTTATAACCTAACCAAGAAGAATAGAGTGATTAAAAGAGATGTGCAGGAGAGGTGATACTTCATTAAAGACACCATTACCAATTTTAGCATTTTGGATAACTCAGGCCAGGTCTATACTAAACCAGAAGGTTGGTTTCAGATATGCAACTCCAGCTACATAAATAACGCAATTGGAGACAACTTAACTTAAGCTGAATTTCTCCAGTGACCTCACAGTGGGAGGACAATGGGAGAAACTTGAAACTAAAAGGAGTGTTGGAGTTGACAGGGGTACCTTCAGAGTTTGATTTAGTAGGTCCTTACTAAACCTGCCTAAGTTGAATACTGGGAGATAGACCTCCTTAGCGTCAATTCTCTGCTTAGTATAGACATGACCTCAGAAGTGTGAGATCTTGAATGCATAGATCAGTGTGATAACTAAAAAAGCCTAAGAGGGCCTACTGGTGAAAATCAGTTGCAGACCAGAGAACAGGATAAATTACTCTTTAACTACTTGTGTAAAGTGTGTGAAGAAAAAAATGTTATTGTGTGGGACTTCCATTTGGAATGCATGGGAGGCTTAATACAGCCAGTAGCGAAACATTAGTGTCTTAATTTTACAGATGATAATTTTTTAAAACTATTTTGGATTTCATTATGATGGATAAACATGAATGAATCAGACCTTAAAATATTCAAGATAGCCCAACAGAATACAGTTCCAATCAGTAATATATATACTTGGTGCTTCAAAAGGCTTATTAACCAAAGATAAGGAAATGTATAAGTGATATCTATTGAAGAAAAATTAAATAAAAATACAAATGAGAATTAGAAATCCTTTAAGAAGAACTCATTATGTGGCCAAAAAGTTGTAATGCTATACTTAAAAAAAAAAAAAAGGAAATCAGACATCTTTGGGTAAAAGCCCATCCTGGTTCATTGGTGATGAGAACACAGTGATTAGATGAGGAGCGCTATGAGCAGGCCACCTCCTGTAAAGATCAATGGGCTGACCAGGTACAGAGGAAGGCCATGTGGGAGCACCAGTTGTGCTAGCTTTAGGCCAGGTACTCCTCAATAACATCAGTCATGGAGAGCATAGCTGTGTGTATGGAGCAATCCACCAGCCACCTCCTTGCCCCTGCCTCATCCACTTCCCACACCTGTACCCACCCTTCCCCCCTGCCTTCTCCTCCTAGTCCCCCAGGGACCTCAAGGATGCCCAAACACATGGCAGAGGGACTTCACAGGCAGCCAAAGCCTCCCAAGGTACCTGAGGCAGGTGCCAGTCCCAGGCGCATCCCTGAGCATTCCTCTCTCCTCCTCTCCCCTCCCAGGTTCTTTCTCCATTCCTTTCCCTGTTATATCTCCCCCAAATTAAAAAAATGACAGTTGTTTTTTCAAACAAAAAAGGCTTCTTTATTTGGTCAAGGGGGGGAAAGGAGAAGGGAGGGCAAAGGAAGGGAGAGGTGGAGGAGGAAAGGCACAAAGGGGCAACACAGCGGCTTGGGCTGAAACTCTCCCACAAGACTTCGTGGATGAGCACAGACCCCTGGTGTACTCTCCATATGACAGTGGTGTCTGGCTGCTCATAAGCCCTGGCCAGCCATTTAGCTCCTGCCCCTCAGCTTGGCAGGAAACTATCCCCCGTGCTCTCACATGTTATGGAGCACACAGCAGGCCACAACCATGTAAAAGATTTTTCATTGTTGAGGTCAAGCTGGGTGAGGAGACTCCTGACTCCTGAACCTCTCTTTTAGGTGGCCAAAGGCACACGCAACCACTATGTGGCACCTGCTGATCCCGGCATTGAAATGTTCCTTGGTGGGGTCCAGGCTGCTCATGTGGTGCTTTATCAGCCAATGGAGCAAGGGGTAGGCTGCATTACCCAGGATGCAGATAGTTAACGTAGCTGGAGTTGCATATCTTAAGTCGACTTTGCACCAGGTCTAAGATGCTTCAGGATTACTTGATATTTTCTGTTTTGTTATCTCTCCTTTTGCTAATGGTTCCTAACATTCTGTTGGCTTTTTGATTGCTGCTGCACATTGAGTGAATGTTTTCAGAGAACTATCCACAATGTCTGCAAGATCACATTCTTCAATGGAAACAGCTAATTTAGATCTAATCATTTTGTACTTATAGTTCAATTTTTTTCCCCAAAGTGAATTTCTTTATACTTATCAACACTGAATTTACAATGCCATTTTGTTGTCCAGTCTTCCCTTTTTTAAGACCCCTTAATAAATCTTTGCAGTCAGCTTTGGACTTATTTTTGTATTGCCTATAAATTTTGCCACTTGATTTTCTACCTCCTTTTCTAGATCATTTATGAAAATGTTGGACAGCACATGTCCTGTACAGCTCCTGGAGAGAAGGGGAGAACCCCACTATTTACCACTCTGCACTGTGAAAATTGACCACTTATTCCTATCTTTTGTTTCCTATATTTTATTAGTTACTGATCTGTAAAAGGACCTTGCCTCCTCTCCCATAATTGTTTCATTTGCTGAAGAGCTTTCAGTTAGTGACCTTGTCAAAGACTTTCTGAAAGTCCAACTACACTGTATCCACTGGATCATCTTTTGTTCACATAGCATTTGACACCCTAAAAGAATTCTAAAGCTGTGTTGACTTTTTGCTAGATATCACGTTTATCTATTAATCCCGCATTTCTCAAACTGTGGGTCCTGACCCCACAAGGGGTTGCGAGCAACTTAGAGGGGTGTCACGGTATCACAAAGTTTGAGAACCCCTGTATTAATCTAATAATTCTGTTCTTTTTTGAGTTTCAACTAATTTGCCTGATATTGACATTTGGATTACCATTCTGAAACTCAGAGCCTATAAAATCGTGGGCATCCTGATCCTGTGAAGGGATGAGTGCTTCCTGAAATGAAGGGAAATTAATGGCACTAACCACCTCACAGGATCAGGCCCTGTATGTAGAAAGCTTTTGGGAAATTTGAGTAGAAAAAATATGTTGTGGAATCAATAAGACAAAGAATATGAAAGCATGGTAAAGGGTTAAATAGAATACTATTCAAGATAAAATGTCATATTAGTAATGCCTTTCTTGACAGCATTTAGATTGGCCAGTAGAAATACATGTAGAAGAAAAATATTAGATTTCATATACTAAAAAAATCCCTTATTTCTTCCACATGTGCACACTTAACATTTTGTATGTTTAGGCTGGCATTTTATAAGTACACTAGATTTAATATATAGAAACAACATTTACTGCTTAAAAAATGTGCAGATGATCCTAATAAGAAATGAGTTGCAAGCATGTTAGAGGACTAGTTCGGAATTCAAAATGATCATAACAAATTAGAAAATTGGTCTGACATCTACAAGATCAAATTCAATAAAGACAAGCAAAAAATACTACTACCCTTAGGAAGAAAATATCAGATGCACAGCTATAAAATGGAGAATAACTTGATAGGTCATAATAGCACTGAATAAGATTTGGCAGGCATAGTGGATCACAATTTTAATATCAGGTAATATAATGAAGTTACAAAAAAGTTTAATATTGGGGTGTACAGCCGCTCCCCGAGTTGCGAACGGTCGAGTTACAACCGTTCGCACTTACGACCAAAGCTCCTATGGAGCGGTCGTAAAGGCAGTCCCCAAGTTACAAACGCGACCCGCACTTACGAACAGCGCAGTCACGTGTAAGTCAATGGGGTCCAGGTTACGAACAGTCCGAGTTCGTAACTCGGAGAGCGGCTGTATTATCAGGAATATGTATGAGAGACACAGGAGGTAATTCCCATTCTTCTTGTAATAGTGAGGCCTGAACTGGAGTACTGTTTCCCAGTGTGTATGCCACACGTTAGTAAAGATGTGGTTAAACTGGAGGGAGGAAAGCAAGGAAAAATATAAAAAGTTTAGAAAACCTGACCTATGATTCCCCAAAATTGCCATGCTTAGTCTTGATAAAAGAAGACAAAGGGGGAATGTGATAACAGTCTTTAAATATGTTAATGGTTGCTTTTAAGAGAAGGATGATCAATTGTTTACCATCTCCACTGAAGATAAAACAAGCCATATGGGCTTAATTTGCAATATTGGGCATTTAGGTTAGCTACTAGTAAAAAATGTATTATTATAAGAATAATTAATTTCTGGATTAAACTTCCAAGGGAAGTTGTGGAATACCCGTCACTGGAGTTTTTTAAGACTAAGTTGGGCAAACACCTGCCAGGATGGTCCAGGAGCACTTGGGCCTAGTTTGGTCCAGGAGCACAAAGATGGTCCAGGAGCACAAAGGTCTGAACTTTATGTCCTCTGAAGTTTGCTTACAGCACTACATTCCTATGATTCTTTCCCCTTCCCTCTATTTCCTTTCTGAATCATTCCCAGTGTCCCTCTTGCTTTGCTTTGCTTTACCTCAAAAATCCTTGTCACCTCTTGATTACAGCCTCTTCTGCACCTCCAAAAATCTAAAAATAAAATGTTTGTAATATAAAAAATGAATAAAAATCCACCTCAGTGTTCCCTCTAAGTGTTGAGGCAGCACAGCTTCACAGGTGATTAATCAGCCCCACCCAGTCAGTCAGCTCTATGCCTGGAGCCCTGAGCCTCTGACTGGGCTGGGCTGGTTAATTACGTGTGAATCTATGCGGTCTCATCGCTTAGAAGGGACACTGCACACAACCCAGATAAGGAACTACCAAGTTGTATATGAGCTGCTATTACTCTAATTAATTTGCTTGTGTATTGTATCAATTTCCTTATCACATTATGTTTTGTCTTATTAGATCATGTGGACCAAGTTTTAAAGGGATTTAGGTGCCTGAAAAGGAAATAAAAGACAGAACTATGTAGCACTTTAAAGACTAATAAGATGGTTTATTAGGCGATGAGCTTTCGTGGGCCAGACCCACTTCCTCAGATCAATGTGTGGTAGAAAATCGGCACAACCATATATACCAAAGTGATACAATCAAAAAAATGAACACGTGAAATTGACAAATCAAATTTTAGAAAAGAGTGGGGATGAGGGGGGAAGGTTAGTTTCTGTGAGGTAATGACATAGGGGTGATAATAGGGGAAGCTATCTTTGTAATGGGTGAGATAAAGACTCTAATTATCTCACCCATTACAAAGATTGCTTATTATATGCATATTTACAAATACCCCCCACACATCCTGTCTTGTCATTGCTTACATTTACCAGTTTGTTGCTCACATTAACTCCCTGGCCAGATGAATTAGGGGGGAGGAACAGGGGCTTCTCTTGGTCCAGAATGACACTCCAATCTTGACAAGATGAGGTCTGGAGATTCATGCAAGATGCCCCATCTTTTAAAGGACTTTTCTCCCATTGAGGCCTATACATTTTGCTGTGTCAGTTCTTAATCAGTCACCATCAGTTCTGTTTAACATCTGTTTATCTGGAAGTCGTTTTTCTTTGTCATCTGGCATCAGTATCTTAGTGCATCCTTCCTGGTGTTTATCTGTAAAGGGGTACTTGCTCATAACTCCAAGGCCATATATATGCCTTGCTCTGCTCTGCCTTATCTTGGGCCCAATTGATGGTATGTTGGTACCCCTCAGTCTTCCAGATTCTTCTTCCCCTTTTTTGACCATCTTGACTCCAAAACTGCTGAGCCATCAAGTTGTTATCTTTCTCCAAACACTCATATTTCACACTCATTCACTCCCTCTCCCCAGAAGCTACATAATTTTTTCACATGGGAAAAGGGATACAATTTCCTTAGTAAGGTATCAATCTACTTCTAATAAAAGCTTCTATTAGTACAAACTTTTAATCAATCATTATATTTTCTTTATAACTCAATCTATATTCTAACTACTCCTAAGAGCAACAGTGTGATCATGCTGAATCACAAGGTTCCTTCTGATCTCTTTCTGCTTTAACATCAGATATAGACACATGCAGTCCACGCTGCATTTTGACCAATGGTCTAACGGTCTGTTCCACCCTGCTAACCAGAGGTTTCCACTAGCTAAGGCTCCAGCTCTAAATGTCACACACACAAAAAGATGGCTATCGAGAGAATACAACTTAGATCACAAGCTAAAGCATGCTTCAAGTAATGCAAAAGCATTGTTTAATGCCTTGATAAAAACTATTGGCCATGTGTTGCTATTGTGAGGTTCTATATCAGAGTAGAATGTGCCTTATAAATTCTGTGCCTTCAGAACTACAACCATGTATGCATACTGAAGTACTGAAGAACAATGTGTACAACATCTGTTACATGACTTTCCATAGAAAGAGCATGGTTGAAACTGCAGCAAAGAGCCTTAGTCACGCTCACTATCTATGAATGAATATCATCACTAAAAAGAGATGTGAAGGAAGCAATTTAAACAATGATGTCTAACTGCCAACAACACTTCTGTCTTCCCAGTGTCAATAGTGTGGTACTTCTTGTTCAGCCAGATGGCATCATTATCCGTGCACTCCTCCAAGGCCAAGAATGAAGAGAGATTTAGAGAGAAAGAATTGTGTTTAATCAGTGTTCTGTTTCTACTCTGCGTTTAGAATTTTACTTACCAGGAGGCTGCAAATATACTTTGAAAAAGAAAGTACAGAGTTGTGATTCTTGGTGGATTTCACATTTCAAATCCCTTGGAGACATGGAAAGATTCTGTTACTTTTTTTTATAAATTACAAAACAGTGGGTATTCACTGGGAAAAAAAATGAAGATATTTGATGACAGCAGGGAAGAATTTCAAGGCAGTGTGCTCACAGGCATATCATACCAATAGGCAAAGACGCTATGCAGAACAGAATACAAAGATCTATGGCCTGTTAACGCTTGTCTTTCAGTGTTTTAAAATGTTACTTTTTGCCTTACATATCATTTATAGAGTGAAGTATAGTTTTGTACCATTCTATCCCATAAACAAATCTTTCTTCCTCACTCCCCTCCCATCTTTGAAACTGGTCATTTTATACAGACCCACCAGTGGGAAAGGCAAAAAGGGGCCAATTGCCCTGGGGCCTGGCAATTCAAAGGGACCTGGCACTCCCAGCTGCTTGTTTCAGTAGATTTGGGTGGGGGAAGGGGAAATGTTATTTAATAAATATATGGTACATGCTTGTGTTATAGAAACACTGTGAAAGGAATGTACCTTGAAATTGTAACTGAAAGCAATGAGATTTGTGATGGTTCCTAGTTTTTACAGAGAGTTTATTTCACAGTCTCAAACCAGCTCAGAGACGTTTCCATCTTTTGCACAGATGTATTTACACAGTTTTTGGAGAATTCAATTTTGGGTGTTTCATTAGTGGAGTATCTGAGGAGCATAGTTGTTCAATACTCTGGAAGCTTTAGGCAGTCATTTGGAATATGTTTGGACTTTGAGATGAAGTCTCAGAGGAGTAGCCACATTACTCTGTATCTGAGGAAACAATGAGGAGTCCTATGGCACTTTAAAGACTAAAAGTTTTGTTAGGCCTTTGGTAAAATCCACTTGGAATGGGTTGGAATGGAAATTACAGAGGCAGGAGTACATATAAGAACCACACAATAAATTATTCATTATGTATATTATAGAGATATATGATTTATATGTGGGGACAATGTTCCAAGGAATTCCTACTTAGGCTATGTCTACGCTACAAAGAAAAGTCGGAAATAGATACGCAAATTGCAAACTGCAAAAGTTTGCAATTTGCGTATCTTTTTCTGCTTTTCTTCTGAAAGAGGCTTTTCCAACATTTGGCCCTTCTACACGGGGCCACATGTCAGAAAAAAGCCCTCTTTCAGAACATCCCTTCTTCCTCGTAGAACAAGGTTTACAGTAATGCTGAAAAAACGCCTCTGCTTTTCTGAAATTTTTTTAGGAGAAGCAAACACATACCTTGGACGTGGCAGAGGTTGTCCAGGATACCGGAAGTATTCCAGAAAAACTCTGCAGTGTAGACATAGCCCTATACAATGCATCCATCAGGGTATAGCTTATAGCTATAAATTAGCCCTTTATTTTGAAGGTAGAAAAGATGAGATGGTGATATTCAGAAGGCTGACTTAGTTGTACAATGGGGTGTCTATGCAGCAAAATACTTAATCATATGCACAACTTTGTTCATGTAAGTCATAAGCAGGTCAATGTGATTGGTGCACCAATAGGCTACTCTGTTAGATAAATGATATACTCTTATTTTTGTATATTAAATAAATGTTGTACATACATGATGGAACAATATTACTAGATATATAAAAAGAGAGATGAAGAAGATCATCCCCATCTCCTACCAATATCCCCCTGTGCTAGCTCCTGTGTTAATCAAGGTCCTTAATAGGAGCTAAGTATCCTACCTTATATCACACTCCCTAAGCATTTTTTAAAAACTACAAAAACACATACAAGACCCTGAGCAAGAGATTGGGCTCTGGACTGTTTATTCTCCTACCGACAGCTACTTGAGACTGTGGACTGCCCCAGCCATGAAGACCCCTGAAAAGCTATGTCTCCAAAAAGACTATGTGGGACGTTGTGGGGTGGAGTGGCCGTCCACTGACCCCGAGGGGAGGAGCCCCTCCCTGAGCCCTACAGGGCTACAGAGCCCAATGACTTCAATTAGGCTAAGTAATTTCAGTCTTCAAGGAACTAAAATGGTGTGCCAAGGCAGAGACAAGCCCACCACTGGCGGGCCAAAGGAGGTAACTGCCCCAGGGCTCACCAATTGAAAAGGATCTGAGGTTCCTGGTCACTGCTGCTGCTGCAGCAGTTGAAGTGCTTGGAATCCTGCTTGTGGAGTCCTGTGCCTAGCTCTAGGGGCTGGGGGGAGGTGGGAGTGCTGTGCTTCAGGTAGCACTGAGGGCTGGTTGCTCCTGGCTCTACCCATTCCATCAGTGGACTTTCTCCTTCCAGTAGTGTGGAGCTGTCCCTCCCCGCTCCCCCCCTCCCCTTCACCCAGAGGCTGAGTGGGGGCCTTGCCTCCCATGGAAAGTGAGCAGGAACACCCAGCTGCCACTAATGCCTTGGCCAACTGCAAGAGCAAATAATTGAATAGGTGAGATACTCCCAGGTGATCCAAGTAGATCTATGCTTCCAAGAAAGAAAGAAATCCCCTCATGATTCCTGCCAAACTGACTTGGAAGATATCATTGCTCACCCCAATATGTCAATTTGTTTGACCCTGAACATATGAGCCAGAAACACTGGTCAACTATGTCAGAAAATGGATTCTCTGTATCACCTCAGACCAGTAAAACACTCTGTCTTGTGTCTCATCTTCAGCTATGGCCATTCTCTGATACTTCAGAGGAAAGCAAAACAGAAAACAAACAAACAAACAAAATTACATTTCACCAATTGTTCATTGGGGAGATTAATTCCTTCCTGTCTCACAAAAGCATGAGATTTGAGCTTGAACTATCTACACAAGCAACTACATTAAAACCATTAGAACTGTGGAGAAAAGAACAGCAACACAGAACACTAATTTTCACAAGGATCACCAAAAGGACCACTGCTAATTTAAGGCTTATATTCTAGAGAAATTTCAAATCTCTACCATTGAGGCAGCAGAAATAGATAATAGAGTTGCAAACTGTTATTTAAGAATGAGAAAATGTGTTTTGTTCTTTCCTCTTGAAAATAGCTTATATTATTTGAGGCAGCCAGAGCACTGAAATGAGGACAGACACACGGATGGATTTTAAGATGCAGGCTGCAACTTTTGTTAAACTCTTATCACAAAGGAGGTATGCTATCTGCTCATCATCCATATTCTCTTATACCAGGCATTTAATTAGTCCTAGTATTGGGGTTTTAAACCATCTAGTCCATAATTTTCTGAGGACTCAGACTTGCTTACTCTTATCACCTTGCAAATATGACAGAGCATGATGAGGTATGCAAAGCACAGCCCCAAGGGTCACAAGGTATGATTCTAGCCTCTGAGCCCAAGGGCCATGGCCAATGTCCCAAGTCGGTACGTCTGGGAAGAGTTCATTTTATCCTTTTAACAACACTGAGAATTGGCCACAGAAGGCACCAGCAACTAGCTTGATTGTTCTCCACCAGTCAAACCATGAAATATCACATTTCCTTCCAAATCCATTCCCTCATGTTCCAGAGCCATATATCATCATCTCCAACTGACAAATGTATACCATCAAAACTGCATAAACCTGCATCTAACCTTCATAAAAATGGAGGCAAGTGTTAATAGATGCCCCTGTGCTTTATCACTGAATACCCTCCACCAGGCCCACTGTTGGCAGAAGGGTAAAGGGGACTATTGCCCAAGGGCCTGGTTTTTCAAAAGGGCCTGGGGCACTCAGCTGCCTCCATTGCTACTGCAGTAACAGTGGTGGCCAGAGCTCTGAGCCTTTAAGTTGCCACAGGAGCCCCATGCAGCATTTCTCCAGAAATCCTGAATGGCGTGCTTCAGACAGCACTGAAGGGTGGCAAGGGGAGGCTAGACCCAGACCCATCCTTTTTCCCTAAGGCACTACCACTTGATGACCTCTCTGTTCACTTTCTTTCCAGACTTGTCCATGCTCTTTGGGTGTCCAGTGACCCACCAAATTTGCTTTAAGAGCCTTTCAGAACATATTAATTTTAACTTTGGTCACAACTACCTAATCAAGCTACCATCCACTGGATTCTGTTCTTAAGCTGACTCCTGTGTATCTCCCAAGATCATTCTCCACAAAGTGAAGAACCAGCCTGAGTGGGGTCTTCACTGATTTGTCAATGGATGCAGGAGTGGCATGGCATGCATAGCTTCTGGAAGCAGAAGTGCTGGCAGTGCTATCTCAAGCAATGCCAAGAAGCTCCAAAAATCCCATGGGCCAGGTTAAATCTCTGGTTGCTGGGAAATGTGGGCCAATCAGTACCCCTCCCCGCTAATTGGTCAGTTGGTGCCAGATAGTACAAGAGGTAAGGGGTGGAAGAATATCGAAGTGTACCTCAATGAATGTCTCTCTCCTTCCTTGTTAAGGCTGTCCCCTCAAGTTCCCCTCCCCATTGAACTGGGAGAGTGGCATTTTGCTCAAGCTTTCCAGAAATGATCTTTCCTGAATTTTGAATTATTCTGCCCAATTGCATCCTGCAATCTAAATCACTGACAAATTTATAAGACAATGAAAAGGAAATGTTTGCAAAATGAGACTTTGAATGCCCCTCTGAGCTTCCTGTGTATTATAACTATCAAAGTGGACCCTCCCAGAAAGTTTGTTTGTTTGTAAGCCTAGCAGTCCTCAAATAGATCATGAGACATTAAATTCAAGCTATGATTAGTGCCTTCTCTTCAGTTGTTTCCTTTAGATACACTGCAGGGAAGACGGGTTCTGTTGTACATTATAAATAAACATGCATTTCATGGAGCTATTAAAATTCTGAATAATTATGTTTGTTTTATTTGATTAGTATTTTCCCCTTCATATTAACTATATATGTTCTCCTCTTGCTTAATTGACATGAATTAATACAAACTCTTTTAAAAGAAAAAGGTATTTATTTCTATTTAAATTTACTTGTGTTATATTATCATTTATGTCCATTTAAAATTGCATGTGTAGAACCTGCTTTTGCCTGTTGATGCCATATTAGAGAATAATATATCATCACAGTAATGGCATTTTTATGATGTATTGCATTAATTCATCACTAAAGCAACAGCATTTTGATGATATATTGTGGTACCAGGGCAATGGCAGAATGATGATGCATTACTCACTGATATTGCTGACCAATGTGAACAGTTTCCCATTTTCTCCAACTTTTAATAACAATATACATTGCAAAATGCCCTGCTTATCAAGAGTTGATAAGTTCCAAAAACAAGAAGAAAGTTATCAGAATGGATCAGTACTCTTGTAAATGTAGTGTATGAGAAGGTACCTTATGGGTATTTTGCTAGAAATGCACATCATTCAAAATGGCACAGTGAAGCTTTGGGGTTTGAGGTGTTCCCATTCCAGCTGTGGTGAAGCATAATCTATAAAGGTTGGCAGATACTGAAACTAGTAAAGATTGAGGTTCTCTATTTGCATACATATCACACATATTAGGAACAGCAGCAGTACATACTTTCCTTACAATATATCGCCATTATTTATCAGTCCTGACCTGGAGGGAGCATTTTAAATAAAATGCCCATTCAACCCTTAGTGTCTCGTCTCAGAGTACAAATAAAAGAATAAACCAGCACTAACTAAAAAATAAATAAAACTATACAATTAAACTGATTTAGATTATAATGACTGAACATTGATTCAGATCTACAACTGAGGGTACCATTTCCATGAACATTAATAGGAGCCTTTGACATCTAGGAATGCGATTAATTAGGATGAAATTCTCTGTCCCTGGAAAAGAAAGATACATTTAATATTAACTTAAAACAAATTTAAATTTTGCATTTCCAAAATATTAATGACAAATTCAAAATATAACTGTAAATCCTAACAAATCTGTAAATCACTACACAAGAGATTTGACATGATTGTTCAAATTCACTTCTGCATCAGTGGAAAGTAATTTCTGCAGACATCTTCCAAGTTTTGGATCATCTCGTAAGTGATTTTTTTTCAGCAACTATGGCTTGTACGTATGTGATCAGCAATAATTATGGCTTTGTTTACAAACAAGTGACCTGCATCTCCATTCCATTGTCAAGTTACACCATAGGAAACAATGTAACAAACTGGAAATTAAACGCCAAAGGGATTTAAAATGGAGGTCTTGTCTGCAGCCCCAGAAAATCACTGCATCAAAGCAAGCTATACCATTCACAATACTAAGCTGAAGGTCACTAGGATTATTTTTCTGGGAAGAATGTAGTTAGATAGTGTGTAACCCACTCCCCGGGGCTATGTCTACACTGCAGGCTTCTTGCGTAAGAAACCCCTGTTGTCCGTCCACTTACGCCTTTTTGCACAAGAGCTCTTGTGCAAAAAGGCTTATTCCTAGTAGAAAGAGGAATAACTCTTGCGCAAAAAGCCCTGTCTTCTGATGATCTACTGTACTTTTTCTTGTGCAAAAACGTGCTTGTAGTGTGGATGCGCCACAAGTTTTTTGCGCAAAAACACCTAGCCCTAGTGTGGTTCACTGTCCCAGGTAGTGGCACTTAGACCACTTACTGCAAGAGCTAAGAACGAGGGAGCTCTACAAGGGAGCTTTAAGAACAGCTGGCTTTTAGCTCAAGTGGTAAAGACTCCTACACTAAGATCCAGAAATCCCAGGTTCAAATCTGCCTGATGGCAGTTACTAATGCATTCATACATGGACTATGTTTACACTGCAGGCTTCTTGCACAAGAAGCTTTTTGCAGAAGAGATCTTCCACAAAAACTTCTTGAGCAAGAGAGCGTCCACACTACAAAAGTGCATCGGAAAAGTGACACTCTTCTGTGCAAGAGAGCATCCAGACGGCATGGATGCTCTCTCACAAGAAAGCTTTGATTGCCATGAACAGAATGACCACCAGGGCACCTGTGCTTCTTTCAATAGGATGTTTTTGCACAAAAACACCGTTTCACGTCCACACACACCTTTTTGTGCAAGAGCTCTTGCACAAAAAGGAGTTATTCCTCATAGAAAGAGGAATACCTATATCGCAAAAACTCCTCCGTTCTTTTGAGTCACTGTACATTTTCTTGCGCAAAAACGCACTTGAGGTATGGATGCCCTGTGAGTTTTTGAGCAAAAACAGTCATTTTTGTGCAAAAACTCTGCAGTGTAGACATAGCCATGGAGTGCTTCCATGTATCAGAAAATCCTTCTCTGTTTCATGGAAAAAATTATAGTTCAAATTACAGCAAGTGTTCCTTGTGCTGCTGAGGATAGCTATGAAGGTGAATCTAAAAGGACTTGTATAAGCAAAAACATCACTTTGACTCAATTTTAAAATATGATGGTTCTAGAACACATTTTAGGACACCTGATTTCTTCTTTAGCTGCAAAAGTGCTCATTGACATATGGTACTTCTGGAGACCCCCTCCAATCACACTGTGGTTACTAGGCTGTTCAATAAAGTGCAAGCCTATCTTGAAATTTTTGCTACTGTTTTGATCACTTTTATTGGAATGTGCCCAACACAGCCTGAAGATAGAACCACTAGGTTGTTAAACTGATTCATGTATTCCAAGGCCAGAAGGGACCAATCTGATCATCTAGTCTGACGTCCTGTATGACACACGCCATAAAAATTCTCCAAAAATAATTCCTAGTGCATAGGTCATAGAAATGATGATCTGCAGTCTGACTGATATGACAAAACTTATGTACAGCTGTGAATGATTTATGTGACTGATATGAAAATAAATGTCATTATTTATTCAATTTTTTTCCCGAATGAGGAAATATCCCTGGTCCCATAACAAGAACATCCCTTATGTTAATAGAAAATAGTTCAGATTGTTAAAATGCTCAGAACATGGAATGTAGATGGCATGCTAGAGCAAAGTCCATGATGCATTATCTGCACACATCTGTTAAAATATTCATACTTAGACAAGGAACTCTATAAACCAGACAAGACTTCTTTAAAGATATCCTTATATTATATTGCTCTGTTTGTATACATAAAGATGTCATCACTCCTCATGTACTATAGAATAAAACATAATCCATCCTGCATTAGAGTATTGTGTTTGCTATCTTTTTCTTGGTACCATAACATCTATTTTATAGAGAAACAAGTTTTGCTGTGCCTGCCTGCATATTTTTTCCACAATTGCTTTTTATCTCCTGATATTCTAGTTGAATGTAAAGGGCAATATTTTATTTGCAGTAAATAGCCAATTAAAAGTTTAAAATGTAGCAAATAACCATTCCAAACTCTTCCATTTCTGAATCTGATAAATTTAACTGAAATTTTGAAAAATTCTTAAAATGCATAGGTCAGCACTCCATAATTATAGTGAATCTGCTAATAAATATACCATGTAATACACCTTTTTATATAAATGGTACAAAAGCTTTGCAAGGTTAAAAAGCCAAGTTACAGAGAAAGCAAGAAAAATGAAGAATTATAGAGTGAGCCTTTCAAAGGGGTGTAAGAGAATTAGAAGCCCGGCTCCTGTTTTCTTTCAGTGGACATTGGGTTGAGAGAGAATCTGTAGTCAGGAGCTAGAGTCAAGGGTCACAATCAGAAGTCAGGAAGCGGATGTCAAATAATGGAATCGAGGTGGAGTCCATTGTCAGCAACCACAGCTATGAGTCAAACTAGAGCTCAGGAACTGGAACTCAGGAAGTGGAGCAAAAAGTGTATAATGGAAAGAGAGGTTCAAGGCAAGACTGGAATAGAGGCAAGGCAGGTTGCAAAGGAGAAGTTTCAGGAACAGGGTAACAGTGGCTGCTATGAGCACTGGGAAGACAGCAAGTTGCTGCTATAGCTAATCAGGTTTCCTAACTAATCAGTCCTGCTGTACTTATTAGGCTTCCTGGAGGCTAGCTTTGGTGCAGACCCTGATTCTTGACATCTACATGCCTTTAAAAATCTAGCCAATATGTTTCCATCTGAACCACAGCTGGAGTCAGAAGGCGGTCTCTGCAGTTGTGGACACACGGGCTTCAGCATGCATAACCCTGTGGTCCACCAGAACTCATAAAATCCGTATGTTCTGCTGGACTTACCTAGCTGCCTATTCCAGGGAGATTCAAATCTAACTCTGACAGAATGGTGTAGGCAAATTTCTACTTTGGGAACTTCAGAAAGTTTCCTCCCTCTGATGTGGAATATTGTTAATAGATGTAGATGAAATTCTATTTGGCATGGGTTTATACAAAATTTTCAAACTTTTTTGTAAAAAAGAAAACAACTTTTATTTTCAGAGGGGTAGCTGTGTTAGTCTTGATCTGCAAAAGCAACAAGGAGTCCTGTATAGACTAACAGATGTATTGGAGCATAAGCTTTCGTGGGAAAAGACCCAATTTGTCAGATGCAGGTAGTGGAAATTTCTAGAGGCAGGTATAACTCTTGCTTGCATATTTATACCTGCCTCTGGAAATTTCCACTACATGCATCTCACGAAGTGGGTCTTGCCCACGAAAGCTTATGCTCCAATACATCTGTTAGTCTATAAGGTGCTTCAGGACTCCTTGTAACTTTTATTTTGGCATTCTTTGATGAAATATGAATTTTGCCTGAACTGTGGCCTTTGCAGCACATGTCTATGTCAGCTCTTATTGTCTCTCATTGAATCAATTCTAATTTACATCTGTTCCTTGAGGTACGTAATTTATCTTTGACAAAGTCATAGCTTGTGGGATATTAATCATGCAAAAATTTTAAACTTTCAGAATGACTGTGGTCAACTTAGTCCCTGATAGAATGGATTTTAATGTTGTGGTTGATCACTGGTGCATTTCAAATTCTGCATTATTGTGGTTTCTTTTCATTATGCAGGCGCTCACTGATTTATCAACCTACTTGCAATGGCAATAACACCACTATCATGTATCTTTACGAAAGAGTAGCTTCTCTAGCAAGCATTCATGATTGGCATTTTCCAAAACAGTAAGGCCATATCTACACTAGGAAACTACTGCAAAATTACTAAGTTTGACTTAACAACTCCCTATTTAACAAATTCGCACTAATGTGTTCTCCCTACAGGGAAGCATCAAAATTCATCTGAGGCAGGTTCCGTTTATGTGGATGCGCTACCTCAGACTTAGAGCCCCAGGAAGCACTGGGGAGTGATTAATTCTAATTACTCTGGGGAGTAATTATTTCCAAATAGAGACACCAGAGCATCCACACTACTGTTGTTTCAAAATATCTATTTCATTCCTGATGAAAAACAGGAGTACAGAGTTAAAATTCTGCAGCCCATTATTTCGAAATAATTATTTCGAAATAATGGGCTTAGTAGTATGGATGCTCCACTTATAAATTCAGCCTTGGTGTGGTTATTTTAAAATAAAGTTCTAGCACAGACCAGGGCTAAGCATTTGTTCACCAGTTAGAGCTCATGTCTATGAGACAGGAATTCTGGGTTCTTTTCCTGATTTCACCACTAGCTGCCATGTGACAATGAAAAAGTTAGTTTGACCTTTTTGTTCCTCAGTTTGTTCACCTATGAAACAGGGTTAATAATGTTTATAAATCATGAAGATACTCCAGCGATGAGTGATAGCTTATAAATAAAGAAAAAAATTCTCATCCAAGCCAGGAAATGGGGCCATAACAATAAATACTGAACAGATGTCTCGTTGACTGAGCTTTGCCAATCTATTGCACTGGAAGAAGCCAGAGCCATGCACAGAAATAATATCTGATCTCAGAATGTGGAAATACTGTATCATAATGGAGAAGTAAAGACAAGCAAACTAAAGGCTCATTAACTCTATTTTTTATGTTTTCTAACTTTTCAGTGATTTACTTTGAAAAGTAATGTCCTTTTACTGTTGAAGAGTGTGTGTGTGTTGATGTGTGCATGAATGTATATGTATTTCCCAGGGTTATTAAAAATAATAATAAGGGAAAAGTAATTTGATTATGTGTATCATGGAATAGGTACAGACAGCTACGAACGCTCCTTCTTTCATACATTCATCTCCATGGAAGGAAGCAGGACTCCATTAGTGATGCATCAAAGAAAGCCAGACTGTGCTCTGCATATTTCCATACTTAATGTGACTCATTTTATGGAAGGAGCGCTATACAATGAAATGGATCCAATGTGCTCACATGAGCCAATGTGCTTTTGTAAATAATATTTATAAAGTCCTTATAAAATGGCAAATTAGAACTAATTTTCAGCAGACATGTGAAAGAAGTTCCAGGGCCTATGGATTAAAATTTCAGAGCACCCGAAGAGTCCCATTTTTAGGGAAGTCCCTAACTCACTTCTAAATCAGGCATTTGTTAAAAAAATCACACTGTTCCTGCCAAATTTTGGAGTTCCAGACTCTCCTGTTGAGACACTAGATCTGATCAAATAAAGTCACACATTTTTGTCTTACAATAAATGTACAGTTCCCATTCTTTCCATGCTGAGTACATCACACAATTTTAAGTTTTCAGCTGAAAAGATGAAACTTCAGCAATGTTATAAGAAACTAAAAATAACTTGCTAGAATGGAAATGCTTGGGCAACCTTAATATAGACATAGTATCATGATCCCCCCATGATTAACCAACAGAGACAAACTGGTAGCGCCTGTTAAGTGCTTATCAAACAACTTTGATTAAACATAACCTTCTAATAATCTGTAATGTATTAATACTAGGAGTGGGGGGAATGACTTCTCTAACTATGAAAAATGTTAGAAAGTTATATTCCTCAGCTTGGATAATATAGGATTTATAGTTATTTTTTCTGTTGTAATATATTAAAAGTGATAACACTTCATATGTGAATTGTGAATCATGTCAACAATATAAAGAAATACTGTGCTCACTTAGGTTCCCTCATACATCATAGACGATATTCTTTAACATTTTCCAAATTAATTTCCCATATAACTTGTAGTCAATAGATATAGTACTATGTTCTTGCTCTGTAAGTTATTAAAATGATAATACCTCAGAGTGTATATGACAGAAGAAATGTAAGGAAACAGTATGTTTTGCTGATAGGCATCTCATATTTTTCACAGATTAAATTTTCATACAGAAACACATTCCCACATTTGTTATGGGAAACAGCTTTATATTGCATTTCCTAGCATAATACTTCATATGCAACACATCACAAGTGTAAAGAAGCATGGCACATGACTTCTTGGATCTGTCTTGATGCTGAATATTTCAGTTGTAGAGAACATGATGGATAAAAGCAACTCACCTTTTTGATTGTACATCTATTAGCAGAGTTGAAAGATACTTCTATCCATCCTATGCTCATCACCACTGTATGTTCATGTCTAATTTTGCTAAAAGATGCATAATATTGGCATGCCCATTAAATTGATTCTAAACCGTTACTCAGTGTACCAAGGAACAACATAGTAAGTATCTATAGCTCTACTATACAATTTGCAAATTAAATATAACTAACCTGCTCAGTATGACTGATCATGTCCTTGCTATTAAATATTCATTTGTATTGTGCCCATAGTAAGAGGTAATAACAAGCTGAGTCAATGTCTGATTAGCCCCAAGAGAAGGTATCTTACTGAGAGTTCCCTATAGGTATTTGGGGAAAACAAATTCTAAATCCTTTTTTAAAAAGCTCCACCATTCTGTACTCTCTTCCCTCCCGATTTCCTGTATTTCACAGACATGTTAGATGGGGCCCAGTATAATTCTAAGATAATAATCACAAGTAGACAATGTAAATTACATGTTGTGTCCAAAATCAGTTCCAAGAACACAAACATTATTCTGATGATACAGGGAAATTCTTTATTACTGAAAATTGTTCTGACATTTTTTATTGCTGGCTTGACGAAATCATTGGATATTAAATTAGCACTAGTAGTATGTAAGAGGGAGTAGGCAATGGATTAATAAAAGTCATTGATATTACTAAACTGAGAAGATATAATATACTAGACATGTCAAAGAAATAAGGATCAGAATACAGTAGAGTTAAGATTACTTACCTGTCCTGTTACCATGGACCATTGCTGGTATCGCAGATCTGGATCCGGTAGCCTCTCCATTGTAGTATCTGAGAAAGAAGATAGAAATCATCACTATTTTGTTCATAGTTTACAGGGTTAAATGTTGTAAACTAGATTTCCAGTATTCTGATGCTATCCCTTCCTCTTCCCCTTCCTTTTTATTCCCTTTAGTGAATAAAAATATTTCTGGTCAGATATATCTGTGTGGTGTGATGTATTCACTAAGTTAGCTCTGATAGACTGAACTGGGAGGAACCCAACGGGCTGGCTTATCTGTAAGGCTCCCCAAAGCTTCTGAGTCAGACTGAGTCTCTTAAAAACTCCTTAGAGTAGGATTTGGCTTTGGAAAAAAGTGAAAAGTTTGTTGAGCAGATTTTTTTTTAAGCTGTGGAAAAGTCTCCTAAAGCAAGACTCCAAAGAGAATTCACAATACCTTTGGCACTTACTATGTATTTGAAAATATGCAATATGGAACCCATCCTGTGTTGTCAAGGAGATCCTTGATTTTAATCCATGTATACAGTCAAATTTACTTTGTCATTCTTGGGGGAGAAGAAACATAGAAGACCAAATTCTGCTCTTAGTTTATACAAGTGTAAATTTCAAGTACCTCCACTGAATGCACTGAAATTACTCTGGACTGCTATGAGTGTAACTGAAAGTGGTTTCTAATCTAATCAGCTATGTGATGCCTATGTGTGACAACAGTAATTATCATGTTCTGTAATTAACTGAATCGTCAATGTCAGCCAGTACTGGAGTACCAGCAACTTTCTTTGAGACAACTGTGTCCACTGGTAGATTCCTGTTGAAGAGGATCATTGCAGGAATTATGTCTTCCAGCTGTTCCCTTGATACTCTTGGCTACAGTGGAAGGGAGTCCTTCTTTTAATATTAATTTCAGTTGTCCATGGCACTAGACCGTATATATATTATAAAATAATGCAGACTGCATTAATGCAATTTTTACATCCTTTACTAAGAGACTAAATCAACATAAATTCATACATCATGAAAATGTTTATCAAACACATACTTCTTCAGTTTGGATTAAGGACTGAAATGGATGTATTTCTCTGGTATAAATAAGAATCATGATTTCAGAATCAGGATTCATAAACAGCCCTGATTATCTCCAATTTTCAGTATTCAGAACAAATAAGTAAGTTGACAGGATCTCCAAGTAGGAAATGACCAGATACTGTACACAAGAAAATGTAAACTTGAAAGATAGCCCAAGCCAGTATCTTTAATATTTTATAGGTAAACAAAAGTTGCTTTAAAAATCTAAAGCAAATTACACTGACAAGCAAATGGTCAGATTTGATAAGTGGAATGAGATGATGAAATTAAATGAAATAATATAATAAACATTCTGGCTGCAACATATCCTCTCAGCTATAATTTAATAACAGCCCTTGCAGGGAAAATATAAAATTATTATAATTAATCCCTGAGATAATGAAAGCTCTTATTAATAACTCCATATCCTCTTATTGATCAGGGAACTCAGCTTGGTGATATTAGGCACACAGTATAAAGAAGCCTTGTTAATAGGTATAAAAGCACATCAAACAATAAATTTAAAAGATAATATAGAGTAATACCGAAGGTGTTTACATTTGAGAATGATAGTATTGCATTATTTATCATTGTTAATTGCAAGAGAAGAAGTAATACCTAACAAGCTTCTAAAACTAGTTAATAAAATGTCAGTCTTACTGGAATTTATCTTCATACAAATTCTTCATCATTCAGACATTAATATCACCCAAACAAACAGTCAAGACTCAGACAGTTCTAATATAATTAGATGGAAGTGCTGGACTAATCTGATCCATCCACATACCAATGGAATCCTAAATCATATTGAGAAGCAATAGATTTTGCCACAGGTTAACAACAATTCCTGAACTGAACTCCACTGAAGTTCAGCAAAATAAAGAGCTTTACATATAAACATACAGATATTATAAATATGTATTAAGATGAAAATATCACAGAATTTGGGGAAGACAAAAATATCGAGCAAAAGGTAAGACAATGAAGCAATGCCCATATATGTTATATATCAGAAATTAACCCATGACATGCAAAAACAATAATTATATATTATTGATTGTAGCTTTAGCTATGTGTGTTCTTTATAGAGACAAATTGGATGAGATAGTATCTTTCACTGGACCATCTTTTGATTCTGAAAGAGACAAACTTTTGAGACTACAGAGAGATTTTCTTCAAACTTTTGAGACTACAGAGAGAAAGGTACTCACACATACACAGAAATACAAGGTGGAACAGATAATGAGTCAGCACATTTCAAGAAACAAATCAAGGTGAAGTGGGCAATTAACACTCTGTGAACATAAAATTTCATTTTAATGCATTACAGATTGCTGTAATGAGTCATAAATCCAGTCTCTTTATGAAATCCATGGTTTTTTTGTCTAACAGAGTTACGGGTTTAAGTTACCAACCTCATCTTTTTGAGGATAAGGATAGACACTTCAAATATGGAGTAATCATTTTGTAAAAAGTCTTTGCCTACAGGTGATACAGTGTAGCCTTTTAGCATTTTGCTCTTTCAGTTCATTTGAATTTAGTGACTGTCTAATTCTTTACAGATATGTAAAAAGATAGCCCTCACCTTTATGCAGGACTAAGATGAGAACAGGAGAACATGATAACATAAGGTGTGATCCAAAAGCTGGTAAACAAAGGTGAAGACAATACCAAGTATAGTAAGGGAAAGAGTAACACCATGTAAGTGGCATGATACAAGTAGATCATTCAAACAAACTCAATAATTTAAGATTCAGTCAATAAGGGAAGTAATTGCTTCCTCCAACATTAACTTGTCAGCAGCATTATTCAATTGAGGAAACCAACATTTTATTGAAGAAATAAGTTAGGACAGATATTGATGGAAAAATATTTTGGTGGCAGGAGATGACCTAAAGAACCAAGGCATCTTCAATATATATTATTTTCATGTGCATACATTTCTTTCTCTAATGTCTTTAAAAAAAACTGGTCACCTCTTCAGAAACAATTTACTACACTAGATTCACCTAACACTGTATCAGACCAGGCTCCAATATACAACCCTTCCCTTCCTTGTAGTATGATAAGGACAGATAAATAAGTTTATCTTCTCACTGCTGAACAACTTTTAAAATGTGTCATAAATGATTGGGAAAATTGATAGAATATAACTCTTCAAGTATCTGATCCAAATTCCAACTGAAATCAATGGGTCTTCATCCATTAATTTCAATGGGCTTTGGATCAGACCTTAAAATAAGGGGACAGCTATTCTTTACCTAGTATGAGACACAATGAAATATATAAAAGATGTGCTTCAGAGAAGGTCAGGTGCACAGGGAAGGAATAAAAAAACAATCTAAGCAATAGATGAAAAATTTAGAGACCTTTATTTTTATTCCATAGAAGGAAGCCAAAAAGGAATTTAAAAATATCTAGTAGGTATACTGAGATTAAAATTATCTGGAGAGTTGTAGAAATTCAAATTGTTGGTTTGAAGAAATTAGCCAGCAAAGAATATTTGAGTCTTCAATAAATCCTTCAGCTTCATTGTGGAGACACTGTAGATAGTTTCTCTGAAAACATCCATTCAATGTTCAGCAGCAGTCAAAAAAGAAAACAGAATGTTGGAACTAATTAAGAAAGGGATAGATAATTAGACAAAAATACCATATTGCCTCTGTATAAATCCACAGTATACTCATATCTTGAATACTGCATGCAGTTGTGGTTACCCATCTCAAAAAACAAACAAACATATTGAATAAGAAAATGTTCAGAAAAAGGTAACCAAAATTATTAGGGATATGGAAGAGCACCCGTATCAAGAGAGATTAATAAGACTGGGACTTTTCAGGTAGGAAAAGAAGTGGCTAAGGGAGGATATGATTAATGTCTATAAAATCATGACTGTAGAAAAAGTAGATAAAGAAGTGCTATTTACTCCTTCTCATCAAAGAACTAGAAGTCATCAAATGAAATTAATAGGCAGTAGATTTAAAACAAGTAAAATGAAGTATTTCTTCACACAACACACAGTCAATCTGTGAAATCTTTTTTCAGAGGATGTTGTGAAGGTCAAGACTATAACAGGGTTAAAAAAAAAGTAGATAAATTCATGGAGGACAGGTCCATCAGTGGCTATTAGGGAAGATGGGCAGGGATGGTGTCCCTAGCCTGCTTCTCAGAACCTGGGAATGGGCAACAGGAGATAGATAGATTACTTAATGATTACCTGTTCTTTTCATTCCCTGTTGGCATCTTGCATTGGCCACCATTGGAAGACAAGATGCTGGGCTAGATCAACATTTGTTCTGGCTTGGGATGGCCTTTCTTTTGTTCTTATAATCATTCTTAGGTTCTTGTGTTCTTATAATCATTCTTAGGTTTGACAAAAAAAAAAAAAAAAAAAAAAAAAAAAAAAAAAGATAGCTGCACAAGATTCTTTGTGGTTCATAGAAAATACATTGAAGTCACTAAAAGATTCTTATCCTTTGCCAAGCTGAGAAAATGGACTAGAAGCTTTAGAAGAATAACAGGAGGTTCCTCACTGGTTCTTATAGTAGACATTAATATATAGAAATAGATTAAAAAGAGACCAGGAGAATACTGCTTTTACAACAGAACAATGACTGTAAACATCTAAATTAATACCATTTGTACTGTACAATGTGTTGGTGATCTTTGAAAGGTTTATGAAGAGGCCACTGCATAGCATGCCTCCCTCAGCCTGTCATTTATTTGGGTAAGTTATTCTGGTATATGTTAAAGTTTTTGAGTCAAACGAGGTCTTTAGAAAATGGTCTGTAAGATATTTTAAAATGTCAGCTGGAAAGAGATCAAAGAAATGTGAACTGCTTCAGAAAGAGGAGACCTACATCATTGAACAAGGAATTTTCAATGACAGAAAATTGACACAGCACAAAGCCAATTGTTTCCAAATGATCACAGGTGCAGAAAAGGTTGACTTCCGGGTTTGCAAGCACAGCAAAACAAATGCACTTGGTCAGTAAGGATGAGCAAAGACCTTTTCAGTTGGCACCAGACTGTAATTTAGCATTTACAGATATAAAAATGGCACTTGTGTCTGTGTCTGTTTCTGAGAGGCAGACCAAAGACAATTTTGGCAAAATAGGAACAGTAAATAGATAGATAAAATTATTTGCAATTACACAGTACTCTTCATCTATGGAACATAAAGTTCTTTATATATGTGAGTGAGCAGTATTCTTTTTTTTTTCTGTGGTAGGGTAACCAAGACAGAGATAAAATGATTTGCTGAAGACCATAACAAGCACAGGTTGGCATACATATAAATTTTGTGCTGCGCAAAAAGTATAATCACCTCTGCACAGTAACAGACCTGTTTGCATTGGGAAATTTAATTGTGTTAGAACATAACTGTGTCACTTGTGGCCACTTCCTGAGCCCAGGTCTACATTAAACCTGGCAGCTCAGCTTAAGATGTTTATTCTACATAGCTGGAGAGAGCTTACCTTAAACCGAGATTGGTGGTATCCCCAGAGCAGTAGGCTTATGGGAGCAAATGTTGGTTTCCTTCCTCCTTGCAAGAGTAGGACTACCAGACACCAACAAGGGCGCCTTCTAGTTAAGACTCGCTAAATCAAACTCTGAAAGATCAATTGCAGCAGCATTGGTATTCTGAAGAGTGAAGAGAAGTCCTCACTGAAGTTAACTAAGCTGTTTTCCCCAAGTGAGGATCTGACTCCCTCTGTAAACTGGAGTCATGTTTACTAAAAGTCATGTTTACTACTGTTGTCAAGTATCATGTGTGCCTAAGATTAAATGAGTTTTAAGTTGTATTTAAAATGCTAGCTGCTACAACTTCTTAGTCTTGTGTTGTAATTTCCCAGTGTAGGCAAGACCTCTGTGAATTAAAGTTGTTCATGAGTCCTTGAACTATCCTTTACAGAATAGCTGAATTTCACAGTGAAGAGGAGTCCAAACAATTATTGAATACTAATTTCTGTGTTAATTTTCTCCAAAAACTTTTTGTGGAATACAGAACTCTATCATCCTAAATCCCGTAATATATTGCCTTAGGAAATGACAACTCCCTGTCAGCCGATGGTCAGGGCAGTGTGTGTGTGTGTGTGTGTGTGTGTGTGTGTGTGTGTGTGTGTGTTACACCCGAGTCTTCAACTGCTGGGACACAAGCTCCCGTCGCAGCGGGCGGCCTTAGGGGAGACCAGCGGGCGCCCCAAGAAGTTTAACGTACGTTTCTTTGACCGCTAGGACCGGGGTCCCTTCGTGGCGGGCAGCCAACAGGCTGACAGACGCCCCGGAGTTTACAGGGAGAGCTTATTACATCTCAGACTTTGACTGCTAGGATAGAGGATCCCTTCACAGCGGGCAGCCTAGGGAAGGCTGAGAGATGCCCCACGGATCTGTTCTCTGGAAGCGACACGATCCAAACGCCCAGCTCTGCCTGTATCAATTGTGCTTGGTTCTGTTACAGCAACTGAAGGAGTCAGGTTAAAGCTTAAACAGTTACAGGTTTATTAAGGAGACTTATAAAGCATGTGGTTACAATGCCTATTGCTCTACTTCTTAATTATTGAGAAATATAGATCTTAAAAATGGTTACAAAGAAAATAAAAAAATAGAAATAATGGTACCAAGTGACAGCTTAATCTTTAAAGCGCTCTAATTCTATGTATATATATTTAAACAAAGGACACATACAGGTACAATTTTTACCCCCTTCTGTGTCTCTCAACTCCAGCGTATCAAGCCAGGCCGGTCCCTCAATTCCTAGGAAAGACGAATACACGGTGGGTGTCCCCGTGGAACCTCAGGAGGCCAATCACCTAACCTGACCAGCAGATAGATGGTAGATTGACGCTCAGAGTAAGTGTGCTGCTGCACCCATCTTTATACCCATAGGGGCCCGTATCCTCTTTCTTATTTAAGATGCCAAATTGTGTTGGTCTGTCTTGTGACACCAGTTCTTACAAGGGAGTTTCAACTTAATTTACACTTGCAAGAGAGATAACTAAATTGTGAGTACTGGGCATTCTTTATTGGGCAGGAGATTCCTCCCTCCGGACGAGTGTGTGTGTTCGTATCAATATGGGTTTCAGTCAAGGGCACGCCTCGGCAGCCTCTTGGTCAGCAATTAGCTCAATCACCCTCATAACTCTGCTTTCAGTTGTCCAGGGTCACTGTAAGCTAGCATATCTGGGCCTCCTGTCAAGGTTTCAAAGACTATGCTGATTTTACTGCTCTGTGTGCCCTGTGTGCTCCAGGCATCTCACAGAGGGGCAAGCAAAAATGGATGTTACAGGGGGGTTACCGTCTGGCTACACTCCCAAAACCAAAATTTTGAATACCATAGAAATAAATAGCACTCTTAAAATCTCAGTAAGTAATGAACTACTGTACAACCAGATAGGTCAAACCCATAAAAAGCATTCTCAGTACACTGTTTTGGACCTCACAAATAAACAATAGAATATTTTGCATTGTTACATACATATACTGGACAGATTAAACTGGTATAGTATATTCAGTATAAAATGATCAGACTTTTTCTTATGTAAATAGGCAAGTTACTTTAACAAATTACTCTCAGCTGCACCATAACCTGTACTATATATTTCACAGAGTCTAAATAACTCAGCATCCAAAATATTGAAATGTGTCTTTAGTTTACCAGTTTGATACAAATTCTTGAGTACATCTCAAAGATTTGACTGCAACCTTCTCCTCAGCTTTGTTTAAATTATGTAGGTTAATCAACTTGTATAATTTAGGCAACAAATCAACTTTCAGTGAAATTTACAACTTGTCGAATTTCTAGTTGAAATTTTGAATTATTGCACGGTTCAAAAATCAATAGCAGCCTGGTTTTCCTATATTAAAGAAATTGCTATTTCAAAACAAAGTTGGTCACTTAATTTTTATGGCCAACAATGAATTTTTAATTTTCCATATTCTGTTTGCATTATGCTCAACAACACTAAGCAGCTCCCCATAGGGGGCCATCAGATACAGCTAGTGAGTAATAATTATTCTAAGATTTGCTCTAGCAGATAATTTTTTATTTTATCTGGCTTAAAAGGCCTGTTACTAACAAAAATATGTGGAATCTAATAGCTGATCTGCTGTGATTTATTGTATTTTATAGCAAGTATTTCCTTCTAAATGTAACATTGTAGCCAATGTTTCAGTGATATCTTCCTGAATCTGCAGGCATATGTTGAACCAAGAGTGTTGTGCACTTCATCCATACATTTAAGGTTTCACTTTGAAGGTTCATTACAGCTATTTAATCATTCCAGAATTTGTGATCTGAGCCTCAAAGCACAGACTGGTCATAATGGGACCAATCTCAGCAGATACAAATTGCTACAGAGATTTCCACCAGCGGATGATCAGATTTGATTTTTATGTCCAATAATAAGGAAATATATTATTGGGCTTATCTCTGCATATTCTGTGATGTCTGTAACTTAATATTTTCTACTAATTTAATATAATGCTGTTAAATATTCCCCTGCCCAAAATCCTAGCTCTGGCTACACTAGGGAGTTATTTCAAAATGCTCCCCTTATTTTGAAATAACAAGACAAGCATCCACATTATTAAGCCCATTATCATATATATATATATATAGTAGCCCAATGTCTGTGACTCTGTACTGCTGAAACGCGGGCTGTTCCCTCTGGGTGGCGCTGTTACCTCCTGCCGTAGCACTTGGTTGACTTCTGCGCCACTCAGCTGGGCCGCGTGGGAGCAAGCAGCGCAAGCGACTGTTTGGGGTTCGCGCTCCCCATGCAGCACGAGGAAAGGGCACCAGATTCAAAAGGAGGAAAGTGGAGCAGACACAGAGGACATGGAGGAGACAGAGAGGAGAATGGAGGAGGCGGAGGACA
>CM057847.1:148612777-148629274 GCA_030068395.1 Apalone spinifera
CTTGGTAACTAATATGCTATATTCCTGTTAAAATCCTGGATCTTCATTTAAATTGGGGAATTACCAGGGTGCCTGGCATTGGGGAGCAGCAGGGGTTAGGGTTAGGGTTAGGGTTAGGGTTAGGGTTAGAGTTAGGGCTAGAGGAGTGCTGGGAGCATCTGTCATGCCAGCACATACTCATGTGCTCTTTCATCACAGGTATAAGAGTTACAAAATCACAGTAGGGATTTTGTAACTCTTATACCTGTCCTATGTTTTATTTTTGAAACAAATTTTAAGATGACAGTAAAATGTATTACTAAAATATATTGGTGATGAGCAATGTGGCATTGAACTTTTTTATTAACTGCCATGTCATGGCCTTTTTTTTTTTTCAAATAATGACAAAGAACTTTGTAGCTTAAATACAATAGCAAACAGGTTTGTAATATCTTCTTTTATTGACAAATAAGATAGTTGATTATAATTCTAGAAAAATACATATATATTCCACTGTTCAATACATACTATTTCAATGTAGACAGCCCCGTCTTGCGCAAGAGCCCGTTCCGCGCAAGTGGTGGCTCATTAGCTATGCAAATGAGGCTCAGCAATATTCTAACGCTAAGCCTCATTTGCATAGCTTTGGCGCAAAACCGCACCAGTGTAGACGTAGCCTAGGAGTCACCAAATGAAATTAGGAGGTAGCAGTTTTAAAACAAACAAAAGGAAGTATTAATTTATGCAATGCACAGTCAATATGTGGAATTCCTTCCCAGAGAATGTTGTGAAGGCAAGGACTTCAACAGAGTTTAAAAAAGAGCTAGGTATATTTATGGAAGATAGGTCCATTAATGGCTGTTAATGGGGAGGAATGGTGTCTGTTTGTGAGAAGCTGGGTATGGGCAATAGAGGTGGGGTCACTTGATGATTTCCTGTTCTGTTCATTCCCTCTGAGGGCACCTAGTATTGGCCACTGCAGGAACACAGGATACTGGGCTAGATGGACCTTTGGTCTGACCTATTATGGACATTCTTATGTTCTTATTTCTTATGTAAGTTATCATGATGTCAACAATAGCCAGTTGTACTAAAATATTCAATTCTAAACAATGTTTTTATTATAAATTTACATATTATATCACATACGGAGAATATATATTGTTGTTGAAAAGTTTGGCAATTTGTAGCTGTTCTTTTGACTACTAATTTGGACATTCATTAAATATCAATGCTATTTCTTCTTTTGGTTATGACTATTTAGAAGAGATTGGCAGTTTAGGCATATCCAGAGTCTATTTTAGTGCCATCCATTATGCATATGCTCTGAGGTGCAAGACAGTGTGATTATCCTGATGGGTAGGAGTGTGATGAGGGCCTATGACCTGTGGCCATTACTGATCCAATTATCTTTATGTGTGGTATACTCATTTGTGATTAACAATGTCTGGTCTGACTATACCGCATTAGAAATCATGGCTGTCAACAGTATGGTTTTTTACATAGTTTAATGTTATCTGTGTAGCTCTCATTGTGATATCTAACTACCAAACCTAATTTTGTTAAAAAATTCTTTCTCTTCGTATGCCTGCATATAGCCATTAGTGTGACTTTTTGTCTGGTGTCTGGTGCCTCTGTGACTCCTCAGAGTGCACAAAGACTATGTAGTTGGAGACACCTACAGGACTAGATTGTAAAGCATGAATCATGGCACTTAAGATTCATTCATGTCACCCTGTTATTTGAAAGTATGAGTTTACAGGCGCATAGATTATAAGAGACCGTTATGGTCATCTAGTCTGATTCCTTGTATAATATAGGACATAGATGTTCCTGAATTAATTTCTACAGCCATTCCATCTTGATTTAAAGATTTCCACTAGAAAATTCCAAACAGGGAATTATAGACCAATAATCTTAACTTCTGGACCAGTAAGATAATAGAGCAAATAACTAATGAATCCATTTGCAAACATCCAGAGGTTAATAAGGTGATAAGTAACAGACAGCATGGGTTAGTCAAGAACAAATCATGTTGAACCAACCTGATAGCTTTCTTTGACTGGATAACAAGTCTTGCAGATAAGAGGAGATGCTGTATTTCTAGATTTTAGTAAGACATCTGATATTGACTTGCATGACTTTCTCATAAACAAACTAGGGAAATACAACCTAGATGGAGCTAAAATAAAATAGTGCATAACTAGTGGGATAACCATTCTCTGACAGTAGTTATCAAAGATAATGACATAGGAATACACTGTGAAATTTTGCAGATCATACTAAGCTGTGAGGGGGTTACACATGCTTAGGAGGGCAGGATTATACTTCAAAATGATATGAACAAACTGGAAAAATGGTGTGAGGTAAAAGGGATAAAATTCAATAAGGATGAATGCAAATTATTCCACTTAGGAAAGAACAATCAGCTGCACACATACAAAATGGGAAATGACTGCCTAGGAAGGAGTACTGTTCAAAAAGTTCAGGGGGGTCATAGTAGAACCCAAGGTAAATATGAGTCAAAGGGTGTCTAGACTACCGGGTTTTTTCGAAAAAAGTGGCCTTTTTTCGAAAAAACTTCACCTGCATCTGGACTGCTTCCACATTCCTTCGAAATTAAATCGAAAGAATGCGGCTGTTTTTTTGATCGCAGAAAACCTCATTTTATGAGGAATAATGCCTTTTTTCAAAAGTGCTCTTTCGAAAAAAGGCATTATTAAACGCAAACAGGGCTTTTTCGAAAGAGAGCATCCAGACTGCTTTTTGCAGCTTGCTTTTTCGAAAGAAGTGGTTGCAGTCTAGACGCTCTCTATCGAAAGAGGCTTTTTTGAAAGATTCTTTTGAAAAAGCCTATTTCGAAAGAGGCTTGTAGCCTAGACATACCCAAAAGTTTAATATTGTTGCAAAAAGAAAAAAAAGCAAACATCATTCTTGGCTGTATTAGCATTGGTGTTGTAAGTGTTACATGAGAAATAATTCTTCAACTCTACTCCACACTGATTAAGCCTCAACTAAAATACTATGTCCATTTCAGGAAAGATATGGACCAACTGGAAAAAGACCATACAAGAGCAACAAAAATAATAAAAGGTCTAAAAAACATGACCTATGAGGGAAGACTGAAAAAAATGGGTTTGTTTAGAGAGGAAAAGAAAAGACTGAGAGAGGACATGATAACCTCTTTCAAGTATTTAAAAGGTTGTTACAGGTAGGCAGAAAATTATCGTCCTTAACCTCTGATGATAGGACAAGAGGCAATGGGCTGAAATTGCAGCAAGGGAGATTTATATTGGACATCAGGAAAAACTTCCTAATTGTGAAGGTAGTTAAGCACTGGAATAAATTGCCTAGGGAGGCTGTGGAATCTCTATCATTGGAGATTTTTATGAGCAGGTTAGTGAATCACCCATGAGGGATGGTTTAGATGATGCATCATCCTGCCATGAGTGTAGGGGACTGGACTTGATGACCTCTCTAGGTTCCTTCCAGTTCTGTGATTCTATGATCGATAGGCTATCCCCTGCAACTAAAGGGAAATTATCTCAACGGTGAATTACCCTCATGGATAAAAATGTGCATTTTATTTCTAGTTTGAATTTGCTTGGCTTCATTTTCCAGCCACTGGATATATCTTTGTCTGCTAGATTGGAGAGCCCACTATTTTAAAACATCTGTTCCCCATGTAGATACTTAATAGTCATGATTAAATCATCCCTTAACCTTACCTTTGACAAGCTAAATAGACTCAAGGTGCTCAATCTATTATTGTCAGGAATGTTTTCTGTGCATACTCTTGTGGCTTCCCTCACCAGCTTATCAATATCCTTCTCTAATTGTTGACAACACACCTGTACTCAATATTCCAGTAGAAGTTTTATCCATACCAAATAATGACTAACTGTAATCTTCTTATTCCCACTATAGATTCCTCTCTTTAAATATCCAAGAACAATAGCCTTTTTGGTTACAGTTAATTGACCTTTCACTATCAGTGGTAAATAGGCCAATGGTGGGAAGATAGGAGTTACTATAGAGAACTTTTTTCTGGGTGTTTGGCTGGTGAGTCTTGCCCACATGCTCAAGGTTCAGCTGATCGCCATATTTGGGGTCAGGAAGGAATTTTCCTCCATGGTAGATTGGCAGAGACCTTGGAGGTTTTTCGCCTTCCTCTGTAGCATGGGGCACAGGTCACTTGTGGGAGGATTCTCTGCATCTTGGGGTCTTTAAACCATCGTTTGAGGACTTCAATATCTGAGATATAGGTGAGAGGATTATTCTAGCAGTGGGTGGGTGAGATTCTGTGGCCTGCATTGTGCAGGGGGTCAGACTAGATGATCATAATGGTCCCTTCTGACCTTAAAGTCTATGAGTCTATGAGTTGGATAAAGTCCCCCTTTCCATAGCTTGTGTGGTACCAAGTCAAATGCTTCACTGAAGTCTATTACTTTGTTACTATTACCTTGACCAACCAAATTTGTTATCTAATAAACAGTTAGTTTGTTTGACAGGTTCCATTTTTGATATGTTAATTGGCATTAATTGTATTACCCTTCTTTAATCCTTTATTAATCAAACCCTGTATCAGCCATTCCATTATTTTGCTCAGTATCCATGCCAAGGTGACAGACCTATAATTACTCTGTCATTCAATTTAGCTTTGTAAAATGTTGACACAATAGCAATCTTCCAGTCCTTTGGCTCATCCTTAATGTTCCAAGAGACATTGAAATCAACATCAAAGAACCAATGGGCTCCTCATTCAGTTCTTTTAAAAACATTTTTGTATAGAAGTTCACTACATATGCCAATTCAGAAAATGTGTCTAATTTCCATAGATGCTGTTTAATGTCTTCCTGAGTTATTGTTACAATGGAAACCATTTCATCATCAAAGGAAATGAATACAGCTGGCTTTTTCCCCAAATACAAAACAGAAATATTGATTAATCATTTTGGTATCATTATTGTCAATTCTACTATTTCCATTAGCAATGGATGAATGCATTTCTTATCATTCCTTTTGTTCCATATAAGTTCAACTGTATGTTATATGATTTCTAAGGAAGGGTTTTGTGTGCATGAATTTTGCCATTCCAACTCTACATGGGTGTATTTTCTCTTTGAACAAACAGCATTGTGATATATCTGGAGAAGAGTGGAATTTATTGTATACTTTTGTTGTACTCAGAACCAAAATCCATCTTCTTCTGTGGCAGTCTAACCACTAGTAAATACATCAATATGAAACTCAAGTGACATGCACCCATTCCTTCCCATCTGGAAGAGTGAATTGGCTTATGAGTACTAAACAAACTGTTACAAAACATCTATTATTTACTTGCTTTGTGACAAGCAATATGTTGTGCCTGGGCTATAGCATCATTTGAGCAGCAACTTTTACTGTCTGTTATCTTTTGGTATAGTCACTGTTACTCTGTCAGTGATGGCATGACAGCTTTCTCCTTATGACAATGAGCCCTTCTTTTACTGTACTTGTAGGACAGTAGCATGACCTAAAATGTGTGGCAAACTTTCTTGAGCAGTCCAAGAATAGTAACATATTTCTCCTATGTCTCCTATCCATCCACTTTTTTGTTTTGCATTGGTAGTTCTGTGGTCACATGTAGAAACTAATGATCTTCTATTCATATTCATTGTGCACAATAATACAAAGACAGTTTGAATTTCGACATGTAATCGGCTAATGTCCATTGCTGTGCCAGGGTGCATTAAGTTTCTTCATTTGCTTTCACAATAATCAATCAATTGCAGGGGCATGCACTAAATCAGGATGCCGCTTACAATTTTCAGCCTAATGGCTGGTGAACTAGTTAAAGTACCCGTGAATTTTAAGTGCAGGTTGACATATTGAAGTTAGCCAGACTAGTATTTGTATTGTTCAGGCCCAATTGTCAACAGTTTTCTTATCATGAACAGCACTGGTTCTTCTGCTGTCTAACTTAATAACTAACATTTAAATGTCTTTCCTCGGGTGGAAATCCCCAGAAAACAATTGTAACCCTTAGAAATTGCAGGATGATCTCTTTAATTATTGATTATACATCCATTTCTGTGGTACCTTTCAGATTTTAATAATAATAAAGTCAGTTGCTGTTTTTCCCCAGCACATCTTAAAGATGGGCATTTGTCAATTTAAGTTCATGAAGATGAAAGAGGGGGATGAAATGATCAGTTATATTACAAAACCAGAATCACATGTGACCAAAGTGGTTGTATGGCTTTAGAAAGGACCACTGGATACTGCCCAAACTGGGAAAATGTGAACTCTGGAATTCCATAGAAATCACTGCTGTAGGTGCCCTTGTTAAGTGTATGTAGTCTGGTGAGAGTTGACATAGCAATGTGTGTGTATATTAAGGCGCCTGAAAATCTTTCAACTCCAGTGTTTTAACGTTTATGCAGTATTGTTTTATTCAATCTGAAACTACTTCCTTTTTAATTAATTAATTAATTTAGATAAATTTGTCCAACTAACTGAATACTATTTTCAACTATTTTAACATTATTTGTTGTTGTTTTTTATAAAAAATAAAAACACACAATGAAACAAAACATAGTCCAAGATGGAAATACCATATAAATAACATAATTCAATGTTATTATTTGCGAAGCCTGCAGAAAGTAAACAGACCCCTGAACTCATAGAAGACATGCAGAGAACCTGATTATTAAAAAGATTAAATAAATAAATAATAACATGAGTTTCAGGGACTAGAATATGCTAAACTGCATAGGTATACGATAGTTTCATGTGACCTGATACCCTCTATACTTTCCAAGCATTTTATTAGGCAATCTTTTTTCCCCCCATGTAATGAAACAGTAGAGAGCTCACTGAGCCAATTGGTATATGAGGGAGGAGTTTCAGATATCCATTTTCACAAAATAAATTTTCTAAAATAGTTACTGTAATCTGTTTCTTAATGCTAACTGGTAATACCAGCTTATTTACCAACCTCTAAAATATGCAATCTTGGAGACAAAAAGATAACAACACAAAGTTTTTGAAGGATCTATAAATATGGTGTTCAAGAATACAGTGATAGAAGATATGTGAAAGGTTACCATGTAGCTTTTTGCCTTTTTCCAACATTAAAAATCTGTCTTGCCAATTTATCCTTAAAAAACACTTAGGAATCCAATAGTAACTATTTAATATTTTGTTCTGGAAGGTTGAGAACTATTAGTGAGAGAAAAAATGGGGAAATGTGGAAAGAATGTCATTTTATATACCATTAAACATTTTATTTAGCATTGCAAGCTTTCCTGTTCTATTTTGTTTTTTAAAACACTGGTGCCGATTAAAATTCCAGTCATGTCTTTCCAAATATCCTAATTACAGAGATGCTTTCCATGACAGAGTTGTAACAAAAAAAATGCAATAATAGGAAATCTAATGAAAATCTGCTGTGATAAAATAAGGAAAATTTATTTCATTAAGTGATCAAATACCTGTCAGACTTTAAATTACTTCATTAGTCAAAATAGCAACAGTTTATTTGCTAATGATGGCCAAGAGCTACATTGTGCTGGTCAAAACTGTTTGCTGGTTAGAGTGCAAACATGTGGTGATGGAAGTTTTGCAACTGAAGTAAACAGACAAATGTAACAACGCACATAAGACTTTTATTGTATATATCAACTATATCTTGCAATGCCAAACAAAATATTGCATGTAATGAACTGAAAGAACAGAACAGCACATAATATCTCTTAGGTTATGTCTACACAGCAGCCTTATTTCAGAATAACAGCAGTGTGCATAACACAGTGTGTTTATTGTGTTATGAAGGCTACAAGCCTTTATTTTGAAATAATGGCAAGATGGAGGACTTCTTATTCCAACTTCTGTAACCCTCATTTTATGAGGTATAAGGGAAGTTGACAAAAGAGTGCTCTTCCTCTGACTTCCTGCTGTGTGGACAGTGCCAAAAGCTGAATTAAGCTATTTTGACTTAAGCTACAAAATTGATGCAGCTGAAGTTGCATAGCTCAATTCGAGTTTTGCTCTGCTATGTAGATGTACCCATACAGATCTTGTATACATTTAAGCAAAGTAAATGTGTAGGCTCTAATTTGAGTTGTTCAGATTTCTAACTATAAACACATACCATAAAATCGTGAGTATAATGTGCACTTTTTTCTGACTTTTTGGGGGTCAAAGTCGGGGTGTGCATTATACATAGGTGTTATTTTTTCAAGTTTTATTTTGGCAGTGCCCTGGCTTGCTGCCTACCCAATGCTCCTTCAGGCTGTGCCCAGAAACTTTCCCACTGCAGCGCAGTGGTCACTACCCCGCCACGCTCCCAGACAAAGTGAGGAGCCGGCGGCACCACCAGGCTGCAACGCCCTGGCTCACTGCCTGCCCAGTGCTCCTTCAGGCTGTGCCCGGGGGTCCCCGCAGCAGGCACAAGCTCGGCGAGCACCAGGGAGGGAAGAGGCTGTGCAGCTCAAACATCCCAGGAGAGCCTACAGGTGGGAGCAGTGTGGCTTGGCTCCTGGCTGCAGGACAGCCACCTGTTGGCAGAAGTTGTGGGGCTGCTAAGTTCGATGACTTCAAACCCCAGGGCACATAATACATAGGAGTTCAGATTTTTTCATTACGCTAATATTCCAAAGTCAGGGTGCGAATTATACATAGGTATGCATTATACTCACAATTTTACGGTATTCAAGCTTTTGAAATACAGCTCATACATTCTTCATTCCTTTCTTGTCATAAAAGGAAAATGAATCAAAACAAAGTCAAAAATGCAAATGAAACTATGTGAGTTTAAAACTATTCAGTAAAACTTTGCCAGATAAAGGAGTCCATGTCTTTCATAGATGGATGAAACTGGCCATCTGGCAAACAGAATAAATGTTCTGTGAAGTTCATTTTGATCAGTGTGTTGGAAAAATATAGTAAAAACCTTTTGACACTGTGGAATAAAGAGAAATTAAGGATATAATCATTTATTGAACAGTAGTTCAAAGAAAAAAGAAAGTGCATGTTATAGTTGCAACATTGTCAGTGATCTGTATTTCGATGTAAAAGAAAAGATTTAGGAAATTAACAGGGAATATTTCTAGTTGTCTGCTATATGTAATTGTTAGTGGAGCCCAAATTATAACATATTGATTATTCTAGTTTTAAAAGACTGGAAAAGAACACTTTAATTTACATGTTAATTAGATTTTTTAGTTAATTATGCTGTATTTTTCACTTGAGCTGTAAACTCCACTTTTCATACGAATATTAACATACATAGCTCTTGCTTATATGATTTCCTGTGGGATACTGCAAGGTGAATATGCATCTGTAATTTATTTAATGGTCTGTGGATGTCACTGCTTCTCACCAACTCAGCAGTTCTTTGGAACAAATATTTCAACGATAACTAAAGCAATCTAAATTAATCATTTCTAAAGTATCAGCCAAAAATACTATCTACAGGGATTTAACAGATATATATTAGAAAACTGTCATAATTTTATAACATTAGATTAAATATAGTCAACAAAAATGACACTCAAAGAAGAAACTAGGGCAGATTTCAAATTGCAGTTGAAAAGTTGCAGACCATCATTAGTTGCAGAACATTATTACATTTAGCCTCAGAACACTATGTAGTAAATCTGTGAATCTGTTTGTCCTGCTAAACTTGCCCACCAACAATTTCTCAAAATAACTGTGCTACAATCACACTGAAGGTTTCAACCAAATGTGAACAATATTTTAATGATCATCCTCAGTGTAAAGGTCTTCTGCAATTCCCCTATCATGCATCCCTTTGCTCTCATCAATATTTGGTTCCTCTCAGTCTTTGCCTCTCAGTTCCAGCCACATGTTCAACCATCTCCATTATTTTCTTCTTCCCACATGTATTTCTGTGCTAGTTCTATGTGGATACCTATGTCTGGCACTGTTTCCTTAGTCCATTATGCCTTCACTTTAATAAAGTATCACCTCAAATCCTGTTCTTTCAAAGGAATTTCAGAGGATTTGGTCTATAATCTTTTAGTTTAAACTTTTTGAGACTTTGTCTTTTTGTTGAATACTAAACAGTAAAAGAAACTGAATAGTTGCAGTAGTTGCTATTCTGTCTCTCTAAACTGGACTTCAAACAATAGATAACTTTTGCATTGTGATTTACTGAAAATATCCTGCAAAATGACACTATATGGTATTACAAAGCAGTGGATGTTAATAGTCTGCTTTTTTTCCCCAAATTGCCTATGGAGAAAAAATAATTATAACAGTACACCCAACTTGTAAATGCAATGCAACTATTGTACATGCAGCTCATGTTTTTGCATTTGCAAATGGCCTGTTAGATGCATGAGCAATTGCCTTCAGGGATTACTTATATTCTCAGTTAAGCACACATAAGTACCAGAGTAGGTTAAAAAATCAGGTATGTTATAAAAAATGACTTTCATGCTTCTATAGGGTGATATAATCTGAAATGGATGATACTACGAGAATGGTTGTTGGTGTTCACACTTCTTAAATGTCATATTCCGAAGATGCACAGACAGATTCAACCCATGTTTTAATTCAGCTGAAGTAAACAAAGGAAACATCAGGAATGAATAATTTCCATCTCAAGATAGCAGTTATTTAACTGTGCATAACTACCATAGATACGTGATTTAAACAAATCTTAGATACAGTCGATACATAATATATAATCTAAAGAAAACAACCCACAACTGTAATTTCCACTCTCAATCATTGTACTGATTTATTCATGAGATATGAGAATACACAAAGATATTAGAAAATCCTGTAAGAAAACATTGTTTATTGTAAAAATTCCTTCTGGTTAAATTATTCATACAGTAGCGATAATTTAAAAAAAAACATTCCAATGTTGTCAGATAACTGGTTACTCTCTCTATATATGCTATTCGAGATAGTTCCTGTAGTAAGAATTCAGATGTATGAGGGAATACTATAGATACGGTGATTTTTGTTGGTTATTTTAGGTACAAATAGCAAATTTTAAGCAGCAAATCTTATCCTTACATGATGGAACTGACTACAAACTTAAATTTACAATGTATAAAAATGCTAGATAAAGAAATGAATTCCTGCCCCAAATACAGTGCAATGTGCAGGCACAATTTGGTATGTTTCTCAAAATAAATGCATTCTGCTTTGTTGGAGTTGTCATTGAGAGGCTCTGCACAATGGTTGTATATTTAGAATGTTTTTGAAGAAGGGTGGGCTTAAGGAATATTACATAAAGTTTTATCTAAATGCAGGGAGTGGGATAAAAGAAAGCAAAACATTGAGGAATGGGTGAAAGAGACACAGTGATCAATCAAGAGAGAAGCAAGTGAACTGAAAGGAGAAATAGGAGATATACACAATGGAACTATGGAGGGTAAATTTGTGCAACAGACTTTCTGAAGCTGATACTTCTTCTTTTAACATCAGTGGAAGTTTTGTCATTGAGTATAACAAAAGTAGGATAAAGACCTCTGTGTACTAACTGCAACCTTGAAAATTTTATGTGTGGTTCATAACATCTGCTTCAGTGAACAGCAGCTGGCTAATAACTTGCCAAAATATCAGCTGAATTAGAAAGCTGTGAATCATTGAACTCTACCAATTATATGCTCAAAAGATTCCATGAAAATCAGAACTCCATGTATAAAGTACAATGCAACAATCCTTCACAGCTCCACTCCCCTGAGAAAATGAAACACTAATAGTGCATTCTGAAGTCCATGCCATTATTTTCTTTGGTAATAATGGAAAAGAGATAATTGTAGGCCCTATGTTTCTGATTAGCTTGTGGTGGGTAAGTCTGGGCCATCTGTGGAAATATATTTATTGCCTGTAGTAGATACTGTGAATTTCAATTTTTTATACAGATGCTCAGTGTTTTAGGTAGAGCCCTTTTAGTAATTTTATCTAATGTAAAAAGTAAATAATAATGTCTCATTTTAACATGACAATCTGAGAGATCTTTCAGGACTGAATCCGCCAACCTATTGATCAGCTGTTGGGAGTTGCTAAACAGCTTCTACTCCAACTGAATTCAGAGGACTTAGAGATGCTGAGCTGTGACTAAGCTGGTCTCAGTGCCATACAAGATGGGTTCTCAATATGTATCATATATTGAGATGTCACAACATAGCTGTACGCTAAATATCTTGTACTATTGCATCTCTGTGTATTTACATGAATCTGGTTTCGTAGTTTGGTCAAATCCTTGTGACTCAATTAATTACATAAGTGAGCCTTTTACAAGAGAGGAAAAGAAAACAAAAACAAGCACATAAAAACCACTGCTGCTTCCACTCTCCAGTTTCCTCCATCAGAAGTTACTTATACACAAGGGTCAAGCCACCTCTCAATTTGGTGAGCTAACAAATGGAGCTCATTAATTCTCTCACTGAAAGACATTTATGCCAGATGACTTTTCTCTCTGCCCTCTTGCATTTTAAAACACCCTTTGAAAAATGTAGGCACCAGAACTGGATGAAGCATTCCAGTATTGGTCCCATCAATGCTGTATACATCCCTTCTCCCACGTACACATACAAGGATTGCATTAGTTCTTTTTGCTACAGAATCACACTGGGAGCTCATGATAAATTGCTTGTCCATTCTGACTGCAAAATCCATTTGAGAGTCACTGCTTTCCAGTATAATGTAACCCATTCTGCAGATATAGCCAGCATTCTGTGGCAAGTGTAAAACTTTCCATCTGGCTGTGTTAAAATGCACTTTCTTTATCTGGGCCCAGTATACCAAACGTTTCAGATTGTTCTGCATTACTGTCCAGTCTTTATGTGTGTTAATCTTTGGGTACATCTAGTTTACATCCTTTTTCTCAAAAAAGAAATATAAATTACACTTTGAAATTGCAAATAAAGCCGGGATTTAAATTTCCCGTGCTTCATTTGCATAATGGTGGCCGCTTTTTTTTTTTTTTTTTTTCAAAAAGGGGCTTTTTGAAAGAAAAACAGCTATTTAGATGTGGATTGTTCAAAAATAAAACCCTTTTTCAAACAATCCTGTATTCCTGAAAAAATGAGGAGTACAGGATCTTTCAAAAAAGGGTTTTATCTTCGAACAATCCCCATCTAAACAGCCGTTTTTCTTTCAAAAAGCCCTTTTTTAAAAAAAACCCACAGCCGCCATTATGCAAATGAAGTGCAGGAAATTTAAATCCCGGCTTTATTTGCAATTTTGAAGTGTCTAATTTACATCCCTTTTTCCAGAAAAGGGATGTAGTTTAGACACAGCCTTTGTGTTATCCACAAGTTTAATCAGCAGTAATTAATTTTATTACATTATTTTGTTAGTAATTTATTAAATATAATTTAATTATAGTTATTTCCAGGTCACCAATGAAAGTTGATTGAATAACTTCAGGGCCAGTCACAATCCCTGAAACCACCTTCCATTTAAAGCTATTTTTTTAATCTGTCAGTTTCCCAGTTCTTAAGCGATGTAACTTTTGCTTTATTGATATTGCATAATACTAATTTTCAAATCAGAAAGTCATGTGTTATTAAATCAAGTACTTTACAAAAGTCTAAGTGTATTATATCTATGCAGTTACCTTTCCAAAATTGTCATCTCATCAAAAAATGAAATTATGTTGGTTTGACATATGTTGGTTTCCCATATGACTATATTGACTGACAGTTTCTTTCCACCTTTTAATTCTTTGTTAACTCAGTCTTGCAAAGGCTTTAGCTTTATTTTGTCCAGGACTAACTTCTGGCTAAACAATCTAGAGTTACCACATTTATTCTTCTGGCTCTTTTTAATATGGGCACAACATTAGCACTCTTCAGATCTTCTGGAGTTTCTCTGTAATTCCAGGACTTACTAAAAATTAACATCAGCAGGGCATCTCTTTTAGGACTTTTGGGCATGTTATCTAGGCCTGTTGACTTAAAACTATTTATCTTTAATAGATGTTATTTAACACCCTCCTTAGTGGACCTGTGGCAGGGTTCCATCCTAAAACATGCCTATCTGATGGTTCCATATAGCCTTCCAGGTACCTCACCCTCAGTTCTCTCAATTCTCCCCATAATATCTTCAAAGCCTAGAGAACATAAAACAATATTATTCTTTTTAGCATTTGATATATTAAATCTTTATAAATACATACCCATGCTCTTTGCTTTTGAGGATTCCAGTCTAACCATTGATTCATGAATCAGGTTCCCAGCTTCCTCTCAGTTACCTTTGAACGAGGGAGCTCTATCACATTTACTGAAGCCCTAGGCTTCTCTGGAGAATTTTTTCCATAGGTTTCTTCCTGCCCTGGTTTCTGGACTCAGAGCTGTCAAATCTTGTTAAGAGATTGCATAAGGCTTCTTCGTGGGGATGTGCATCAACTCACATAAGCTTCCCCAGCCTACCTTTATACAGACCAACTCTACAGAAACTCTCTTCTCATTTCAGAATCAGCTAGCAGCTGGATTTTTATCCTGTTCAGGAGGTATTCCTGTTATTAATACCTTGTCCCCGCTGGTCAGTCAGCTTGTCTAAAGCTTTTGTAACACCTGCATCTTTAAAGAAGAATGGCATGGAACCAGTGCAAGTGCTAGCACATTGTGATCCCTAAGCAGAAAAATTCCCCCCCCCCACCTCTACAACACATACGAATGATTAATAGAGGATGTTCTGCAGCTGTTTGGGGCCGCAAACAATTACTTAGTCTGCTAATACCTATCACTGGAATAGTGTTGACTGTCTCCAAACCTCACTACTCCTTAAGTGTGACAGAGCATCTTCTACAGGGTGAATGTTCTTTACCTTCCTTGTGTGATACGAGTGCATCGTCCTGGTACTGTCCAAATACAGAACAGAAATATTTATTGAACTCTTCTGAATGGGTATTAACAATTTCACCATCTTTATCTAGTAATGGACCTATGCCCTTCCTAGGATTTCTTTTGTTCCTAATAAAAATTCCTTTGTATTGTCCTTAGTCCTGCCAGACAGACGTATTTCCCTAATCTCTCCTCCGCTAGGGAGCTAAAGCCGTTTCATGCTTAGAGCTCTAGCTATACTTGGCACCTGGGCCCCATTATTCTAATAAATGGTGGTGATGACAGGATCCTGAAAGCCTAATGTACTCTTCTGAGCTCTCTCACTGCTACTGCTCTAGTCTTGTGAAGGATAGGGGAAAAGACTGTAATTCACTCACTGACCACTGCTGTATTAGTTCCTGATTCTGCTGCTGTCTCTCATTTGGAATGTCATTTGTATGTGAGGAAAGAAATATCCTCTTTGAAGTACTAACTTTTATGGAGAATAGGGAAGAAAAATGATTAATACCTATGATTAGAATGTTCCATGTGTATATGAAATGTATGTGTGATTTGATGTGTAATATGTGTGAGTGTGTGTACATGCACATGATGAGAAAATTGTAATGTATTCTATTCATATATTATTCTGTATGCATAATATATAATTATTTTGATACTTTTCCTACTTTTGAGATAACTTGTGAAAGGATAGGAACAGTAATAGGAAGTATTTCAAACTTTTATTCAAATTAAAATGCAGCCATTTGAAATAGACTACATTCAACAAATTGCAAAATAACTCAAGGCTGATTAAATAGGTTTCATTTAGAACCACCACCAGTATAGCCAAACATGTTCCTAGAAAGTGAAAATGACCTTTTTTTTACTGAATTACTTTCTGTGGTTATTCCTCTGCCAATGGGGAAGAGGAATGCTTTATGGGGGCCAGCTTTTGAACTTCACAGAACAGTACATTACAGTAAATTATCCTAAACATTATTTTCCAAGTTTTTTCTCCCTTTTATTTTCATTTTTTGAAAACAGTGCTGTATGAACTGACTCTGCTTCAAAACTCCTCTTTTAATAGGCTTTGAAACTGAAGCTGTAATTACAGAATAGGTAGCAGTGATGCAAGCTTCTTCATCTCACAATCATAATGTGCCTCAAGCTTGATCTGGGTGGGTGAAAAGACAACTTAAATTTCATAGTCATTCATTCCTTGATGTAATGAATTTGTAAATTGTGATTAGCACGGGTAGGAAATGAACCTGGGACAACTACTTTTACATAGTACATTTTTGAACAGTTGGTGACTACTGATGAACTAGATTGTTATACAACAAGGAGGAGGGATATACTCAAAGGCTGTGAACCCAGTGAGTGTCATAGACCTATGTTAAAAAAACAGCTACATCTGTGGTGCTGAAAAGGAAACTTTGTGGTAGGCCACATTGAAGGATGGGCTGGAAGAACATATTGAGAACTGTTGATTGCCCTCCCATTTATAACATCCCTTATTTTGGAGACTGTTAGCAAGTTTTCTCTCTGTCTTCTTTTCTCAAAGTTAAAGATACACAGGGGTTTGTTTTGTTTTGTTTTGTTTTTAAACCTTTTCTCATAGGTCTGGTTTTCTAACTCTTTTATAATTTTTGTTGAGTCTTTCCAGTTTGTCCACATTTTTCCTAAAGGCTGTGTCTACACAGGCCCCCTTTGCCGGAAA
>CM057847.1:148629374-148645059 GCA_030068395.1 Apalone spinifera
CAAAGGGGGCCTGTGTAGACACAGCCAAAGAGTGATTTCTGGAATTGGACACAGTACTCCAGTGGAGGCCTCACCAGGGCTAAGTAGTACAGGACAATTTTCTCCTGTGTCTTAAATGTAATACTCCTATTATTACACTAGAGTGATATTAACTTTTATTAAAACAGCATTATATATTGAATATTATTCAATTCGTGGTCAACTATAATCCCCACGTAGTTTTCAGAAGCACTGTCACCTAGCCTCTTATGCCCCATTTTGTAACTGTGGTTTGATTGTTCCTTTCTAAACATAGTATTATATACTTGCCCTTATTGAATTTCATCTTGTTAATTTCCAACCAGTTCTATAATACAGAAAGGTCATTTTGACCTCTACTCCTCACTTTCTAGGTGCATCATGACCAATGGGCCTCAAACTCAGGATTGCAGGAGCAGCCATGCTTCAACACTCCACTTAGCCTCCTTACCAAGGCCCTATTCCCAGTTTAAAGATCTACACCCTGATGCTCCATTAGCAGAGTCCAAGAGAAGCTGGTTTGCCAACTGGTCCTATTTGAGACAGGAACCAAAACAGGCCGCGGTCTAAACAATTGAGATCCATCCTGCTTTGAACAGTGTACTTTGTACTACATCAACCTCCCCTTCTTCTGGCTTGACAACCTGACATCCTAATCTAATTTGTGGGTCAATTCTCCATTTTGTCTCCTGCGTCCAACTGTCTGGTATCCTGACTGAGTGTGATTCTGGTTACCAACTTACAGTTCTGATTTCCAGTTCATCTTCTGCTTCTGTTCTTCTAGTATCCTGATCCAGCTGACTCTTGATTCCTGTCTGTGGACACAGGCTCTCTGACCATTAGGTATGACTGCCCATGACCCAGCCTTGACAACAGGCTTGTAACCTTTCTCACATTTGTGTCATCTGCAGTTTTTATAAGCATACTCTCCATTATCTGGTCATTGATTAAAATATTGACTCATACCAGATGCAGGAATGGCTTCTTGGGGAATCCCATAAGATATGTACCTACAGTTAGACAGCAAACCATTGATTTCTATCTGAGAGTATAACCTTTCAACCATTATCATGGGCAAGAAATGAAAATTCACAGAAGCAACAGACCTGTCCATGACTGGAGGTTGGGACTGACAGTTCAAATCCTGCTGCAGGCCAGTAGGGCAGGTAGCAGAGAGCATCTGAGTGCTGAGAGCACATGGGACTGAAACTGTAGAAGTCACAGAGATCCATTAAAGTCACAGGATCCATGTCTTTTGTGACCTCCGTGACCAAACTCTATCCTTAATCAGTGTGCACCTACTGTGATGGTTCTCAAGGTACCCAGGGCAGTGAGTCACTGTGTTACTCCATGCCTCTAGTGAGAGGCAGCCTTGCCAATAGTAAAAAAAAAAAAAGTTTATTTAAGAAAGAATAGAAGTTCCACAAGAAACTAAAGAGAGTGATAGAAACAAATGGATATAGTACAAAACAAAATCATAAAATATAAAGTGGAGTCTACACTTACTAATAATTGCCTTCCTATGTAATAAAGTATGCTACCCCAAAAAATTCTCTTGACAGTTGGCTGTCTTCACAGGAGCCAGGATCTGATCTTTAATAAAACAGCTTTGCAGAACAATAAATGGATGCAAAGCATCTGTCTCCACCTTGTGAGATGCTAAATCAGTATTTTGTCTTTATTCACAGACAAGGTAATACCCTGTCAGTTATCATTTTCCTTTTCAAATCCAAATGTTTTCAATGTTTGATGTTTTACTTTGATAGTTTTCTCTTGACTCTTCTTTTATGTTGCAATGGTGGACAACTGAGCCACGCATTACATAATTGGTTAGCAAGAGAGGGGTGACAACTCACTCTCACTTGAATGGGCCACCTATAAGACATGGGATTCTGTGATGACTCACTTTCAGTCCATGACCATGTGAGCAAACCTATCAGTATAATGTTATTCCTTAAATATTATACATTCACAAATCTCACCATAATCATAAGTATAGAAAATATACAAATTTTCAGCAGAGGCCTTCCATGCTACCCTTATGAATAAATACCATGAAGATGGTATATTAGGTTAGTGTGTTGTCAGATCTGATACAGAACTTGCTTATAAAGCATAGTGAACATTTTGTCTTGTTTTACCAATTGGCCTCTATCACACCCACCATTGATCTATTCTAGTGCTCTGAAACATCACCCATCTTCCCTGAGGCACCTTATAGACTAACCGAAGTGTAGGAGCATAAGATTTTGTGGGCAAAGACCCACTTCGTCAGATGCATGTAGTGGAAATTTCCAGAGGCAGGTATAAATATGCAGGCCAGAATCAGGCTGGAGATGACGAGGTGGATCCAATCAGGGAGGATGAGGCCCACTGCTAGTAGCTGATCTGGAGGTGTGAATTCCAAGAGAGGAGAAGCTGCTTTTGTAGTTAGCAAGCCATTCACAGTCTTTTTTTAATCCTGAGTTGATTGTGTCAAACTTGAAGATGAACTGTAGCTCAGCAGTTTCTCTTTGAAGTCTGGTCCTGAAGTTTTTTTGCTGCAGGACGGCTACCTTTAGATCTACAATAGTGTGTACAGGGAGATTGAAGTGTTCCCCTACAGGTTTTTGTATGTTGCCATTCCTAACATCTGATTTGTGTCCATTGATTCTTTTACGTAGGGAATTCACACCTCCAGATTAGCTACTAGCAGTGGGCCTCATCCTCCCTGATTGGACCCACCTGTCATCTCCAGCTTGATTCTGGCCTGCATATTTATACCTGCCTCTGGAAATTTCCACTACTTGCATCTGACGAAGTGGGTCTTTGCCCACGAAAGCTTATGCTCCTACACTTCGGTTAGTCTAGAAGGTGCCACAGGACTCCTCGCCGCTTTTGCAGATTCAGACTAACACGGCTACCCCTCTGATACCATCTTCCCTGAGTTCTCCCCCAGCAGTTCTGAGATTGCTTCATTGAGTACCAGAACTGGTCCTACAATTTGATTATATATAATGAATCTAAATATCTTCAACATGGTTTTTTTCCCCCTATTTTGTGTTTCTATCCCTTTGTGTTAATACTAATTAACTTGAGTCTCTGGTTACCTCTACCCTCTTTAGTGAACATTGAAGTAAAATAGGCATTAAACATCTCAGCCTCTGGAGTTTGCTAGCCATTCCTAATGTTCTGCAAAACAAGTTATTCTACTAAAGCACATGCTTTATTTTCCCACTTTGTACACTCAGTGTCATATATTTTTAAGATGTTTTAATCAATAAAATATAATCACCATCTATATAAATGAGGTATACACTGGAGACAGACTTTCTGGAATATAGCAGATAGAGAGATTAGCTATAGCTGCTTGCCTTCTTTTAATTTTTGATGCATTCAAATTACAACTTTCTCTGGCTAATGAATAAATTATCCCAAACGCTGACTCAGGAGGAAGGCAAAGTAGAGTACATTTCAAATCTCCTGACAAACTAAATAAATATGCCATATAGTATCTTTCTGTAAGTCACTTACTTAGTTTAAATGTCATATACACTAAATTCAATGGTGCCAATATTGATGTACAACTGAAAATCCAAATAACACTGTGATATTGTGACCAGCCCCAGCATTTTTAACTTCAAGTGTCATAAAACTTGCATTGGTCAACATTTAAGATTTACAACAGTATTTTCCATTAAAAATAGGAGATATGGCAACTATACTCACTGTATTGGTAGGGTAATTTCAATAAAAGAAAAAAAATCAAGACTGTGACTAGTTGCCTGGGATAGACAATACTGTGAATGCCACACTTAAGGCAGACTGTAAGAAATAGGGCAGACAATCCCCCCAGATTTGTGATTTATTCTTTAATTAGATTCACCAAACCAATATCAAAATAGCTTCTGCAGTACCACATCCAGTAATCAAAAGCCAAACACAATCCCCTTTAGGCATTCCCACCATTAGCTCCCATCAGACCAACAAAATCCATTTGACCACAAATGAAGTTCTACTAGTCTTAAAGGATCAGCTACTTACCTCCGGGTCAATAGGTATCTCATATCTTACCCAAATATCAGCGGATCCTTAAATAAAAGACATATTAATAAAAAAAATTGCTTTTAAATGGTTAATAATGATATACATTCAAATGATTGCAAAGTCCTTATATCAAGATTATAGCAATGATCAAATAGACTGCTGACTTGAAAAAGACTCTCTGGAATTCACCCACAAAGATTGGGGGTCATCAGTCCATGTTCAAAGCTTCCTTCTTAGAAATCCAGTTCAGAAAAATGAAATGGGAAATGAAATCAAAGAAGAAATGCCAGACTCTCCAGTTACATACATTCAGTCCAAATTTATGGAAAGTTATTGATCCAAGATGGAATCTAGAGTTACATGAACATGGAAGCTTACTGGTAAAAGATAAAGTCTCAGGTCTCATGTCTTTATCATATATCCTTACCTCATTTGCCAATGGCCCCACACTGTCTCAGGCATCTGCAGAAAGGATCTACTAGGTAGGAACACATAACTGGCTGAATACTCTCCAAACCTGTTTGGGGCATACACAATATGCCCACATTTTTAGTCTCTGGAGTCTGAACAGCATCCATTCACATGCCTTTGTAAGTCGTTTCCATTAACATTTTCTCCTTCTTTTTGTCTGAATTGTGTAGCTTAAGCTACCATTCATGGTTGTTGTTAACATATATGTATCTCTTCTAACTCACTTGCAATGTGTAGAGCAAAGTAATTGTCAATTAAATCTTTGCTTATGAATCAAAAAATCTAACAAAGTATTCCCCAGCCCCTACTAATAGCAGAAAAAAGCAAAATCCTTGACAATTCTAGGAGGGTATTAGATTACTATATAATATATATTTATAAATGAGGCACTAAAATATTAGATGCTAAAAAGCAATTGTCTTTTCACCCTGTGAAGAAATTAATGCATGTTCACTCATTTGCAGATCCTACTGCATAATTATTCAGCCTCAGTCTTGTGCCAATAGTTCATTCTCTCCTGTTTTCATATCCATCCTCTAATACTTCTTCCACCAAATAGATTCTCTCTTGCTTTTATAAGCAACCACGATTTTTAATTATAGCTATCTATAGCTATCTTCTTACATATACTGATATATTATCTATTTCTACATGATATGAAGTCAGCAATATAGATTTAAATGTACACTTAATCCTCAGTGATCAGTTCTTCACATTCCCAGTTATTCTCCATTTCTAGCAATCACCCAAATACTTGTCAACCATGTCAACTATACTATTAAACAGGGTTTTGTACCAGGAAGACTTGTGAGGTCTCCATATCATCCAAGAAGTAATTCCCAACAAATTGATATTATGTTTCTGTATCTTCAGATTAAAAGAGATTCCTCCATCCCCATGGAATACCTTTAGGCGTTAGCAATAATCTTTAGATCTTGAAACTGTTACAACTTAAATGGAAAAATAAAGATGTGACACATTTTTCTTTAAAATGTATAAAAAATCTTTATTATCCATTACAAGGTTTCAGGAAAGCTTGCTGGGTTTAATTTATAACAGGAGTGCTAAGATCCCATTAAAAGGGTTTTATCTGGAGGAAGGCGCAAACTACATATTCTAATATTGCATACATGTATATAAATTGTGTGAAATTGCATTTCCCTTTAGTTGTAATATTTGTTTTATCATTTGATATTTTGTCATCTTGTCTAAATATTATGTTTCTAATGTCTAAACATTAAATAACTCCTTAAATTATATTTAAATTACTATTTCTGATGGTTTTTATATTTTTACCTTTCAGAGCGGTTCCCGCCACTCTTCCAAATTAACAAAAATAACAATAATTTGAACTCTTTAGCAACTGTCATTTGAAGGTATCAATCTTTTAAAATGAGGATAAGTAGTCTTATTTTCCTTATATGAATAAGAAGGTGAAGTACAGAAAGATTAAAGGACATTCCCTTAGTCACACTATTATTACTAGAAATGTTACTCCCAAAATATGTTGTGTATTTTATGCCATAACACCAAAGAACTTTGTTTGTGAGAAGAAGAGCTGAATGGATAAAAATCAATCATTAAAAAAGACAGATAAAAACTGCTTTTTTATTTAAATACAGATGTACTTAAAACTATGTATTTAAAAAATAACAAAATAGGTTAAATTTAATTAATTTAGACACTAATTCAAAAAATAATATTGAGCAGTACATATTCGCTACCAAGTTAAAAAAAAATCACACCAATGAACTGGTGGAAGTCAGTAGCTAAACACCTGGAAGCACAGTTTATTGTAGTTCCAAACCAGTTTTTTCCCTTCTCTTTGTGCAAAGAGAATATTTCCTTTGTTTCAGTTTATTCAGGCAGTTCAATTCAATGACTAATTTCAATTCACTGAAAGATAAGAAACCAAGTAGGAATTAAATAACCAAAAACAGGAAAAGCTTATCCAACTGCAACTTATGAACAAGAATTTGATGTGAGAGGATGAGATCAACTAGTTGTAAATTCTTAGACATGATGTTCAGAACTAACCTGTTCAATTCACTAACTACAGATAAAACTTCCTTTGTTCATTCAATCACTTCTAAATCAAAAACATGTTTTGATAAACTTTTCTTGTTAGATATCCCGATATTGAAGATAGTTTATTTAATTAATACAATAAAATACAAGTAAAATGCTGTTTTTGTGCATCTGAATTGAATTTGAATTTCTATCCAACTGGAGCTTGACACACATCACAAGTAAAATATATATATATATAAATTAGCATATAGTAAATAACAAATGTACCTTTCACCATTTTCTAATGCAATAAAAGATGTAAAGATTAAATGCAATTGTAAATCCCAAGAAGATTCATCCGGCTATGCATATTAATAGGTTAGGAAGAAGCACACTATTCCCAGTAGCGAAGAGAAACCCAGACAGACTGATGAGTCTGCTCAGCAACTGATGAGTAGTGAGAGTCTGCTCAGCAACTGATGAGTAGTGAGAGCTCAGCAGAAGAGAGAAGCCATTGTAGAGTCAGCCAGGAAGGCTACAGTAGTTGATGAATCTCAGACTTGCATGAAGAGCTCCTCCTAAGAACTGTTCTCTGGGTCCCTGATATCTCAGCTTGAGCCTTTCCCTCTCCAAGGGGAGTCCCAGTTTAAAGAGCTTTGTTGGGAAAACTTCTCCGAGACAAGATGAATTAACTTTCTAGCTCTCTAGGTGAGATCGGTCACTATATTGCCTGTTATGGCTGTCAGCTAAGATTGCTGCAAATGGTGTCTGGTCAGAAGAGTTGACAACTGTATGGCCAACTTTGCTCATTTGATAGAGAATGTCTAAAGTTTGAGTTTTAGGATTGTCTTGTAACCAGCACTTTGATTCTTGCACTCCTAGGGTATGTCTATACAGCAAAGATACTTTGGAATAATGACCGCTATTCTGAAATAACTTTGCAGGCATCTACACAGCCAGACCGCTGTTTCAAAATAATTTCAAAATAGCAGATGACTTATTTCGAGTTCTGTAAACCCCATTCTATGAGGAATAGCACCTATTCCGAAATAGATATTTCAGAATAGGAGCCGAGTAGATGGGGAATAAAGGCTATTTTGAAATAGGGGGCCTCCAGCCCTTCCCATAGTACTCTACTGGCCACTCTGTCCACACACAGGAAAACTCTACCCATGCCCCCTGCTCCTCTAGAGCCATTAAAGCCACAGACTGCAGATAGGGTTTGTGGCTTGCAGAAGGCCTAACAGCCCTGAGCCACTCTGCACCTTCCCCTGACTCCATTTAAGCCCACGATGAGCCAGACAGATGGTGCCAGCTAGCCCTCCACTGCTCTCCAGGAGCATTCAGCCAGCTCCCAGGAGTCTGCCAGGGGCCACAAGTGATGTGTGGCTTCCTGAACTGGTGAGGAGGTCCTGGACCTTACTGAGGTTTGAGGGGATGAGACAAATCTCCAGGATCTCCACACCAGTTACAGGAACATGGACATCTATGGCCACATGGCAGACAATGTGGGGAGCAAAGGCTACAGCCACACCCAAGAACAGGTGCAGATGAAAGTCAAGGACCTCCACCAGGCTTACGCCAGGGCCAAGGAAGGCAGCTCCCGATCCAGAGTAGAGCCCCACACCTGCCCATATTACAAGGAGCTGGACCGCATCCTTGGGGATGGGGAAGTCCCTTCCCTCCTTCACCGCCCCTCTGTTATAGACTCCGGGCTGTAGACACCCGTCATCATCCTTGCTGGGGCCCAGATGATGGTGACAAGGAGGAGGAGGCCCAGGACCTGGACTAGGACAGCCTGAGAACAGAGGTGACCCAGGAGCCCCGAGGCCTCCCTGTGGACATCTCCCAGGCATCGTCCAAGGCCAGGAAAGAACATTGTGTGAGTGCCATCACTTTCCTGTCATGCAGGGGGTGGTCCTTGCTGGTTGCCTGTGCATGTGAAAGCACATGCCATGCCATGCCTGGGCACATGGCCCCAGCAGGCTGTGACAGAGGACCCTTGGGCTATGGGCCACAGGGTTCTGGAGAGACCTACCATGCTCCTGACCCCAGGCTGGAACACACTCCCTCCACAAGCCTCTAGGAGGAGGAAGGGGACACACATACACACACACGCACACACACTGAGCACTCCCTCACATGGCACATGGGCATGCCCACAGTCTTGGGGTAGCCCCCACTCCCAGGGACATCGGGGGCCACTGACCATAGCGCACATGGCCCAGCTCCAAGCACATCAGCTGTGACAGTGCTGAGAACTATCGCTCTCAGCTTGGAGATGGGGGCTGCACTTCAGGCACCATGTTCCCTGAGATGACTGACTATCTGTCTTTAGTCTCCACCGCCAGACTAGCTATGAGTGGAGGGTGGTCCACGCCATCCAGGACATCCTCCCGCACCCGAGGCTTCCACAGGCACACACGTCAAATGGACTGTTCTAACCATGTTCTGTGTGCTTCATACCATCATGGGCAGAGTTCTATGCATTCTGTGGTTTCCCCAGACACAGCTTTGTAGCAGAACTGTACTTTAAAATCGAAGCTTTCTTTTAATAATATATTTGTAACCCTTTTGACTTTCTAATTAAGAGATGCAGAACAAATTGTATCACAATTAAGTGCAATGTATTTTGGTGTTTCAGGCTGAAATATATCACTACATCATTCAAAAAATGTTAGACTTTAGGTGATTTTCCAATTAATGGTGACATATGAAGGAATTATGCTAGTATGAAGTGCTCCTGGCCTGCCACTAGTACTATTGGATAGAAGACAATCACAAATTCCTTAAAATGTATAGATGTACTAAAGCCCAACAGCAGGAATAAATGAGAATGCATCTGGATGAAAAGATGTGGCTAACATCCAAGAGATATTGTAAACCATATTGCTGGGGAAGAATGTGAAGCTAACTGAATCTCTTGAGGTGCTAATTCAGGATCTATAACAAGGCTGTATGTTTAAGCAGTTGGAATGGGAAAGCAGAGACAGAGGGACCATCATTTCTTGAACACAGGTTTGGAATATCTGGAATGTTTTCTATAAAATCCTGATTTCTATATTGTTTCTACTGCTGTTCAAGGAATCAGAGCTTGGTGTATATTTCTGTAAATAAATTAATTATATCATGGATTACCCTACATGCCTTTCACCAATTTCTTATCTAAATGGAAATCACTCCACAAGGCCCTGAATTACTGCTTTACGCACAAAAGGTAACATTACCTTGCAAGCAGGGTGAAGAATATCATTCCATTCTATCAGAATGTAATTTTATAAAGTGAACAGCATTATGATTTTTCTATTTTTTATTGACTGAGTAATCCAGAGACCATAACTGTCATAATAAAGCTGCTGTTTGGAAAATATAGTAGTTACTATTAGTTTTAATTATATATGGATTATTAGCTAAAATATAGATCACAATGTTTCCATAGTGTAAGATTAATTATTATAAACTAATAGCAGTTAAACTACTAATATTTGTGGACTTTGCATATGGTAACATATGATAAAACCATACATCAAGGTTATGCATGTAATGTAAAGTTGTATGCTAAAGATAAATTTCTTCTTAGTGTTAATTATCTCTTCCTAATTCAGTTTTTTTTAAATTGTATAATCTACTTATTTGTTTATATAGGGCTGCCTCTTTTTATAAATGAATCTCTGAACCAGGTAGCCAGATCTCTCAAGATTTAAATTTCACTCCAAGACCACATTATACTATGAAATTGCTTTATTTTTTATACTACTTAGTAGTGATGTCTATTAAAATTGGCCTAGGAAATGATTCAATGCAATGTCATGATGCAGCATATTGCAACAGAATGTGTTAGCATTTGATAATATGAACATCTGTAGCACAGTAAGGCTATGTCTACATTGTGCATTCTTGCACAAGAAGATATACAAATGAGGTGCAGCGATGAATATCGCCATGCCTCATTTGCATACCTAATGAGCCACCAATTTTGCACAAGAGGCTTTTGTGCAAGAAGGAGCAAAAAAACCCTCTTGCGCAAGAGCCGTTCTGCCTGAAAATAAGCGGCAGAATGGCTCTTGCGCAAAAGTCCCTTGTGCAAAAAATGGTGGCTCATTATGTATGCAAATGAGGTGTGGCGATAGTCATCACCGTGCCTCATTTACATATGTTATTGCACAAGAAAGCACAATGTAGACATAGCCTAAGGGTACATCTACACAGCAGGGCAAAAGCTGAATTAAGCTATGCTGCTACAGCTACATCAATTGCATAGCTGAAGTCGAACATTCTTCCTTCACCTTCCCTTACTCCTTGTGAAATGGGATTACAGGAGTCACAGTAAGAAGTTCTCCAGCTCACCATTATTTTGAAATAATGTTTTGCTGTGTAGATGCGCTCTTTGTTATTTTGGAATAACATTAGTTATTCCAAAATAATGCTACTGTGTAAACATATCCTAACTGTTCTCTGAGATACAAAGCAATGCATAATCATACTTTCAAACTTATGCTTGTTTATTCCAGTAAAGCATGGGCCAAAACATGTTTAAAAATGTTTTGACTAATTAAAATCAGATGACTGATGTTTAACTAGGTGCTGAGCTTACTAAAAAAGTTACGTCACTATGCAATTCAGCATTAGAGAGTTCCATCATCATAAGAGGACAGCAAAAATGCAAAGAGGGCAAAGAAAAGAAAACGTCAGTTCAAATACCATATTTTTAGATGCTAATAAAAGCTTTATTTTTATTTCTGTAAAAAATAAAGCTGTTAAACATTAAAAGTTTATGGGTAAATGATTATAAATCAGAAAGTGAAACTCTAAATGTGCAGCTACAACTCTACTCACCAGAAGTTTGAAACGGTTGTTAATTACATCATCACATACTATTTCTCAAATAATAAAATATAATTAGTCCCTTTTTATCAACCACTGACAGATGTGTAGTATTTTTTTCATTCTTGTACAGTTACCCTAATGCAGTGATGGTCCATTGCATCTTCATTGATGTACTACCTGATTTTCCAAGGTCTTGAACACTTAGGGCTCCTACTGAAGTCTGAAAATTATGTTTCTTCCTTCTTAATATAATAATTTCTCTTATCTTTAAGCTATGCATTACATGATTTCTTTTCAATCAGCAGTGAAGACATCACTGGGTGCTTTTCAGGGACTGAGGCAGATCAGATAATGGCAGTTACAAAAGTAATTTAACTATGAAATTAGGTGGCCTACATTTGACAGCAAATTTTCTATTAGTACATGAACCAAATCCTCAGCTGGTGGAAGGCAGTTTTCAGTTGAGCTACATTGAGTCACACCACCCAAGAAACTGGTTTTGTAGTTATTTTTAATCTTTAGTATGTTGTATAAACGCCACTTATAATATAATTTTCATATAACTATCACAGACCCCGCATTACATGGAGTAGTCCACAGTATTACAGGATGTTACATACTGCACTGCAGACTTAGCAGCTCATAAACATTTTTTAAAATATAAATAACTAGCACTTTTTCAGAATCCGCCCCCACCCCGATAATACTGTTTGGCCAAGTGCCACCCTGATGCACTGACCTATAGAGTGTGTCACCCCTCCTGTTTGCTAGTCCAGTGTGAGCATAGGGGAAGCCTTGTGACTTCTTACAGCACTGTGGGAGTCTAGGCCTGAAGCTGCTTGGTGTGTTCTGTGTTGTGTATTGTGTGTGTGTGTGTGTGTGTGTGCATCTCAGACCCATGCAGACAAACCACCAGGAACAGGCTTTACTCTGTAAAAAAACATAAAACAGGATCACAGTTCAGCAGCCCTTTCTTTAAGCATGCAGCCTCTGTGCTGCTTCTAGCACCGTCCCTGCTGAGACCCTCCTGGGTGCAGAGGTTACAGCATACAACACAGCCCCCTTAAAACATGTTCCAACTCCCACAGTAACTAAACCCCACAATAACCAAGTCCAGGTTCTCCCTTTGTGTCACTTAAACTCCTCTCAGGGTTCCCTATAGCCCTTTCTGGTCCTACCCATAAAAAAACATAAAACAGGATCACAGTTCAGCAGCCCTTTCTCTCTTCATGCAGCCTCTGTGCTGCATCTAGCACAGTCCCTGCTGAGACCCTTCTGGGGGCACATCCTGGCAAGAACCAAGCAACATGCTGCAATTTGTAGTCCACAACTTGTAGTTCTAGGACTGCTGCTGAAACACACTGGACCTTGGGCTACAAGTGTTTGAAAGCCACAGAAGCAAGCCTCATCCTTGCAAGCCTCACCCTTGCAAACCTTAAGAACTTCAAAAATTCACCTTTAGACCCACTAATTTTTGATGGGGAGCCACTCCAAGAATTTGGAAAGTGGTTAAGGGTCACACTCTTCCACATTAATGGAGGAGGTGGGGGGGGGGGGGGGGGGGGGGGGGGGGGGTGGGGATGGAGGTTGGGTGCAGAAGGGAGCTTTCAGTAAGGGAGTTGGGTGCAGGAGAGGGAAGAAGTGTGGTCTGGGAAGAAGTTTGGGTGAAAGAGGCAGTTGTGACCTGAGTTAGGGGACTAGGGTGCAGGAGTTTGGGTTGTGACCTTGGGCAAGTGGGGTTTGTGACTTGGGGCAGGAGACTAGGGTGCACTAGGGAGTGCAGGGGTTTGGGTTGTGACCTGGGGCAGGAGATATGGGGACAGAAGGAGGGCAGAGGATTTGGGTTATGTGGGATAGAGGGGCAAAGGGTTGGGGTACTGGAGGCAGGCTCTTGCCAGGAGATTTACCTGCTTGACTCCCAAACAGCAGCCTTCTAGAGAAGGCTGCCTGTCTGCCCTGCCCCCACACTTGCTGCAGGGGTCATATGGTTTTTGAACAGCTATGAGCCTGAGAGGAGGTGGGTTGGTTGCTTCACAAACTGCCTGTTGACAACAGGCAGCCCCAATTGGCCAGAAACTGGCCAATAGGATCGTGCTGGTGATGGAAGCAGCACATGAAGCCTCTCTTTTTTCCCCCAGGCTCTCAGATCTCTCAGAGCCCTGCAGTGGCCACTTTCCTCAGCAGCATGTCGGGGCAGGCAGGGAGTTGCCTGAGGCTCCCCGGTGCCTCTGTAGGCAGGATCTGGTGGCTTTGTGGGCTGGATCCAGCTCATGAAGGGAATTTGCCCAGGCCCGCACTAACCTCTCCCAACCAGAGCTCCTCCTAAGTGAAGATTATGAGACCCATTCATACTCCTAACAGAGTTGCAGTTACCTGGATACATAGCTGGTAGAGCAAACTTAAAAATGGAGCATAATGCCTCAGAAACTGAGGAAGGTTTGGGAGCAATGGGTTGGAGGGTCTGGGAGCTAAGAAACTTTGTGAAAAACATTATGCATGGGAGCACAGATCCGAAGTCCACAGACATTAGTTAGTTCTTCATCTGACTTCACTTGGTTTAAGATTAGGTACGTTATTGGGTCTCTTCCCTTTTGCACAATAACAATAAGCAACTGCAAAGGATTTCTTTAAAAAATGTTTTTTTTCATTGACAAAGGCTGATACATTTCCATCAAAAAAATTGATTTTGAGGAGTTAGTTTCAAACAAAACTTTCATCAGCAAAGTGTTTTTGGTATGGAATGGAACTTCTGGTCTGTGAGTCCTACTGAAAAATATTCAGCAGCTCAGTAGTTAAAACACTTACCTGAAACAAGGTTGAGTTCAAGTTCCTACTTTGCCTTATTCTGTCTTTTTTTTTTTTTTTTTTTTTTTTTTTTGTAAAGGGCTGTTTCATCACAAAATAGAACAGGAATATATATATATATATATAAAACCACAAACTTTTGAATAGTTCATGGAATGAGAAACCAGTTTCCCATCTAGTTCTTATAATAATAGTATGGTAAAACTACATGGGTATGTTGGGGTCTTATGACAGAGCTCAAGGAGTGAGCAAATGAGATTGTAGCAAACACTGTAAATAGGTGGGAGGCAGCATGGGGGGCTGTACTGATAATAGTGAAGAAGTCTTGACATAAATCATCATTCACAGTGCACTTGGTGGACTCCTTGAAGTTTCTGCAGGGAAAAGAATGGAGGTAGAGGCAGGCCCCTGTTATAGGTCCAAATAGCCATGTTTACTTAATATATATTTAATACCTCTCCTCCGGGGTGTACATTAGTCCATTATAACAAACTCAGATCTTGCAATCCATGTGCTCCCCCAATCCCTTGGGCCTGTGTAATGCTTGTTCCTAGTCCTGAACCCAGGTATTCTATGTTTGGCCATCTTTTATAGGCAGTAGGACTCCCACAGTTCAGGCACCTTAGCTCCTGAAACCAATGCTTTTCTCCTCCTGAGACCAGTGGTTTAGACACATTCCCCAGAATCCACCTGCTTTCTGGGAGTTCTAGCTTCTAGTTAAATCCTTCAAAGTCAATGTGGCAGTAAACCATGGAACAAAGACTCAGGAAAGGAATTTCTGGAGTACAGACACCACTTTTAAACAAACTAGAAATATAAAAATAGCACTTCTGAACATAATCATCATGCTCTGATCTCAGCAGACCTATGAGTCCTGGTATTGATAAGAGTCAATAAGTCAGGTTTCTTTCCTGTCCTACGTTCTTGGCCTCAACTAGTTGCTTGGGAAAGCCATCCCTATTAAAAATCATTTATCTTCCCATTGTGCCCATGTGGTTCAGACAGAGAATCAATATCCATTTTCCAAACCCAATCTCCTGAAGAGAAGTTCATTGCTCTTGAGGATTTTGCATTTGAAAAACTATCAGAGTTGATGGCTCCTTGATGACTCTCCCATTGCATGTTCATACTAGGTTGTGGGGTGGGATATCTTAGCAAAGGGCTAAGAGTGTCTAGAAGAGATTCACCTTATCAGGATTATATTGGTTTTCAAACTATCTTAAGGGTATAGCTACAATTCACTAAAACACCCATGACTGGCCTCTGCCAGTTAACTTGAGGCTCATATGGTTGGGGCTGCAGGGCTATTAACTGCACTGTACACATTCCAGCTTGAGTTGAAGCACGGACTCTGGGATTCTTGGGGGTATGTCTACACTGAAATTTCATAGCCTTAAAGCCTGAGCCCCCTGAGTCCAAGTCAGCTATCACAGATCAGCCATGGGTATTTTATTACAGTGTAGACATATATAAAATAACGAGTCTTGTGGATAAGAGAGAAGTGGTGGATGTGGTATACCTAGACTTT
>CM057847.1:148653271-148680238 GCA_030068395.1 Apalone spinifera
CCAATTGGAGGGTGATGGTGGCTGGGCTGTCCTCTCCCTCGTTCTTGGCAGTGATGGTCAGGTCTCCCTCTTCCTCCAGGTCAGGTGGCTTGACCACCGGGGTGCACAGTTCAGTGTTCACCATGGGAGAGAGCCCTTGGATCACCGTCTTCCCCAGGATGGCGTGCAGGCACTCGTAGTGGGTGCAGGTGTTGGCTCCTGTCCCCTCCCTCCTCTCCCGCCCTCACTGGCCCTCACATATGCCAGGTGCAGATCTTTAACCTTGGTCTGGACCTGTTCCAGGGTCTGGGCCGGGTGTCCCTGCTCTGCCAGCACCTGGGCCATGCAGCCAAAGATGTTGGCATTGCGGTGCCGGGACTGAGGGTCATGGAGAGCTTCCCCCTGCCTCCACAGGTCCAGGAGGGCCTCGACCTCAGCCCCCGATCAGCATGGGGCATGTCACTTGGTGCCCCTCAGTGGCTGCTGAGAGCACTTGGGTGGCTCCTGGGATGGTGGTGCATGCTCACAGGGTGGCTCCAGGGCAGACATCTGGCTACTGAGCTGCAGTAGGCAGAGCTGTCTGTGGACAGCTGCTGGCTGTGCTGCTGCTGCCACATGGCATCTGCAGGGTGCCTGGGCCTTTAAGGTGGGGTCCGGCAAGCAGGAAGTAGTGAGCTCTGAGTGCGGGTATGGAGCATCCAAGCAGCCAGCTGCATTTTTTCTTGAAGGCCAGTTCTTGTGCAAAAACTCCCTACTGCAAGAGCACTTGCGCAAGAAGGTTTATTCATTGTACCGTGTTAGAGGTCTTGTGCAAGAAGCCCTTTCTTCCGACACTTTACTGTAAATTTACTTGTGCAAGAACATGCGTGCAGTGTAGACGCTCCACAAGTTTTTGCTCAAGAACAGTCGTTCTTGCGCAAGAAGTCTGTAGTGTAGACGTAGCCCAAGAATGTATATACTTAAACGGAGGCAAAGCTGGAGTTTCAGGAGGGTAGGGGGGCAGCAGCTATGCACTCCAACACATGGCTTGCTTTTCATTCCATTCCTGGGTCTATCAGGAAGTGAGGGGAAAGTGCTTGCATTCCATGCATGCCTCTCACACCTGGCTGGTGAACTCCCTCCACCAAGAGCCCTTAAATGACCTAAAAATCAAAAAAGAGTCATAATGGTAGAGACATAAAGGTAGCAATAAAACATTATACAAATACATTAGAAGCAATAAGAAGACCAAGGACAGGGTAGGCCCATTGTTCAGTGAAAAGGGAAAAACAATAACAGGAAACATGAAAATGGCAGAGATGCTTAAAAACTTCTTTGCTTTGTTTTTCACCAAGATGCTGAAAGGTGAGTGGATGCCTAAGGGTATGTCTACACTGCCATCCTAGTTTGAACTAGGGTGGCTAATGTAGGCATTTGAACTTGCAAATGAAGCCTAGGATTTAAATATCCCGGGCTTCATTTTCATGTTCCCGGACAGGCGCCATTTTTAAATGCCCGTAGTTCGAACTATCTGCCCGCGGCTACACGCGGCATGGACTAGGTAGTTCGAATTAAAGCTCCTAATTCAAACTACCGTTATTCCTCCTGCAAGGGGATAAATATTTAAATCCCGGGCTTCATTTGCAAGTTCGAATGCCTACATTAGCCACCCAGTTCGAACTAGGGTGGCAATGTAGACATACCCTAACATAGTGAATGCTAGTGGAAATAGGGTAGGTTTAAAAGTTTAAATAGGAAAAGAACAAGTTAAAAATTACTTAGAAAAGTTAGATGTCTTCAAGTCACGAGGGCCTGATTAAATGCATCTTCAAATACTCAAAGAGCTGATTGAAGAGGTATCTGAGCCTTTAGCTATCATCTTTGAAAAGTCTTGGAAGTAGGGAGAGATTCCAGAAGACTGGAAAAGGGCAAATATAGTGCCCATCTATAAAAAGGGAAATAAGAACAACGCAGGAAACTACAGACCAGTCAGTTTAACTTCTGTGTAAGGGAAGAAAATGGAGCAAATAATTAAGGAATTCATCTGCAAAGATCTGGAAGATAACAAGCAGCCAGCATGGATTTGTAAAAAACAAATCATGTCAAATCAATCTGATGGCTTTGTTTGATAGGAAAACAAGTCTTGTGGATAAGGGAGAAGTGGTTGGATGTGGTATTTTTAGACATTAGTAAAGTACTTGAGATGGTCTTGCATGACCTTCTTATCAATAAACTGGGAAAATACAACCTAGATGGGGCTACTATAAGGTGGCTGAATAACCTCTCTCAGAGAGTAGTTATTAGTAGTTCACACTCATGCTATAAAAGCATAATAAGTGGGGTTTCTCAGGGGTCAGTTTTGGGACCAGTTCTGTTCAATATCTTCATTAACGATTAAGATAATGGAATAGAGAATACTCTTATTAAGTTTGCAGATGATACCAAAGTGAGAGGGGTTGCAAGTGCTTTGGAGATTAGGGTCATAAATCAAAATTATCTGAGCAAACTGGAGAAATGGTCTGAGGTAAATAGGTTGAAGTTTAATGAGGGCAAATGCAAAGTACTCCACTTAGGAAGGAACAATCAGTTTCACACATATAGAATGGGAAGCGACTGTCTAGGAAGGACTACAGCAGAAAGGGATCTAATGGTCATAGTGAACCACATGCTAAATATGAGTCAACAGTGTAAAACTGTTGCAAAAAGAGCAAACAATTCTGGGGTGCATTAATAGGAGTGCTGTGAGCAAGATATGAAACATAATTCTTCCTCTCTGCTCTGCCCTGATTAGGCCTCAGTTGGAATATTGTGTCCTGTTCTGGGCACCACATTTTAAGAAAGATGTGGAAAAATTGGAGAAAGTACAGAGAAGAGCAACAAAAATGATTAAAGGTTTAGCAAACATGAGCTATGAAGGAAGACTGAAAGAATTGGGTTTGTTTAGTTTGGAAAAGAGAAGACTGAGAGGGGCCATGATAGCAGTTTTCAAGTATCTAAAAAGGTGTTACAAGGAGGAGGGAGAAAAATTGTTCTCCTTGACCTCTGATGATAGGATAAGAAGCAATGTGCCTAAATTGCAGTAAGGAAGATTTAGGTTGGATATTAGGAAAAACTTACTAATTGTCAGGACGGTTAAGCATTGGAATAAATTACCTAGGGAAGTTGTGGAATCTCCATCACTGGAGATATTTAAGAGCAGGTTGGATAGACGTCTATCAGGGATGATCTAGATGGTGCTTAGTCCTGCTGTGAGGACAGGGGATTGGAGTTGATGACTTCTTGAGGTCCCTTCCAGTTCTAGTATTCTATGATTCTATGATTTTACATGCAGGTAATAAGATTAGCTTTTCATCCCAGTATGAATGTGGGGAGGTATTAACTTCCTTGACATTTGTTGGAAAACTATTACACCAAATCATAATTCTTAGCATGTATATGAGACAACCTTCTCATTCAGAAAGGTGCATAAAAAATATGGTGCCACCCATTTTTGATCTTGTGTTGACCAACAGGGATGAATTAGTTGTAAACACAAGAGTGGTCAGGAACTTGGTATACAATTCAATATCCTAGAGAAAGGCCAACATGAGAATAAGAAAACAAGGGCACTGGACTTCAGAAAGGCAAATTTCAACCTACTCAAGGTCCCATGGAAATCGGAGGAGGGGCATGTCACTATAAGAAGGTATGAGTGTGTAGTTACAAAATCTGGAAAGCCAAAGCAAAGAATCAGTTACATCTGGCAAGAAATCTCAGCTGTAGTAAATTCAAGAGTAAAGTCATTTCCAGAGCCAAGAAACATTCACCAAGGACAATTTACTTCCCCTTTCCCTTTACAGTACTCAGCTTGAATGGCAAGATGTGGTCCCTGAAATGTATAGATTTTAAACTATTTAAGATTTAAAAGGTCAAAAATCACACCTTAAACTCTTCTTGGGAATCAATCTGCATCCAGTGCATTTTACAAAGAACAGCTATAAATGTTCTCTGCTTGAAACTCACTTTATAATAAGACTGACATATTTTCAACTAGCTGCAATTTTGGAATGAGAGCATAGAGTGCATTCCAATAATCTAGCATTGAGGCACCAAAGACACAGATAGCTATATCAGTGTTGGTATCTGTGAGGAGTGGAAAATTCAGGAGTGATTTACTTTCCTTCTGTCCCAAGATGCCAAGAAATTAATGAGCCTAAATTGTTTGCAAAGCTGAGAAGGATACACTGAAACTCACAAAGGTGGCTTTTGCTCTCCCTATGGTCCTGGCCCAGCTGTATGCCATGCTAGACCTCTAATATAATTTCAGGCAACCTGAAAAGACTAGTAATTAGTCATGGAATTGAAAATTTAGCTTCAGGCTTAATGATGATGTGGCTGTAGCTGCTCCATAGTGACGGACATCACAGTGGCTATATAGAAAAAGATCAGATGAAGCTTTCATAAACTATATGGGGGAAAATATTATCTTTCTATTGTACTATCCCTTTACTTCAATGGCAAACTTACTTGCATTGGAGACTGGCAAAACAGGCAACAGGTGCAGGTGACTGAGCATGGTCATTTTCAACCAATTGAAAATCTACTTCCTGAAACCCCTGCCCAAAGCAGGACCCCTGCCCAAAATAGGACCAACCCCAACTAAATCATCCCAGTCAGGGCTTTGTCAAGACAGGACTTTAAAACCTCTAGGGATGGAAACACCTCCTATTCCTCAATCTGGTTAAGAAGGATATATTTTAGACATATTTAAGACCTGGCCACAGAAATGAGGAAGTTCTGTCCAACAAAAATGTCCTATATTCATGATCCTTAGAGCCATCCACGTCTCAGTTTAGATTTTTCAGTTTGAGTGGAAGCACTTTAAAATATATACTCAAAGTAATTTGGGACATACTCTTCTAAAACAGACCTTTCTATTAAACACTGATGCAGAAATAAATCTAGATCTATAAACATTAATCAGAGAGGAGTAAAGCTTAAATTAATACTCAAAGATGCTGCAAAATAAGTTTGAATTGGGGACCCCAAATCCCTAAAGGACAGTACCTCTCACTTTTACTAAGCCATAAAGCCATGGTTTGTGACAAAATATGTGTTTTTGTTATAAGCAACATTTGTGATCTGTCACTTTTAATGTTCTTTGATCAAAGCCAGAAAGCAGCCAAACTCAGTATTTTCTGTCAGCAATGAGGGAATAGTGGGTAAGAAATAAAGAACACATCCTCCCCAATTGTTTAGAGCTATAGCACTTCCATGATATCTGTTCTGCCCTCTTTAGAAACACTGGAAAAAGATTTCTCTCCGTGAAGGTTAAAGTTTCTTTGTGATGTGTGAATAGTTACTGTTATTAAGGACTGAAATTGTGAGGATGCCTTATCTGGCACTATGATAAAGATGCAGTTAAATAGCAGGAAATCAAAGGGAGTCCATTTATAAAACTGTGGGCTTCCTCTTGTCTAAAAGAGAGAATATTTCTTATTTATAACACACTATATCCAAGACTCTGTATTAAAGTTAGAAGTATTATATTGAGTCCATTAGTGCTAAGTTTCATCTTTCAAGGTCTCTCAGGGCAACTAAAATAATGGCAAAAATTGAAGGCATACAGTACTAATGAAGTCTGTTTTATAACCCCAGAGCTATGGTCTTGCACCATTTTGACAAAAAGTAATTACTTTCTTTATTTTACCCAGGGGCTATAGTTCTAACAGGAAAAAATATGAAAGAATACATGTTGAGTTAAATGTGTAGAAGAGGTGAAAAAGCCATTACTACTAAACAGCCATATAAACTCAAACTGAGATTAATTACTTAGTTGTGTGCTCTGATAAAGCATTTAAAAAGAATCCTCTATTGAGATTGCCTATAAAATGCTATTTTTAAATAACATGAAATGTCAAAATTTAAACAAATGCTCATTTGTTTTTGAAAAATAGTGAATTATTCAGCTTAGCTTTTAATGACTAAAAGTTTTAAGATGGAAAGATAGAGTTGCATTTAGTGATATGTCCATTTTTATCACAACTGATATAATAGCCTGGAATAAAATTGAATGTATTGACTTTCTATTCATATTACTGTGACAGTTTTTTGGTTCTATATTATAAATGTAATTCATTTTTTCATTTTTTTTCTTTTTACTTATCTCCTAACTCCATGCCTCAAAATCCCATCTTAGCAATCAGTGACTTTCCATTAAGGCAAGGCATGTTGGAAGATGCAGCATCTCTAGCAGGGCCAACAGCCACCACAGACGTTGGAGCAATGTGTGGAGGCACATGACTCTGTGCCCCTAAAAGGGGCAAGGCCAAGGGCAGAAGGGGTGGGACCAAGGACAGTAACGTTACACTGCCTGGACCATGGAGTGACACCCTCCCCCGCTCCAGCCTTCAGACCTGTGTGTAGTGGTGCTTGGGCACTGCCGCAACAATGCAAAGGGGCTCCAGCCACTGCTGCTGCTGCTATAGCAATGGCAGCAACATCTCAGAGCTCCAGACTTCAAAGCTGTTGCCTCCCACCCCTACCATCAGTGGGCCTGAGCATCACTTACTCTTGAAATGCTGACAAGATGTATCAGCTGGAAGAGGAGGGATTTAAGATCATCTCAAGGTGATCCTTCAACCAGGGACTGAGACTTTATTTTTATTCAAAGTTGCACCAATTTAGGTAAAATTTGAGCTTAAGCAATTTACTTAAACAAATGAAAAGCTTTGTGGAAAAACAAGTTCTTTCTAGAAATTGGAATTAAGTTTGGGATCCAAATCCAGTCCTCAGCACAGTAGAGCACCATGAAAGAATTTTAAAAGGTATTTAGGTGGTCTGTGTGCATCTTAAATACATTTAAAAATCTGTCCCCATGTCACTACTTTACTGCCAGGCAAGGCAAAGATGAGCTCATCGGTCATAAACAGGAATTGAAATTATACATTGTGGCAAGGGCCTCGCTCAGGCTCCTCACCCTGGGACACCTTGTTTGTCCACAAATCACCAGAAGACCCTTTCTTGTGCAGTCACCCCTGCCTTTTATTGTCAGTGCCAATTTCCCACTACCTCCTTTTTACAGAGATTTGGTTTTCTAGAAGCTAACTCAGCCAGCCTTGCCTTCTGGCTTGGGCACACACCCAGACACATCCTGGCTCCTCCCCTTTCACTTCCTCTCTGAGGGTATGTCTACACTAGCTCGTTAGTTCGAGCTAGATAGGCAAAAAAGGGCAACCAGAGTTGCAAATGAAGCTCTGGATTTAAATATCCCGGGCTTCATTTGCATCTTCCCGGGTGCCGCCATTTTTAAATCCCCCTTTGTCCAAACTCCGTGCCCGCGGCTACATGCGGCACGGAGTAGGTAGTTCGAATTAGGATCTCATTTAAATCCCGGGCTTCATTTGCAACTCCAGTTGCCCTCATTTGCCTACCTACTCGAACTAATGAGCTAATGTAGACATACCCTGATTGCCTAATATAGCCCTCTAGCTAATGAAGCCTGCAGCTGCTTCCATTCATTCTTCAGGCATGCTCAGCAGGCTGTAATTGGCCTTTTCAGCCAGGCTTTCGTGGCAGAACTCTGAGAGCAGTCTGTCACAACATATAAGAGCAGATACATGTGTCTTACCACATTTTCAAAAGGTGAAATTGATTTGGGGTGGCACAGTTTTCGGGTGCCCAATCTGAGACCATAGGTTGGATGTAGAGAAACGCTAACTCCAGGAGAAGCCAGTGAGAGTAGTGGATGAACAACACTTCTGAAAGAGAGATCCTATTTTTCTTCATTAGGGCTTACAAAAGTAGACACACTCAAAGCAAGTGTCCTTTTTTGAAACTATGTGCTTTCAAGCCAGATTCTCAGTAATCAGTTTATGTTGGGTGCAAAATGGATGGGGGATCTTTCACCGTGATGGTTATGGCTTCCTGATTCTTTACTCAGGGACACCTTAGAGAAGCAGTGCAAAGGAACAAGAAGAGCAAGTCTATAATTAACTAAATCAGAATATCTGGCTTAGTTAATTCTAGGCTAGGTCAGCAAACATGTTTTGCGATACTCTGAAATGTTCAGGTAGTGCTCAAAAATAGTAAATAGTTGATACCTCTCTCTCTCTCTCTAATTTATGCCCTCCCATAGATACAATAAAAGTTACATTCTAATACCAGCAAACTTTCGCACGTATTCTCAGGGCAGCTCACAGATTTTATTATGTTGTTAATAGTTTGCTTACATACATGATTTTTTAAAATCAAAGATTAGTGCTTTAGACCAGTGGTTCTCAAACGGTGGGTTGGGACCCCAAAGTGGATCAGGACCTTATTTTAATGATGTCACCAGGTCTGACTTAGACTTGCTGGGCCTCAGGGTTGAAATCTGAGACCCACTGCACACCCTGGGGCAATCGGGATTGGACAGGCTAAGGCTTCGGTACCCCCCGTTGGGGTTGTATAGTCATTTTTATTGTCAAAAGTGGGTTGCAGTGCAATGATATTTGAGAACCCCTGCTTTAGACCTATCTCTATCTGTGCCACTAACTATCTAAATTAGCATTGGTCACTTTGGCTATGTCTGCACATGGAGCTACGTTTGTGATTCCTAGGTTGCTTAGACATGCTCACATTTGCTTGCATCAAGCTAGAGTGCTAAAAATAGTAGTGTAACTGTGGTAGCATGGGCAGAGGTGTTGCTTTAGGCTAGCTGCACCAAGTGCAAAATTGACCATACCCCTTCAATATACATTTGGGATTGCTAGCTCATGCCATCACTCACTGCTGCCTGTGCTACTACTGTTACACTACTAATTTACTAGATGAGTGCTAGCATGAGGATGTCTACTCTAGCTGAGGATGAGACCCCTCTCTCAAGTATTGACATAGCCGAAGTATGTATCTGCACTGCATAAAAAAGTGTGCTCTTAAACTCAGGTTAAGTAACCTGGATTAAAAAATAACAGTAAAGATAAGCATTTAGCTGAGGCTAACAGCTTGAATTGAATCCCAATTTCCCCTAGAGTCTTTTCATTCAAGCTGCTAATCCAAATTAAAAGCCATATTGCTATATTTTCAATGCTATTTTAATGTGAGTTTAAAGCTTAAAAGGCTAGCTAACCCAAGATTAAAACACACCTTATTTTCCTGTGTAGGCATACCCTTCAGACTGGTTGGGAAAATTGCATTGAATTTTTTAAAGTAAAAATGGGGGTGAAGCATGAAAATACCAACAGTTCTTTCCCCTGCTTCTATTTTCCCCCCTGCTCTCTGTGAATCAAAAGGGAGAAGTTCTGTGTGTTGGAACTGCATTTTAAGGGTGAAGTCTCAGGGGAAGAACTTGTTATTTAAGGAATAATTTTCATGGATGGATCTAGTAGAAAGCAAAATGATTTAGCTGGTACAAGTTTTGTTATGAAGGAAGTCATTCTGCATCTTGGTAGGGTACTGCATAGATGAATCTTGCAGTCTCTTCTAACAATATGGCTTTACTTGGTTTTTGAGAGGTAACATGGCTTGATGGCTGGGCATCAAAAAATGAAACTGAGGAATGCAGAGGGACATATATTGCATTAGTGGTCATGAAAAAAGGTTGAAAAACTCTCACACACACACTTTCTCTCTTTCATACTTTCCCTAATTAATCTGGTTATGCTGAAGTTCAGAGCAGCAGTATTAGAAAGATATGAATATAGATATAATAAAGAACAGTTTTATTCTAACCCTACACAGGAATGGTAGAAATGATCTAAAAGTGTGTGGGGGGAGGGGGAGAGGAAGAGAGCAGGCACCTGAACCATGGTTGTAGTACCATACCAATGCCTTCCATTCCTTCGCTGTACCCATTCTCTCTAGGATTAATTCCTGAAATATTATTGCTAATATATACTAATTCATAATATAAAAGGGTGGCAGTGACTTGACTTTCGGAGAGCTTTTTCTCTTGTGTCAATGTACTACCAATGCCAGCAAGATCTGAGCGAGGGAGGGACCAATGTTTCCCAGCATCAGCAGTTTCAGGGTGTTCTGGGACTTTTTGTCATCACTGAAGAAAAGTTTTTTTTTTATAGTGTCTAAGGAAACAGAAAGATTTAAGGGATAACACTGTAATTATGATACCAATAATAACATACTGGTTTCTCTTAGCTAAGAGCATGCTAGCAACAAAGGCCATGGTGAAAAAATACTCACCTTTCAATAAAAACACTTTTATTAATACAGCAACATGTTGGCACAACATGTTGGCGGGTCACATCTGTTTTTCTGCTTTTTAAAATGAAGAATTTAGATTTGAGGTATTATTCAGTTTTTGCTGATGGTAACCACAAGTACCTCTGAGGGGAGTGGGTATTAAATACAAAACATACATAATAATCTAATAGTTTCTTCATCCACTGTTTAGGAGACAGAATATATGTTAGAAAGTACTAACTGGATTTTTTTACCTTTGTATCCAAATAAAAAAGCTGCTTATTTATCAGTTGTTTTGAGTGCTTTTTCTTTTTAGTACACTTTTGAAATATATGTTTTAACTAGGACCAGAGGAGAAAGTGCCAATATGCTGTGAGAAAAAGCAATTTCCATTTTATTTGTGGCCCAGTCTTACAGACTTAAGAAATTCCAATAGCTTAGGTGAGTTTCACTTAAGGATCTGAATTTTTAGATATTAATCTGAATTGACTTGTAACCCTGATCATTACTGTTTGGCATTAATCTAGGATATATGACAAATGCTGATTTTTTTTCTGTTTTATTATTTAAATAAACCTGCTAAGATGTTCAGGGTGACATTTCCAATAACAGAATATTGGGTTAATTTACAAAATCTCAGATATTCTCAAGAGAAACTTCAAAAAATTACACCTGGCTTTTCAAATTTGGCATAACTTCAAGTTGCATGAATTGTAATAAAACAAAACAATCAATTATTTTTAATATGAAAATGGATGTGTACTCATGACAAAACTGTCATTATAATGATGTAATTTTCAATTGCATATAGTCATGCAACCTGGCACATTGTATACATCCATCTGATTGATCCCAGTTTAAGGTGAGATTATCTTTATTAATTATGTTTACAGCCTTCATGATAACATATATGTGTGTGTGTTTTTCAGGGGGAAAAAAGAGCTTAAAGTTAAGGAACGCATATTTATCTGTGTGTGGAATACTTTTTAAGATGCAAAGGTGTCCTCTGTGGTTGAGAATAACATTTTGGATACTTCTGTACAAAATTAAGATTATTATAGGAAACAAAATCATGAAGGCCCAAATACAAAAATTGATAAAGAGGGACAGAGGAGGAAAAAGTTGTAAAGTTCACCTTATGGAATGTCCTGGGAATTTTTCCAACAAGGGCTATGTCTAGACTGCATTCCTCTCTCAAAAGAAGAATGCAAATGAAGCAGATCGAAAATTCAAATGAAGCATGGATTTGCAAATCTTGCGCTTCATTTGCATAATTGCATTATAGCACTTTTTTGAAAAAGTTTTTTTGAAAAAAACCCAGAAGTAAAGATGGGGTTCTTCTGAAAAAAAAAACCCAACCCTTTTTCAAAAGAACCCGTACTCATTTTTTCAGGCATATGGGTTCTTTTAAAAAAAAGGTGTTTGTTTGTTTTTCAGAAGAACCCAATCTAGACTGCACTTGCTTTGAAAAAGCACTTGCATGCGATTATGCAAATGAAGAGTGAGATTTGCAAATCTGCGCTTCATTTGAATTTTCGATCTGCTTCATTTACATTCCTCTTTCGAGAGAGGAATGCAGTCTAGAGGAGCCCCTTAAGGTGTGAATGGTGTATGACGAGTGGAGTGGGAAGTTTATATTTCTGTGGAAGAAGGTGGTCTGTCCTCTCCCCCCCCCCCCCAATCCTGCATATATCTATGTGCTGTGAGAGCACAGAGCCATAGAAGTCTAGTTCACCTCTTTCACTGCTCTGCAGACTGCTCTGTATGAGTAAACAAAGGATTAACTCTGGTTTCCCTTCCATCTCCTCTGACACATGTACTTAGGAAGGGAAAGTAACAAATGACTGAGGATGCCTATGGGTAAATTGAGTAAATCTCTCAGACTGGGAGGAGTTTAAATGTGTTTTGCTTATAGTCAATTGTTTTGATTTTTTATTCTGGTAAAGATCGGATGCTGTTAAAATATCATGCTGTTTACTGCTGCTATATTTCGATCAAATCATTTCACTGTTTTATAGCTTGTCAGGTATAGGCTTCCCAGCACAGAGGAGACTCTGCTGGAAAACTAATAGAGCCTTAGGCAGTGATAACTGTCCCTACAGGTAGTCCAGGAGAATGAGGCATAGTTCCTCAGCTCCACTGCCTTCCCTGGCATGAGACTTTACCAAGCAAAGATATTTAGCCCTCCCAAGAGCATTTCCCAAGAACCTTGAGGCAGAGGAGAGGTGTGAAAACTTGGAGAGGGATGATTTCTATTGAATGATATTGGTAAGATTTAATTTCATATGTGTTTACTTTTCAGTGGAGTGCAGCCAGTTGCTAATTTAGCAGCAAGCATTTTCTTTAGACTGCCACTATTAAAACCTGTAGTTACTACTCAGATAACTCCAGGAGATCACAAAATAATTGTCCATATGGTACCCAAGCCAAAAATCTGTCAGTACATTAAACAAATATAATCAAATAGCTATAGGAACTAAAGAAATTAGCTGTGAGAGATGATATCATCATTCAAGGGCAATAAAGAACAAGAAGGAAATCTGGGCCCAATGCACTTGTATCACTTGCATTTGATATTAGTCCCACCATCTAGGATCTCTTTTTAGGGAAATGGCATATTAGTGGATAGAGACCTGATCTTTTGAGTTCGGCAGTTAAGTGTGAAACCAACTGCAAATAACGTTGTCACCTTCTATGACATGATTAAAGTTAAGCCTCTGACTTTGTACACTAACAGATATCTTGCTGAATAGTTCTGCAAAACCATTATTAATCAGTAAGATTTCCTTTCATTCTATGATTGCGCTGAAGTTGAGGAAGTGCCAGCTTCTCTTTAAAAAAACCCAGGTTGGGGGAGGGGTTCTTAAAGCCCATAGACATGAACTTCACATGTTGCTTGGCCTCAACATTTCCATTTTGAGGGGAAATTGAGAAGGTGGTTGCAAACATATTCTAGCTATATCTGAAATCTGTAATTCTTCTTGACCTTGGACAATGAGGCCTTCTACATAAGTTCCATACAGAATTAACATTATGGAAAATTTACTATCTAGTGTCTTATGGTCTTCTGCTGATGATGGATGAAGAGCAAGTCAGCATTCTAATTTCATGAACCTACATCTGCAGTCAGTATTATTGACTATGAGGTGCTGATATACTTAAGAACTATAGATTGATTTAAAGTGGCTTCACAACTTTTTTTTTATTGTAAGAAGTCCCAGAGAATGATTAATGACAATTGCACATCTGTCTTTATGGTTGTGGTGTCCAGGGTTAAACAGGATTTTCTTTAGACTATATTTTGATGAAAAATGTTAGAAAGGAAGTGTAGGCTGCAGAGTCCTCCTATCAGTCTGTTAGAGGGAGTTACCTAATGACTAAATGGGACATAGATGAGAATAAGCTGGCTAAGACTCAATCTAGATGAGGCCAAAATATTGGTTCTGGGGTGAGAGAAGCAACTGAAGTAAAAAAGAAACAATGATTGAGATACGAGAAGTATTTGTGGGTGGTCTTCTTGGATTCTACATTGGCTCCTGGATAACTAGTAAGAAGGGGTTCTAAAGTATACTTAGTACCTGTTCTTGGTAAACAAGCTGTTTGTTTCCTTTTGGATGTGGACTTCACCAGTGTCACCCAGGCCTTTAGTCATCTGGAGGTCACGTGTGCAGTGACTTCCACCTAAAGAACTCCTTGAATCATATACCAATTGCAGTTAGTTCAGAATATAACTACAGGTTGGACATAGCTGGTCCAGCACCCTCAAGACCTGATTCATCCCAAATGAGGGGATTTGCTAGACCAGGGAAGGACCCTCCCCTACTGGTCTGTCTGGCACTGGGTTAGGGCTCCAGCCTGCCCTGGCTCCTGACCAGCCACCTGGGGCTCTCTAGATGCTTCAGGCCCCACTGCTGCAGGGAGGAGAGCCACGGCCAGAGCTCCACAGCCAGGGCAGAGCTCTGCAGCCACCTGGTTCCAAAGCCAGAGCTGGAGCTGCGCAGCCAAGGCAGAGATTATCAGCCGCCTGGCTACATGGCTGGGCTGGATCTGCTCACCCAGGGCTGGAGTGAAGGGATAGGGCCATAGCTCTGCAGCCTGGAAGGACTGGGCCATAGCTCTGTGGCCTGGGACAGAGCTCCTTGGCCATTGCAGGAGCTGGAGCTCCGTGGCTGCTGCTAGGGCCAGAACTCTCCACTGTGCCATCCATTCCCCACAGACAAACACTGAGTTGCCAGTTCCCCCTAACACACTCCTGCCCCACTGCCAGACCTCTCTTTTCCTTGGCTCTGGGGTCCAGGAACACCTGTGGTCCATGTGGATGTTGCTAGATGAGGTAGTCCCTGTTAAGGGAGGTAGCACAACCTGTGCTCTCTTTTCAAGTGTTGTCTCATGCAGATGCTGTACTTCCTGATTTACACAGGCTTCAAGATGACTTCTAGGTAAAATTTAAATGACAGTTTCAATCTGTTAAGCACTGTCTGGATTCCAGCTACTTCAGAGACCTTCTGCCCCTTTCCCTGAACTCCTTTTCTCTTATCAAAGAGAGTAAGCTATTTAGGACATACAAATTGCCTAATGCATTGCAATAAATAGACTCACAGTGGCTTGAAAAGGGTTTTACCCTCAAAAGCTTATGATCCTTTATATTTGTTAATCTTGAGAGTGCCACCAAACTACGCATTTTTAAAGTTGTGACCCCAATGTGACCTGGACAGTCAAATGCCAATCTTTCCTGTTTTGTGAATAGCTCTGAAGCTTAGGCAGACAATTGCATCTGGCTACCTAACATGGCACAGCAGAGCACATGCCCAGACAGGCTCTCTGATGCCTCAACTGAGACTGCTGAGTACATGACCAAAAAGAAAAAAATTAAAAACTAAGGCTAGGTCTACACTACAAAGATAAATCTGAAAAAGATATGCAATTTGCGATATGCAAATTGCGTATCTTTTTTCAATTTACTTCCAAAAGAGGCTTTTCCGAAATTTGGTCCATCTACACGGAGCCAAATTTAGAGAAAAAAACCTTCTTTCAGAACATCCCTTCTTCCTCATAAAACAAGGTTTACAGGGATGTCAAAAAAACCGCATCCGCTTTTCCGACATTTTTTTCAGAAAAGTGGACACGTTCGTTGGATACCTCCAGTATCCCAGCAAAACTCTACAGCGTAGACATAGTCTCAGTGAATTTAGGCACTTACTGGATTAGGCAGCAAGTAAGTAACAGTTTTGCGTATTGCAGAGATGACTAAAAATGGAATTTAAGCACCTCTGTACCTTTCACCAATAGACCCCTTAATTAAGTAGGAGGCTGGGAGTGATAAGGTCTTTTCAGTGAACCAGCTTCCCCCCTCTGACTTATGGAGCCTAGAATAGTGATTTTAGAACTTTCCAAGATTTTCCATGTTGAAGTCTGCAGCAATTGAGGGAGTCATGAAGGAGGCTGAAAAGGACACTATTCTTTGAGATCAGATTGATCTGTGGAAGGTCCATGTTTGAATGTTTGTTTGAAGATCAGTGGGCTAAATCCCTGCTGAATGCACTGATTTGATAGATGTTTATAAATGGGGGCTAATGTTGGGTTCGTAAGTCTTTTTGACAAATATAGGTGACTGAGTAGTTAGTTTGGGTATTAAAAGTGTAGCGCACCCATCAGCTTCCTGTCAAATCCCACTCAGTCTGCTTATAAAATAATTTTGTACTATACCAGAGTTCATGTTAAATGCAATTAACAAATGTGAATATTTTTATTATATTTTATTTTATATTTAAAAGATATTCATGCAAGAAGTGTTGATGCATATATTATATATTCACATTAGGAATGTAAAATCCCATTTAATTGATTAACTAGTTATACACAATGTTTAACTGGTTAATTGATTAAAGGGGGGGCAGCTGGGCAGGAGCAGTTAACTAATTAACCATTCACATCCCTAATTTACATAGTATTTATTAGCATTTTAAAGGTTTTGGTGGTTAGTTCACCTTTGTTTACAGTAAAATTGAGCTATGTACAAAAGAAAGAATAAAACCTTGAGTCTGTTATATAACTTGCAGAACAATAGGACATGATTATTTTGTGGTGCAACACAGGATTGCAGGTTGTGTCCTTATTCATTTCAGTGGATTTTTTAAAGTGTGGAGTACAGATACAGAATAATTCACTTGTTTTTTTTTAAAGAGTATTAGGTAATATCTTTAAGGTTTTGAACCTTCTATACATTTATGTTGAGAGGTTACTAGTGTATAAAGCACATGTACAGTATAGATATTTGTACTACCAATAGTCTAATTTTTATCTGAGAAAAAAACAGTACATAATTGCTTTGCCATTCTAGCTACCTGGAGTCTTTATCCGGATTATTATTATTTTTAAGCACCAGGGAAGAAGCTATATGAAGTGATATAAAAGTAACAGTGATTAGTTTGAACATAAAAGTAGAATTAGACTTTCAGCATAATTCCTTCTATCAAAAATGTTTTGTGAGAACATTTTAGTACTTGAACAAGGATATGTTGATATCCCTGGGATGAGCAGTAAACTTTGTTAACTAAATTACTTTCATAAAATTGCAATGTGTCTTTGATCCTACTTCTACAAAATTAGAGTCTGCAAATATTTTATGGCATATCAAGTATTTCAATTAAATCCACACTTTTAATAAAATTGAAAATTAAATATAGAAAGAAGTAAGGTTGCAAACATATACATTAATTGCACAGTACCTAGTAGTATAGTTATATGCTGTTAGTAAACGAAATGAGGTGTGCTTCAGATATGAAGATGCTAACAAGATATAATACATGGTTGGAACAGGTTCAGTAATATATGGGGACCTATCCAGAAAAGTTAAGTGTTGTTTTCTTAACCTGAAAGATTTCCAAACCACTTTGTCCTGAATCCTCATGAAACTTACTTTTTTTATTACCCTTCAATTACTGACCTCCAATTCAGCCTTTCTTTTAGTCATCGTCCTCCAAATGTAATGTTAGGGTGGTTATTTAAAATAGATTGAGCTACTATAAATCTATGTAACACCAGCCATATTATATGGTTACTTCTTTGTTGTAATGCTGACCTTTCCAAACACATTTCTTCACCCTGTATTGTAATCTCTGGCTGTGTTATATCCAATGAGATTACCTTGGGACAGAGACTGGTCATTGTGTGTGTGTGTGTGTGTGTAGTGTGTATATGTATATCAAGGTATCTTTGTGTGAGATTAACTCACTATGCACATACAGACTGCTGAATAAATATTAATGACACTTCTAGCTTCTGCTAGTATCTTCAATATTATGCAAAAATTGCAGGTGTGCTATTTCATTGACATCAATAAAATAATCCAAAATATTAAGGAACATACTCAGTCTCATATTGTGGTGACTAAAATAATGTTGTTCTTTTACATAGCATTTTAAATATAAAATTCTCTGAGCACTTTAAAGCAAGTGGGGGAAGTCCCAATTCCCAGTGATTTCATAATGCTGCATGCCTCAGAAGTGTTATGACAACAGGAATTGCATCAGGGAAGCCCTAGCCTTCTGTGGGATAAATTTGCATCTAAATCTGCAGGTAGTACCTCCAACCCACCAAAACCCTTAGGCTAAGTCTTAAAGATACAAAAAATACACTCATGCTCTTTCCCTGTTTGGCCAGGGATATTGTATCTGTGATTGCGAGCTACTGTAATTTTTATTCTTATTCCGACAGAGAATATAGTTAATGTCAAGGGGGAAAAAAGTTTAATCTTTAAATGCAAGGTTCAATGGTTTTTGACTTCTTATATGTAGAAGAATATTGGTAGTTAGATGGTCCTGAATTTTCTAGTTACTAGTGATGTTTGCTCAGTATATTAAATCAGCTCTAGGAAGCAGAGTTAAGAGAAAACAGAAATTATAGAAGCAGTCTTGCTGTAGCTTCTTTTGCACTCTGTACTGAAGCCTGCAAGTCTTACTTATGTGAGGAAGGGTGGCAGGAAATAGGCTTCCTGTTTCCATGTAAAATCTAAACTAACAACATTAATTAACAAGTTGTAGACTCAGTCTATTGGGTAATTGAACGACAGTATACATGGATACCAGTGTCAGAATTCTATTAATATATTGTAATTGGCCAATAATATTAGTCCATAACGGAAAGTAATTGCTGAAACTTCTGTAACCTTTAGCAAGATATTGTTACTCAGCAACAATTAACTTATAAAAAATAACATCTCATATTTCAGTGCAAAATTCTGTTAGATCTTGTAGTAATGGCTTATATTTTCCAGAATCAGTCTTCTTTTCAGGTTTGCTTTGGCACGTCTACCTCTTATATATAAAAGACACCATCATAGCTGAGAATTTGCTTTGGGATCCAAAATATTTAAATTGATCATGAAGCCCTGAAAAATTATACTATAAGATGCTAAAGTAGATTTACCAGTTAGCACATAGTTCTAGAAGCCAGGACTCTTGTTTTTTTTTCCAACCTCTGTCATTTATTCCGTGGCCTAAAAACTTTCTTTCTTTCTTTCCCTTAAAAATGGGTTCTAGCTCCTTCAGAAAAATTCCCCAGCATCCTCAGGCAAGCTCTGAGATAGAATCCTTTCATCATGTTAAAATATCTGTGCCTTATTTTATTGATCTGTGAAGTGGATATGATGACATACGTTAAAGCATTATTGTAAGGCAATACCATTTGCGAGCATCAGAGGAAAGGAATTTTGTAAATGCAAAGTATAGTTAACTATAGTTATGAGAGCGAAAGAGAGTCATGCATGTAGGGAATAGTTTGCTTCTTTAATATTTGTCACATTATACTGTCACATAAGAATAATTTTATGGTTCCTTGTGAATGTATTTTCCAGTAAATCCACTTGTGTATACAGAATGTAGGTTTGAGATGATCATCAAGCCTTCTTTTGGAAGAAAACAAAAATCACAGAAAAAAATCTAAATCCCTATTTTGTATTGACAGATAACAGAAGACATTGGTAGCTAAAATCAGAACGTAAGTGCACAAATGTGGATTTAGGTTTTTAGCTATAGGCAGCCAAGTTTGAAAATTCAAGCCTTTACTAAGAATATACATTCTTCACAGGTAGCAACTGATAAGCAATATAGGTTGATTTGACCAGTAGCTACTTAGCTGCTTAACTGGTCAATTAAAAAGGGAGTAAAATGACTCAAGAGTTCTATAACTGTAAGTAAAATAACAATACCGTTATGAGGAACCCCCTTCTTTTTTTTTTCTTTTTCCATTTTCATCATGTGGAGATAACCCCATTGAGAAATAAATGTAATAAAAGTGAATACATATTTATGGACTTCTGTTAATTATGCACATTTGCTTTCAAATGGGTTGTCCTTTCTGCATAAAAGGTTATTACTTTTTTTCATTGGGGAAAAACACAATAATCACATTTTGAAGCCTTATCTTACTTTTATGTTCTAAGCTTCTAAAAGTGCATGGTTCCATCCTTTAATACAGATAGTTTCAAAGTCTGGTAGCCATAAAAATCACTGATTTAAGCACAAAACCAGAAATAGGGCTCTTCCGGTATAAAGAGTACAAATTCAAATCAATTTTCAGTTTGCTTTCAAGAAATCTCCTGTCAGAATCTGCAAAGAGGCTGAAGAGAGGAACAATTTCACATAAGGATCTAGAAAGAGTCCTTAAAGGATGAGATAGAGCCTACTGTTTTCTTTGTTATGGCTGCCGCCTCTTTTTGAAGCTTATCTTATTGCCATTTTCTTTAACTGCTTACACACTTTTTTTACCCTGACAATTTTTATTTACAAAGAACTGTCTTTTCAAAATCTTTAGCATGTTAGGGTGCCTTAATTTTTCGGTATCTCAACTAAAATCAGCTGAAGTAAGCGTACTTTTCAGATAGCAAGACTCAGGACTTACTGAAAATCAGGTGTCATTATGAAAGGGTTTCTCAGTGAACTCTTCTTAAAGGGGCTAGATTTTCAGAAATCTGCCATAGGAAATTTAAACCTATTTCAGGAGTTTTAATGTAGGACACCAAAATCAATATCCAGCTCTTTGAAAATTTAGGCCCTCTATTTTAAGCAGCAATTTAAAACATTGTATTCAAGTTTTAAGACCTTGTGAAACTGCACAACAAACTCTTCAATGTCAAGCATTCTTATACAAACACAATTTCCAAGGTGTAGTTACAATATGACATTATTATTTCCAGATGCAGAAGTTTTGCTACTTTAACGAAAATAGCTAGCTAGCTAGGTATACACACATATAAAGAGAGAGGTCCTTAGAGGCCACCATTTAAAATTCAACACTTCTCAGCAGTCATCACAGCTGTAGGAGGAAACTGTGGTATTTTATACACTAAAGTGTGGTTGCTGTTGGCAAATGTTTATTTTCTATTAGCAACCTGTGATGTTTTGGTTACCACCAGGATCACTGGTGGTAGGGAGTTCTATCACTGTCTGCCCTGAAACTTCAGGGGTCTGCTAGCCAAACTGAGGGTCTCACCCAGAGCCATCCCTACAGACTGAGGGTGTCACCCAGAGCCATCCCTACCAGTGCTGGTGCCCACCCTCAATCCATGGCAACTCATGGTTAACCCACATGAAGAAGGTCTCTCCTGATTTGAGGTTTGAGAGCTATGTTCTTTTCAATTGCAAGTTTTCACTCGGCACATATACACCTAAAAAGCTACAGACTGATATTTAGCTTGCAATACACTATGATCCTTAGATCCCTTTCTTCAGTACTCCTTCCTAGAAAATCATTTCCCATTCTCTATTTCTGATTGTTCCTTTCTAAGGCTATGTCTAAACAATATAGCTTCTGGCAACAAGGCTGTGCTAAGAGTCGTTGCATGTGAATACTGTTTGTCAGCACTTTTGAAGACAAAATACTTCTACTTAAGTGGCTTTCGTTTTATCAGCAAGAGGTTGTCTTGCTGACAAAGCAACATTTACACTTGCTCTTGACGTGGCAACTTTTGTCATTCAGGTTGGATGGGTGGTTAAGTTCCTGCGAATCACAAAATTTTGTCAATCAATTGCAAGTGTGGACGCAGCTTAAGTGGACTATTCTAAACCATGATCTACCAGATATTCTGATATGAGGATCCCTCAGTCTCTCCTGTTGAAGTAGTTACATCATGGATGAATAACTAAAGAATCATTGGAGCAGGGGAACTAGATTCTGGTTTTCCCAACTGTTAGGTGACTACTCTAATCAGGTGAGTATTTGTTTCCTTGAGGATGCTGTTGCTTTCACTTTCACCCTTTTCTTCCAAATATTTTTGAGCCTTTGGTGTACATTGTCTATTACTTTCATCTCATCCAAGATGTCAAGGGATGGAAAATGATTTTGGCCAATGTTTCCACTCTAGATATCTCATTTCAAAATGCCATTCTCATCTGTTCAATGTAGAGCCCTCATGAGGTTTAATAGTAAAATTAACATTTAAAAGGTGAGAGAGACAAGTGTGACAGACCCAGGCTAGCTGGCTGCACTCTGATGGAGGGAAGACATGCTAGGGTTTGGGTGAACTGCTTTCTTTCCCTTGAGTAAAGGAAATCTCAAACTTGGTGTTAGGCACTTGGGGTCAATTAGAGCTTGCTATAAAGGCTGATTAGACATCTGCAGCTAGTTAAGGCCTGTAGTGCTACTTTAAAAGCGCTCCTCCCAGGCAAAGAAGGGGAAAGGGAAAGAGCAAAGGATAGGAAGGAGGAAGTGCTGTGTGGGTGTGGGTGTGGGTGTGGGTGTGGGTGTGGGTGTGGGTGTGGGTGTGGGTGTGGGTGGAGGACTGATAAGCAGGTACCAAAGGAAAGGTACTGGGTGGGATTGTTTGGGGAAGCGGCCCAGGGACTAGCTTCCAGATGGAGAGTGGCAGTAACCCTTCCTGTTGCTTCTGCCTTAGGGTCCCTGGGCCAGAATCCAGAGTAGTGGGTGGGCCTGGATTCCCCACAACCTCTGCCTCAAGAAGGGAGATCAGGACTCCAGAGGGCATTTTATCCCACACTTATGATCCTGCTCAGTAGGCTGTGGCTCCACATGGACTCTTTCTCTAATAAAGAGAAAGAATCTATGTGGAGGACCACAGTGAGCCTCTAAGGCTAACACTATTCGCATGAGACCCTCGTGGAATAGCTGGAGTTTTGCCACACAAGGTATCTGAAGTAATATATTTTATTGGAGCAACATCTGTGATAAGAGAGACAAGCGACACAGAGCTCTTTTTCAGGTCTGGAAAAAGGAACTCCTAGCTTCATAAGTTTCACAACAAAATACAAGATGGAACAGACTGTTTAATGTAAGTAATTAGCATATGTCATAAGGGACCATGTAAGATAGAGTGACCTTGTAACACCTTTGCAGTCACAGGAAAAGAAGAGGGAATGTGTAGGTTATAATATAGTTGTAATAAGCCATAAATATAGTGTGCTCAGCAGTATGTTTTCTCAATGTATAGCTTAGGTTTGTAACTAACATGTTTTCTTTCCAGATTTCTGGTTGTGTGTGGGTTTTTTTTTTAAATCAAGAAACAAAGCAAAAAGACAGTTTGTATTTCAGATGTGAAAAGCGAAAAGACTAAGAGGCTATGTCTAGACTGGCATGATTTTCCGCAAATGCTTTTAATGGAAAAGTTTTTCCGTTAAAAGCATTTGCGGAAAAGAGCGTCTAGATTGGCACGGACGCTTTTGTGCAAAAGCACTTTTTGCAGAAAAGCATCTGTGCCAATCTAGACACGGTTTTGCGCAAGAAATCCCCGATCACCATTTTCACCATCAGAGCTTTTTTGCGTAAAACAGTTTTTAGCTGTCTACACTGGCCCTCTTGCGCAAATACATTTGCGCAAGAGGGCTTTTTCCCAAACGTCAGCATCATAGTATTTGCGCAAGAACACTGACAATCTTACTTTAGATTGTCAGTGTTCTTGTACAAATTCAAGTGGCCAGTGTGGACAGCTGGCAAGTTTTTCCGCAAAAGCAGGCGCTTTTGCGGAAAAACTTGCCAGTCTAGACGCAGCCAGAATGAGTGAGTCACTTTGGTAAGAGGGAAAATTATAGTAGCTCAAAATACTAATGGTTTATTGATGGCTACTGCTAGCTTAAAAAAAAAATTACAAGCCAGTTCCTCAACTAGTTTAAATCACCAGAGCACCACTGAAGCAAATGGAGATACAATGATTTTACAGGCTGAGGATCTTTCCCTACAGGTCGGTTACTGAGTCTGAACTCCATAGTCTTTCTATTAACTTCACTGGACATTGAAATAGAAGTTTTGTTGCATGATTTTGTTATATCTTTCCCATTGGTGATCATAGTTTCTTGAACAGGCTCAGGGAATAAGGGTGTGTGGGGGGTGACCGTATTCCAGGTTTTGTGCCCAGCAATCTGGCCACCGGCCCTGCACCTCTGCTGCCCGAAGTCCTGGCTGTTTGCATGGTTGCTGCCTGGGGGCTCTACTGATGGCTTTGTGTCCCAACTCAGCCTGCAGCTTGGGTCATGCTCAGCTCTGGGTTCCACTTGGCTGCTGGTGCTGTGCCCGGGGGCTCCACTGCCAGTGTAAGGTGCCACTTGGCTGCTGTCCCAGGGTCCTGCATGTGGGATTGTGGCCACTGGCTCGGAGTCCCATCCACCTACCAGCACCAGGGTCCCAGCTACTGGGCTGGTGGTTTTGGCCTCCAATCTTCACATGTGCGGTTCCAGCTGCCAGCTCCTTGCCCCTTGCTGTGGCCCCAGTCTCCTCCACCTTCCTTCTGACTGTGTGCCCTTGTCCTCACCCCTACTCCTAGCCCCAGATCTATTGGATAGTGAGGGGCACAGACCATTAAAAAACTGTTCCAATGCCACTGATTTCTGGTGAATGAAATCCTGCAAACCTCAGTGATATCTATTTCTCCAAGCAGTACCACTTACTAAACCTTCAATGTAGAGAAGAAGCAGTGGGGATTTTTTTGTGAAGGAAGCATGAGGATGTCTGATCACAGACAGCTACAAGAAGAAGGAAAGCATAAAGGCAGCCTGGTATAGCATCAAAAGAAATACTTTTACTTTCAGAGGGAACAAGCATCTCCAAAATTACATGATAAAAAAGATTTAAGAAACGAGAGCACATTCTGAGCAGAAGTCTCTGCAGAAGCACAAGTTTTCAGAAGGTCCTGTAGGCACAGGAAGCTGATTTGTTCTTACCTTGTGACACAGAAACTTTATCTATCTCTACCTGCCCTTAGAAAAGGATGAGGTTCATTATAATTCTTGTTTGTCTCTCCACTTTCCTTATGCTTAAAATGTAAAATAACGTAGGAAGAAGTTTGGAAAATTATCTGGATGTCCTACTTTTTGACAGATTTTTGGAGACACGTTTTATTAATAGTAAATTTAATTTTTACTTTTATTTATTTATACCAATGTAACAATTTCCATCAATGTAAAAAAAGTATGATATTAAGTTATTCGAAATCCCCACACAGCAGCTATAATTCAATACTGTACATCCAAAAGAATTTTATACAAATGAAAACATCTTCATATAGGCTCCACCAAACTTTGCGAACTTCTATATACTGAATAATTATTAAATTACATTTACATATATTTCAATACTGATGCTTCATGAACTGGCAGATCAGAATTTTTAATACTTTACAAAATGGAAATTTGTTGATAATGAGAAGAGGATTACTTTTCAGTAATCTTCTAAATTATTAATAGTAATTATATACTCTGTCCTAATATGTAAGTTGGATTTACAAATGCATTTATGTCAAACTCTTATTTTCCGAAAACCGAGGAAAGTATCTTTACTAATGAATAAAAAATCCACAGTGAATGAGTTATATATAAATAAGCAAAAACAAAGATGTGTATATGTCTGTAATAGACACTCTAACACACATTTTTGATTTTCAAAACATATTTTTGAGATAAATAAATATTTTTCTATGTTTAAAAGTGCTCATACTGCTGTGATGAGGAAAAAAGTCTTACTCAGAACTTAGTAGCATAAAGCTTGGCATTATTATGCTACAAATAAGGCTTATTTTGCCTCATTAATGCTGATTCCAAACCAGATGAAAGACTAGAATAGCTATAAAATAAAACAAAACTTTAATTTCTCCATTGGGTAACAAAACTGAATTGGAGGGAATCATAAATATATATGAACATACACAGCAAGGCAAAAAACTACTTTTATACAAGGCACAGATAAATTCATAGATAAATTGCACAATAACATGGAAATTTGAAACAAGCAGTTTGGACCTGATCTTAAAATTCAATATTAAATTTTACTCAGTTACCTGTGGTGCAAATTCCAGGTAAATCAATGTTTATATAGACCACATTCTTCACTCAAGTACAAATCTAGAATAACTTTATTAACACCAGTAGATATATTCTTACTTTATAGCAGTTAAGTGAATGCATAATTTAGCTCACAACATTCAAATTAAGACTAAAAGAATGATAATTTTTGAGGAGATGTCTGAAAGGTTTAGATACAATATCAGAGATATTTTATTTTGACCAGAGGATTATTCCTAGATGTGGACAGTTAGGCATGAACCTGTTTGAGTTAACATTACTGTGTTTCTTTAACTTGCAAAAGTGAACAGGAAATTCTCAGTGATGAAAACAACATGACTGATAACTTTTCAGAAGCTATGTTTACATTTTGTCCTGCAGTGGATCAAAAGCCTGGATACAACTTTCAGGGCAGACTGTTGAAATCCCAAACTGTCTGTGAGATTTATATACAAATTTCACAGGATTTGATGGTGATGGGAGACTTCAACTATCCAGATATATGTTGAGAAACTAACACAGTGGGGCACAGACAATCCAATAAGTTCTTGGACTGCATTGAAGACAACGTTTTATTTCAGAAGGTTGAAAAAGCTACAAGGAGGGAAGCTGTTCTAGATTTGATTTTAAAAAATGGGGAGGAACTAGTTGAGAATTTGAAAGTGGAAGGCAGCTTGAGTGAAAGTGATCATGAAATCATAGAGTTCATGATTCTAAGGTATGGTAGAAGGGAGAATGGAAAATTAGAGGCAATGGATTTCAGGAAGGCAGATTTTGGTAAGCTCAGAGACCTGGTAAGTAAGGTCCCCTGGGAAGCAAGACTGAGGGGAAAAACAACTGAAGAGACTTGGAAGTTTTTCAAAGGGACATTATTAAGGGCCAAAAAGCAAGCAATTCTGCTGCATAGGAAAGATAGAAAATATGGCAAAAGACTGCCTTGGATCAACCAGGAGATCTTGCATGATCTAAAAATAAAAAGGAGTCTAATAAAAAATGGAAACTAGGACAAATTACAAAGGATGAATAAAGGCAAACAATACAGGAATGCAGGAGCAAGATTAGAAAGGCAAAGGCACAAAACGAGCTCAAATTAGCCACAGGCATAAAGGGAAACAAGAAGAAATTCTTTAAATATATTAGAAGCAAGAGGAAGACCAAGGACAGGGTAGGCCCGTTGCTCAGCAAGGAGGGAGAAACAGTACAGGAAACTTAAAAATCACTTTGAAAAGTTAGATGTCTGCAAGTCACCAGGGCCTGATGAAATGCATCCTAGAATACTCAAGGAGCTGATAGAGGAGGTATCTGAGCCTTTAGCTATCATCTTCGGAAAATCATGGAAGACAGGAGAGATTCCAGAAGATTGGAAAAAGGCAAATATAGTGCCCATCTATAAACAGGGAAATAAAAACAACCCAGGAAACTACAGACCAGTCAGTTTAACTTCTGTGCCAGGGAAGATAATGTAGCAAGTAATTAAGGAAATCATCTGCAAACACTTGGAAGGTGGCAAGGGTTAGGGTATGTCTACACTTCCACCCTAGTTCAAACTAGGGTGGCTAATGTAGGC
>CM057847.1:148680338-148695191 GCA_030068395.1 Apalone spinifera
GTCTTGTGGATAAGGGAGAAGCAGTGGATGTGGTATACCTAGACTTTTGTAAGGTGTGGTATGGTCTCGCATGACATTCTTATTAATAAACTAGGCAAATACAACTTAGATGGGGCTACTATAAGGTGGGTGAGTAACTGGCTGGATAACCATACTCAGAGAGTAGTTATTAATGGTTCACAATCCTTCTGGAAATGTACAACAAGTGAGGTTGTACAGGGGTCTGTTTTGGGACCGGTTTTGTTCACTATCTTCATCAATGTAAACGGGTCTATACAGTGCCCCGAGGCACAACTGTTTCTGTGTTCCCATCACCTGTGCTCCCATCACCTCTCTCAAATTGCCCTCCGGTGTCCTAGTTTATCCCACCACCGGCCCGTAGGATCCCTCCTCAGGCAAAAGTTGATTAGCTTCCCGAAGCGGGGAGAGGAGGGTCCGGGCCCGCCCCCTCTCCCGACCCCAGCCCTAAGGACACGAATGTCGCTGGTGTCCGGTCTGGCTGGCAGGGCGTACGCCGTAACTTGCCAGGCCGCAGGCTCTCTACGCCCGCCCTGGGCTACTTCCTCTCCCCGCTGTCACTACTGCGTCTCCCGGCGGGCTTACCTCCTCATCTTAGGTCCCATCTGTCGCTGCTCTCCGCTGAGGGGGTCTGGCTCTGAGCGCCTCCCTGCTCCAGCTGCTCCTGGGGTTTAAATCCCTGCGCTGTCTCCGGCGAAGGGGACTCCGCCCCTCACCACGGGGTGCACTTCCAGTCGCCCGGCAGGGCCGCATGGTTACGTCACCGCCGCCGTGACATCCCCCAGTGTGCTCGGGTGCCCTGCCATGTGGGCTGCCCGGGAACACCCGGCGCACCACCGGTATGCCGCCGCCAGGGCCGCGCGGCCCGCCGACTGCGGCGTGCGTGGCTCTGAGGCGCCTGCCTCCGCCGCGCGAGCCGCCATCAGCGTGGCTGTCAGCGGGACCAAAGTGCGGGGTGCCTCTGCCCCGTCACAATCAATGATTTAGATATTGGCATAGAGAGTACACTTATTAAGTTTGCAGATGATACCAAGATGGGAGGGGTTGCAACTGCTTTGGAGGATAAGGTCATCATTTGAAATGATCTGGACAAATTGGAGAAATGGTCTCAGGTAAACAGGATGAAGTTTAATAAGGACAAATGCAAAGTGCTCCACTTAGAAAGGGACCATCAGTTTCACACATATCCAGAATGGGAAGCGACTGTCTAGGAAGGAGTTCAGCAGAAAGGGATCTACGGGTTATAGTGGAACACAAGCTAAATATGAGTCAACTCACAGCACATGCGGAGGGCCGCAACTTACGTGTGGTTGCTTATATATGCAAATATATATATGAAAATATATGCAAATAGCTTCTTTCACAGTGATGGGCATGTATACAAAAATTAAAGCAAGACTACACAACAAGCAGGTCCCATTTAAGTCAGTTCTTCTAATATTAATAAAATGCAATATTTACCCAATTTTCATCCATATGACAGCACTTTTAATGAGCAATGACAGTCCAGGAATTTAACTACTAAAACACATATCAACGGAAGACAATTATTTTGTTTTGGCTCCTGGCCTCATGTTGAGCCCCACGTAAACCCAAACTACATCGCAGGCCACAGACAAATGGGCCACATGTGGCCCACAGGCCACGTGTTGAGTAGCCCTGGTGTAACATCTTTTGCTTGAAGCCAACATTTCAAACTAGGGAATGTCTTTCTCCTGTCTGCAGATTTACACAGTTACACTTAAATATTACCTTATAACATAGGATACCAATACTATAAGTGAGATTACTGAATGCAGCAATTTATAAGCATTTTATAAAAACTAAACCACTTGTGAGTATTGCCAGACAAATTAGACAACAGACTATTTTCTGTGTTGAACTACTGTAATGTCAAAGATCAGGTAGAAAGAAGACCTTAATTGCCTGGACCATAGTCCAGTGCTGTAACCATAAGACTATTCTTCTTTCATTTCACATAATACAATTCCTGCAGTGACTTAAGCTGGGAACTTAATAGACTGACCATCATCAGCAATCACAAATACTTCCGCCAATGCTAAGACTGTCCTCTTTGTTTTAAAAACCATATATATATTTTATATCCTGCATATTCAGAAAACTATATCTCTCGTAAAAAAGGCAAGGAGTCCTGTGGCACCTTATAGACTAACCGAAGTGTTGGAGCATAAGCTTTTGTGGGCAAAGACCCACTTCGTCAGATGCATGTAGTGGAAATTTCCAGAGGCAGGTATAAATATGCAGGCCAGAATCAAGCTAGAGATGACGAGGTGGATCCAATCAGGAAGGATGAAGCCCACTTCTAGTAGCTGATCTGGAGGTGTGAATTCCAAGAGAGGAGAAGCTGCTTTTGTAGTTAGCTAGCCATTCACAGTCTTTGTTTAATCCTGAGTTGATTGTGTCAAACTTGAAGATGAACTGTAGCTCAGCAGTTTCTCTTTGAAGTCTGGTCTTGAAGTTTTTTTGCTACAGGATGGCTACCTTTAGATCTGTAATTGTGTGTCCAGGGAGATTGAAGTGTTCCCCTACACGTTTTTGTATATTGCCATTCCTAATATCTGATTTGTGTCTATTTATTCTTTTACGTAGGGACTGTCCAGTTTGGCCAATGTATATAGCAGAGGGGCATTGTTGGCACATGATGGCATATATTACGTTAGTAGATGTGCAGGAGAATGAACCAGTGATGGTATGGCTGATCTGGTTAGGTCCTGTAGTATATCTCTCGTAGTTTCTCCACTAATCTGGAAATAGCCCTTTCTACGACTCTTGCCAAAATTCCAGTACTATTACTGCCAAGGAATTGTCTATTTTAAAAAGCATTCCTGACCTTATCTTTCTTGTGAAATCTCATCTCAAAACATCTTTTCTTCCTCTTCTATAGCTAGTAAGTTATCCCCCATTATTTATTAACTCTAACTCTAACTATGTTATTTAATTCTCTAAATCAGTTCACAATGCAGCTTTATTTACTGTAATCTCTTCTTTACATAATATACAGCCATACTATGTCCAGATGACTTGATTGTGGTTTTCTTGTTACTCAGAGTTTTACTGAACCTAATGCTCTTGGTAACTTTACTCTGTGAGCTGGTGGTAGGAAATAAATCATTGGGGACACAAAGCATCTAGTTGATCAATTGCTAAACCAAGCAGGCAAACAAAAGTGCTTTTATCAAAGTTTCTACTTTATATAGTCTCCAGCACCTATACACATCCACAACAGGTTAGTAGAGCACCCCAAATTAACATCAGATTAATATTTACACAGGGTCTTGAGGGGATCTTGAGTGGACTTCTGTAGAAATCCAGTGACAAGCCTATCTGCAGGAGAATTTGGGAGGTGTCCCAAATGTCCAATTGTCCAGTGAGCTAAGATTTGTTCCTCCTTTTATACCTAATTTAGTATTATATAGCTTGATCATGTTCCCTGTCCCCCCAAAAAAACCCTGCTAAGCAGAAGCTAAATTTGGAGTTTACAGCCCGTAGTGTTCCATTTGTAGCTTGTTGGGCAAGACATTTTCCATCAGTTAATCAGCTGTATTTTACATAACAATAGTAAATTATTGACATACTTTTCCATCTTGCAAAAATCACATGCTGCTACAAAAAACCTCAAGTCAGGAGGGCATAAGGTTGTCATTCACTTTCCTGTTCTCCTCCTGGTCTGTTAGTTATGCTAAAGTTTCAGAAACAGCTTTTCTAGTGTTTTCAGCAATGAACATAACTGGTATTCTAGCTGTGGGCAGTGCTCTAGGCCTGATACTGGGCTCTGAGCTATCAAAAACTTCCACCACCTACACTATATCTCCCTCACAGGGAAGTAAGTGGGTGCTTAATCACTTCCAAAGCAACAGATCCTCTACTTTCTAGAACCCACAGAGAATCTGTGATATCTTTCATTCCCTACATGAGGTAAAAGGGCAATCTACACAAATTATCTTTGGTCCCAGCTCTACCCTCCAGAGAAATTAGAAAATTGTCCCCCGCCTCATCCCATGAGTTCATCAATGTGAAAGGACAGTTTGACCCACATTATATAGTACAATAATACATATTGTCTCTGTACCCAGGAGAACTTGGATTACAGGGGGAAAAAGCAGGTTTTGATAGGAGTAAACAAATTAAATAGCAGAGACAGTATCACAGTATGGGAAATATCACAACACGGGAATATGGAAGGCTGGAGAGTCTACTGTAGTCATAGTTTGCGGGTGGGGAAGTTAAAGAGAGCATAAGCAAAGTAAACATAACAGGTAGGGTAGTGTTGGCAAGTATATGAACAGAAAGAAAATGGAAGGATGGACAAAGACAGGGGTGTTAAGAAGGACAATGAAACAGAAGTCCACAATGACCATGACATTTGAAAGGGAAAGACAGAACTGTGAGATGATGGAGGAGATGACATAAACTGGGAAACTGCAAGAGAGAAGTTAAATGTTCTGAGGAGGAGGAGGAGGAGGGGGACTCAAAGAAGAGAGGGGAGAATATGAGTGATATAAGTTTAAATGAAAGTTGAAATATAATTTTGATATGGGCATACCATCCACAATGTCTTGGTTTAAAGGCTAATTAGAACATAAGAACATAAGAATGGCCATACTGTGTCAGACTAAAGGTCCATCTAGCCCAGTAGCCTGTCTGCCGACAGTGGCCAGCACCAGGTGCCCCAGAGGGGATGGACCGAAGACAATGATCAAGCAATTTGTCTCCTGCCATCCTTCTCCAGCCTCTGACAAACAGAGGCTAGGGACACCATTTCTATCCCCTGGCTAATAACCTTTTATGGACCTAACCTCCATGAAATTATCTAGCTTCTCTTTAAACTCTGTTATAGTCCTAGCCTTCACAGCTAGGGTCCCAGTCTCTGGGGCTGAGGCATCCTAGGCCTGCCCTGTAACCAGATGACATCTGTGCTGTGCTGTATCTTGGAGAAGCAATAAACTCTCTCTATTCTACTGGCTGGTTGAGTCTGTCCGTGCCATTACGGGGGTGCAGGAGACGAGAAAACCCCAACGCGCCGTCACAGGAGCCCAGGGTCAACAAGTCCCCAGCTGACCCTGGGCTCCACGCGGCACATTGCCCTAGGGTTGTTGTTACACTTCAAAAGTGGAGACGCCCTATCGACTAATCCAATAGTCGACGCAAAATGCATCAATTATTCGATAGTCAGTTACCCGATACTTATCTTTATCTGCTATATTGTTCTCTTGGCAGCCACAACAACTCTGTGATATGGTTCTGGTGTAAGGATACACCTCTCCAGCTGTGCCTTTTAGGGTGCTCACTTCTGTTTTTGGAATATAAAGAAATCTAAACATAATCCCCCTCCTTTTACAAGGGAGTGGGAATCAGTCTCTCAGACTCCTATGGCAGTATCAACTCCCAATCCTCAGTGTGAGTAAAGGACGGAGCTTAATGGGGAGGGATTTTAACACACAAAAAACAGCCTATAAGCAGGCAGCATTTACAAGCCATAGACCTAGCTCTGATTGCTTCTGAATGACACCCCTAATACTCTCAGTTCCTCCATCTTAGAAGCCTGCTTGAAGGCCTAACCAGACCACAAGTGTGATAAAATGGGTGTGGTTTTGACCTGGTTGGTGGAGGATTGTTCCCCACAACAAATGTAGTTACATCATGTTTCAGAGGCAGGGCAGAGAAAGTTTTGAAGTACTGTCTTACAGGATAGGTTTGCAGGATGTGGTGTTGTCATAGCTTACCTTCTATAGAAGTTTTGAATTGTGTGTTCCAGATACCTTTCCTTCTTTGCCCTGGTCTACACAAGGAAATTATTTCTAAATAATGTCCCTTATTTCGAAATAGTAAGCGGAGCGTCCACACTATCAAGCACATTATTTCAAAATAATGGGCTGGTTACTTCAAAATCTGTATTCCTGTTTTCCTTGGGGAAATAGTTATTTCAGGAGTTATTATTTTGAATTTAGTTATTTTGAAATAATTTCCTAGTGTAGACATGCCCTTACAGAGTAAAGGAACAATACACATCATTAATATATGTTTGTTACATTTTCACTTTGTGGAATACTATGACGATTATTTAATTCAAATAGAAGGTTAGCAAATGATTTCATAATCAATTATATTCTCAAATGATTTCCAGTTTTTGCTCTTGAAGATGAATGGAAAGCTGTCAAGCATAAATTTCATCTAATGTGCCTCACAGTTCATAAAACATTTATTTATTGTACCTGACATTTACAGCAATTATAATATTATGAAGTAATATAACTTATTGTTACTTGTATTCATTTGCATTGATTAATTAACTCAATTCAAAATCTACACAGATTGTAAAGTTTTAAAGGATAGAAACTTTTGAGATAAGTCTCCAAAGGGAAGAAATTGAGAGTCAAGGATGGCTTCTTTAATACACAGTGGTACCATATAAACATCATGGCATGCCACAATGTCCTGCTTGTGACATTTTAATCCTATATCTGAATTTTCAATTTTTGTTAGACCCCAGTTTCCTTATCCTGATTCTTCTGTTTATAATAAAAATGTATGTGTGCATATGTACACGTGTGAGTGTGTAAGCTCATTATAAATATTGGAGTTTCCCCTCCAGGATATCATTAACCTATAAACTTAGTCTGGATGCTATAATCTTACTATGGGATATAATTCTTTTTCAATTGAAACTTCTGTGGACAAGTAGGAGAACATTAAATATTAAGAATTTAAATATTAGACTTTTCTATAAGAAAAATAATGTAAGAGCTGCCAAAGCGGGCCAAACCCTAGTTCACCTTGCCATTATCTGTCTCCTGCAGTAGCCCATATCAGATCTTCAGGGGAACTGTACAGAACAATGCAACTAAGGAGTGAGCCATATTTGTCTTCCACTTTCTTCCACTACCACACTCCTTCATCCTTGACCACCTCCATAAATAGCGACTGATGGCTCTCTCCCCCATGAATTTACCCAATTCTTTTTTGAATCCAGTTATACTTTTGGCTGTCACAACATCCTCTGGCAATAAGTTCAATAGATTAGTTGTTCATTTTTTTGAAAAAGTACTTCTTCTTATTTGTATTAAACCTACTGCCTTTTAATGTCATTGGGTTACCCCTAGATTTTGCACAGCGTGAAAGGGTATTCCTGTGCCCTATTGATTATCATCAATCTACCAAGTTTCTATGATGCTTATTATATCAATATCCTCATTTAATTCCAGACACTTTAGTTCTTCCATCTTACTATTTAGATTGCTGGCATTTGAACAGAGACATGTTTACATTTTGTCAATATTTTGTTGCTTGCCTTCATGTGTTATGCTTAAGTTCAAATCCTTTAGGTTTGACAGTTTCTCACTAGCTCCTATCTTTACCGTACCAATGTCGTTCCCATCCTCTAGACTAGAAAATAGACTAGTTCCTGCTTTAACAAGTGCATCCCCAGGGGATGTCTCCTCTGCACATATCAGCTTTCTCCCAGCCCAAAGTTAAATAAATCCTCTACAAGCAACATTGATTATACTTATGTGAGTGTGAGGCCAAGTGTGGGAGGTCTGATTTTGTAGTTAGCCAAAGAGGGCCTGAAGATTTAACCCTATGTCACCAATTATGCACTCTTATGCTGTGACCACAAAAGTACAGGTAAACCCCATAATAATAGAGGCAATTTTGTAATGGAGGAATTTGAAGGGGGATTTTACAATATGGTAACTATAGAGATCATAATTATTATCCATCACTGTGTTTAAGAAATTAATGGATGCAAATATATTGTCTCAGTATGTGAAAGCCCAAGTATGGTGACCCAGCATACCACTTTGACAAGAGCAGTGCCATGAATCCTCTGATTCATATGCCGTCTCTGCTTGTCTCCCTCCCTTCCAGAGTATGAAGGAGGGCCACTCATGAAGCCCACTCACTAGTCTTAGTTGCCCATCACTGATCTAGATTATCAACTTTTTACCCTCAGGGCATATCTAAACTTCATTCCTCTTTTGAAACAGGTATGTAAACTAGGCAAATTGAAAGTGCAAATGAAGCACAGATTTAAATATCCCATGCTTCATTTGCATATTCACATCCGAGCACTTTTTCAGAAAAGGTTTTTTTGAAAGTGAAAGCACAGTCTAGATACGCTTTTTCGAAAGAACCCTTACTCCTGAAAAAATGAGTAAGGGTTCTTTCAAAAAAGGGTTTTTTTCCCCAAAAGAACCATGTCTAGACTTTTTCAAAAAAGCGCTCGGACGTAAATATGCAAATGAAGTGCAGGATATTTAAATCCGTGCTTCATTTGCACTTTCTATTTGCCTAATTTACATTCCTCTTTCGAAAGAAGAACGTAGTCTAGCTGTAGTCTCAGAGAACACAGTGATGAGCATCTTTCTGGAGCAAAAGAATATATTGTGCTATAGCATTTTTTATAAGCATCTCTTTTGTTAATCTCTAGAAAAAGAAAGTGAAGTTTATGAGAAAAAATACCATCCAATTTAGTAACTGTTTCTGTGTGATAAGTTCACTTAAATTACTTTAATTTGGCAAAAATTCTGTAAGTCAGATTTGTATTTTTAAAATCATGAAAAATTAAAGACTTTGTCCCAGATTCTGATGCCAGTTCACTAGTGCACTTGGGATCAGAATCTGGTGTTTCAGGATTTTGTTACACTATCATTAGGACATTATCTAAAATGTCGTCTTGTGAGTTGTTTCCATTCAGAGAAGAAATTGAAGATGGAGTCAGGTGTTTCTTTGTGCAATCTTGTTTACTTACAAATAATGTACAGAAAGGTCTGTTTCCTTGAGCACAGTGAGAATTGAACAGCAGGAGTCTAGCTATAGAGTTCCAATTTATTTCCAGCCAGCACTTTACCCACAATCTTTCTCATAGCTATTCTCAGGGTCGTACTACAAGTGCGTTGCTGGCTATGTCTTGGTTTCCTTGCTGCCTTTTCTATGTGCTTCTGTGGTGTTATTTCTGCTTCTCTCTTACACTTCTACAATTGAAACTTGTATTTGTTGCGTTACCCCCGGGAAGCTCTTTGGATCCCATGGCACAGTGGCTTTCCAGACATTCCTTCAGTCCTGTCAGTGCGGAGTGATTTTCCATGATTATAGATGGAACAAAAAGGTATTGAATTGTTCCCTTATTCAGCCTGAATGTAAGACAGCTGTCACATCCAGTGGCTGCAGGAAGGTGGTGTGATAGCTCAACTCCCAGCTTAACATAATAGGTTATGTCTACACTACCGGGTTATTTCGAAATAAGTTATTTTGAAATAGTAACTCCTGAAATAATTATTTTGAAATAACGCATCCACACTATAAATTTCCATTGAAATAGTAAAGATCTATATTAAAATAGCACATCCACACTCACTGAAACCTGAATCGCATTTAAGGCCCTCCGGAAGCACTCCAGGCAGGGCATCAGGACAGCAGTCACTTCCTGGAGTTGCTGCCTGAGACTATCCGAGACTTTTGCTTAAAGGGGCTCCTCTCTACAGCCTTGTCTCAGACACTTCTCCATTGCCTACCTCCTTGAGGGACAGCAAATACCAAACCACATGCTCTGGTTGCCCTTGCAGATGCCACAGCACTCCTACCATGGAGCCGGACATGCTGCAAAGCAGTCACCAGCTCCTAGACCTGCTGCTGCTACTCCTGGCGCAGTTTATGCCATCTGCCCACATGGTGCTGTAGCAGCACAACGACCAGCTCAGAATGGGGGACCTCCTCACCCAGGCCTGGGTGCTCCTCATGCACCACATTCCCTTCCATCCTCCGCTACACATTGGGCACCACCACTTCTGGCTAAGGGACACCAGTTCTGAATGGTGGGACCACATCATCATGGAGTCACCAGCAGTGGCTCCAGAACTTCTGCATGCAAAAGGAAACCTTCCTGGAGTTCTGTGAGCGGCTTGCCCCAGCTCTGCAGTGACAGAACACCCACATGTGACCCACCATCCCCTTCCAGAAGCATGTTGCCATCACAATTTGGAAGCTTGCCATCACAATTTGGAAGCTTGCCATCACAGACAGCAAGTGCTCTGTTGGGAACCAGTTCAGTGTGGGGAGATCAACAGTTGGGGCTGTTCTCAAGCAGGTTTGACGTTCTTGCTGCTGTCCTACAAGGGTGCTGAACTACTGGAATGGGGTTTCCTAACGAAGGGGGATGGGGTGGAATCTCCCTCCCTGGAGATTTTTCAGTCCTGGCTTCACAAAGCCCTGCGAAGTGTGGGGGGTAGTTGTGGTTGCTCCTGGTGTGGGAAGGGGCTTGGGATCAGGGCTTTGGCAACCCTGTAATTCTGAGTTTCTAACATTCTACAGATGATGAAGATCAACACCATCCTGCTGCACAGGGTCATAACCCTGGGCGATGTGGACCCCATAGTCGCTGGCTTTGCTGCCATGAGCTTCCCCAAGTGTGTGTGTGTGTGGGGGGGGGGTATTGATGGCACCTACATCCCCCTCTGGGACCCTGACCACCAGGCCTCCAATAACATCAATAGGAAGGGGTACTTTTCAATGTTGCTGCAAGCCGTCATGGACCACTGGGGCCAATTCAATGATATTAACATCAGGTGGTTGGGGAAGGCACATGATGCCCATGTCTTTAGGTACTCCAGCCTGTTCCAGAAGATGAATGCTGGCATTTTTCCCACGACTGGGTAAGGGAGAAGGACATGTTCATGTGCATCCTAGGTGATGCAGCCTACCCTTTGCTCCCCTGGCTTATGAAGCCCTACACAGGACATCTGGACCTGACTAAGGAATGGTTCCATGCCATGCTCAGCAGGTGCCACATCATTGTGGAGGGTACCTTTGACCACATCAAAGGGAGATTTTGGTGTCTCCAAATCTGCCTGGACCTCATTGAGAAGAATGTCCCTCAAGTGGTGGTAGCCAGCTATGTCCTCCACAGCTTGTGAGAGAACAACAGGGAGATGCCAGGGCGGAGGGCAGAGACAGAGCGGCTTGCCGGGCTTTTGAGCAGCCACACACTACTGCCATGCAGCAAGCCCAACAGGGGGCAGTGCTCATCAGGGAGGCCCCGAGAGAGAGTTTCAATCAAGGCCAGCTGTAACACACTTCCTCTGTCTTCTCCACAAGGGACCTCTGAATAGCCCCTGTGTGCCTTTCCTCCCATACCATTCCCTTCCCCTGCCCTTCCTTCCCACCTTCTTCCTTCCCCTCCCCTGCAGATAAAATAAACCAGACTTTTTGTTTGAAACAATAAACTCTGTTATATTTATTTGGGGAATATACAATGGGGAAGGGGGGGCTAAGGAAAGAACCTGGGAGTGAGGAGGAAGGTGGAAGAGGGGAGAAGAGGCAGAAGGAGGAGCTCAGGGATGGGACTGGACTGGTGCCTACTCTGGGTGTGTCGGGATGCTTTAGCTGCTCAGGATGTCCCACTGCTCAGTGTGCGGGCCCCTTGGTGGCCCAGGGAGGGTGGGGCTAGGAGGAGAAACTGACAGGGTGGGGGCTGGTGCAGAAGGGACTTGGGGGGAACAGGTGCAGGAGAGACTTGGAGGAAAGAGGCTGTGGAAGGACTTGGTGCAAAGCAGGTGCTGGGGGGCAGCTGCTGGAATGCTCAATGGTGACAGGCACTCGATGGCATTGGTGTATGCCATGCACATTGTTTTGTGCTGCCAGGACAGCTGCTCCCAGATGGTGTGGTGCAGCTCCCAATCAGCATGGTACTCCTGGTGGTCCTTCTCAAAGTTGAAGTTCAGGGACTGGAGCCACTCTAGGTGTTCCCTCGCAAGGTCATCCTGGGGTCGCCTGATGATGCAGGAGGTGGTGGATGCACTATGTTCACAACTGGTCCAGCTGTAAGGAAAAGCGGGAAGGGCAGTCATCCCAGGAGACTCTATGTATGAAGCCTAGCCCTAATACCTGAGCCAAAACCAAAGATTTCGGGTCAGACTATGATGATGTGCTTCAAGAAAAAGCATTGGAGATGGGGACCTTCAGTAACTAATTAATTACACCAATTAATTACATATACAATCAACAGCATGATAGTATGTTGAATTTTATATGTAATTAGAAAACCAGGCAACAGTACCACAAGGGGCATGTTGAAGGGGCATGTTTTTATGACTTTCATGTCAACTGTGTAAATTAACTGGTCTTTTAAAAATAACCTTTTAATTCAGTGCTTTAGAGGGGAGAATAAGAACTGTTTATAAATGTAATTTCTATATTTCAGTTTATAATAATTGTTTTTGCAGTGTCTGTGCAAAGATCCCCCAAAGCAGATCTCCTGCTCCTCTTTTCAGTTGCAGGTCTTGAGAGACAGAAGAAATACTTGCAGAACTGCAAGCCATTGTTTGGCTTTGTGAGAGGAAATAGGGACAGTCCCCCCAGCTCTCCAAAGGAAGACACCTGAATTCATGGAGGACATCCTATGTCAGCTGCTGAGCTGGGTGCAATAAGTTTAATTTTTCTAGTAGCAGCTGTGCTGAGACTTCAACGCTCTAATTTCTGAATTTTTCCGGTTTCAAACTGTGGTGTAGTTTTTGGACTTTATTAACTTAAACCTTTATTTAATAAATAAATTAATAAATAAACAGTCTAGTTATGATCATTCAGATATGATTCTGTAGGTCCTCCTATTTTATAATATCTCTTTGTGTGCTGACTTAAAAGTCACCGAAGTACTGGAAAACTCATGTGATCCTGTGGAGATAATAGTTTCTATAGCATTTATAGTTCATGCAACAGAAGTTGTGTAGAAATCTAATTATGCTGACACTAAAATAGATAAACGGAAGTTCAAGCCACCTCTAAACCTTTTCTTTGTTAAATTAAATATATTGAGATTCCTGAATCTGTCACTATTAAGCATAAGGTAGGGTTTGGGTTTTTTTTTTTCATTCTTTAATCGTTATCATGGTTTTTCTCTAACCTCTCTCCAATTTATCTATATCTTTCTTGAACTGTGGACACCAGAACTGGACACAGTATTCCAGCAGTTCTTGCACCACTGACAAGTACAGTGGTAAAATAACTTCTCTGCTGGTACTTGAGATTCCCCTGTTTATGCATCCAAGAATTCCATTAGCTGCTTAGGCCATAGTATTAGAGTGGGAGCTCGTGTTCAGCTGATTATCCACCATGACCTCAAATCTTTTTCAAAGTAATTGTTTCTCAGGAAAGAATATCCCATTCTGAAAGCAAGGATTACATTCATTTTTCCTGGATTACCACAAGATCCAAATCTTCTTGTATCATTCATTATATCTATTAATTATTCACCACTCACCCAATTTTTGTGTTGTCTGCAAAATTTATTAGTGAAATCGTTATGTGCTCTTCCAGAGCATTAACAAAAATGTTAAATAAAATAGGGCCAAGAACGAATCCCTGTGAGAGTCCACTCAAAATGCACCCATTTAATGATATTTACATTCATGCAATTGCGTTTTTAGCCTGAGCTGTTAGTCAGTTTTTAATGTGTATCATATTCATTTTACATTTTTCTAGAGTTCATCGAAACATCATGCACTACGCAGTCAAATGCCTTACAGTAGTCTAAGTATATTTCATCAACAATACTACCTTTATCAACCAAAGTGGTAATATCATCAAACAAAGATACCAAGTTAGTTTGACAAATTACGTTTTCCATAAATCTTTTTGATTGGCATTAATTATATACCTCTTCTGTGCTTCTTTATTAATCAAGTTCCATATCAGTTAATCCTTTATCTTACTTGAGAGCCATGTTTATTTAAGACAAGATAATGGATTCGCTGATATGGAACTTAATAAAGAACTACAGCAGAGTTAGTGTCAAACTGACTGGCCTATAATTACATGTGTCATTCCATGTGCTCTTTTAAAATTCTGACATAACATAAATATTCTTCCAGACTTCTGGAAATTCCATTCTGTTTCTAGATTTGTAAAAATCAGCACGCTCATCAGTAAGCTCATCAGCCAGCTCTTTTAAAACTGTTGGATGCAAGTTATCCATACCTTCTGATTTTAAAAATATCCAATTTTAGTAGCTGTATTTTAACATCTTTATGAGATATTAAAGGAATAGAAAGAGTGTTATCATATAACTACCTGTTTTTCCCAAACATAAAACAGAAATATTTATCTAACCCTTCTGCCTTTTCCTCATTATTATTTATAATTCTATCATTTCCATCTACAGGTTGAACCTCTCTAGTCCAGCACCCTTGGGACTTGATTGGTGCTGAACCAAACCATGCAAGGTCAATATTATCTAGCAACACTTTCGCTGCTTACTGGGCTCTTATAAGACATTTAGCGGTAAATTAGCCTAATCAGCAGCACAGAACACTGAGAGCCAGGACTGGTGACTGTACGCAAACTTTATGGGACCGCAGGCATTACAAGTGGACATCCAGCTAACTGAAAGTGTGCTGGATAATGGATGATCCTGAACCAGAGAGTGACAAACTAGTGAGAATCAACTCATAGTAATGGACCAAAATCATAGTTAGGATTACTCATCTGCTTAAAAGTTCTCGTTCTTATTGTCCTTACTTCTGCAGGAAATAGATTTCTCCTGGCTCTGTTGGTTAGGCTTCTTTTTTGTATTCCTCTACCTCCTTTTACTTTGTATTTTTTTTTAAACTACTGGAACAATGTTTCCAGAACCTGATTGTCTAGGAGCTCCCCAGCTTCATTGATTCTCAATTTGCCCAACCAATTGTAATGGTCAATTGCAGAAGAACTTTGTATATGTTAGTTTAGGGGTGGTGAGGCCTGCATTCTTTCCACCCTTTTCCCTTTTCTCTATATCTGACGAGCCAGAAGCAAGTCTTTGGGAACATACGCCACTTAAGATAA
>CM057847.1:148704387-148716811 GCA_030068395.1 Apalone spinifera
ATGTGGGATGTTGGTGTAGAGAGCTTCTACATCCATGGTAGCAAGGATGGCGTTGTCAGGGAGGTTATCAATGTTTTGTAGTTTTTTCAGGAAGTCAGTAGTATTTCGGAGATAGCTGGGGGTGTTGGTTGCATAGAGTTTGAGAAGAGAGTCTACATAGCTGGATAATCCAGTAGCGAGCGTGCCGATACCTGAGATGATGGGGCATCCAGGGTGTCCAGGTTTATGGATTTTGGGAAGCAGATAGAACAATCCTGGTCGGGGTTCAGAAGGTGTGTCGGTGTGGATTTGGTCCTGAGTAGAGGTGGGGAGTGTTTTAAGGAGACGGCGTAGTTTCTTTTGGTATTCTGAAGTAGGATCATAGGAGAGAGGTTTGTAAAATGTGGTGTTGGAGAGTTGTCTAGTTGCCTCCTGGTCATAGACACTGACACACCTAATAGGAGAAACTGGGTCTTTGTGATGCTAGTTTGCCAGAGGGATGGTGGAAAAAACCCAAAACAAGTGGTACAGCTCTCAAGATATGAACAATGTACAGCAGCTCAGAAGAGACAGTGAAGAAAAGGTGTGTAGTCCATGCCTAGTTTAGGATTCTTACTCAAAAAGCACAGAGACTAAGGAGTATCAGGAGATTCATCACATCCAGAGCTGTGGTCCTTCAAATAACCAGGAAATACCTATTGACGATAGATAAAAACTGTGTCCAAGCAAGGAAAGGGAATACAGGACTATGTAGCACTTTGGCATTGAGCTATGGCAAGTTCAGTTCTAAATCACTGCTCTAAATCCGTTCAAAGTTAACAAAGATCCCCTGACACTTAAAATAGTCTAAAAAGTCCTATAATCAAGCTAGATCTACTCTAGCATTTCTTGCTGCTGTTAAGCTCATGCTTGTGCACTATGTTTAATAAGAAATCACAGCTGCAACTGCTAGCATGGTCTACCCAAACAACATTTCCCTGCTCTTGCTGTCAACCTGTCACCCATTTATAGGGAATGTTGAAGAGGGAAACTTACCAACTAATTGTGGACTTATGGAGATCTGTGAGGCTGGTATGTGCTGGTTTTGCTCCTTCTTTGGGAGAGCACTGTTTGTACCATGCTGTAGCTATTCTATGGAAAAACAGGATTTACCTTTCTAGTGTTGTAACAAGCTGGCACTTTAGAAAAGCACTAGTTCTAAAAGAAGAAAGAGACAAATGATTCTGTAGTGAAACTATGAATGATGAATTCTTGGAGGTGGTACAAGAAACTGTCAAATGGGCAGACTATTTTTTTAAGTCTAATCTTTAGAATGCAACACAAAATTGATTTTAAAAATCATCCTGATTTAAACATCTAGATTCTAGAAGCATTATAAATCTGCACCAGAAAATCAGAACAAACAAGAGCTGTAATAAACTCAAAGGGTTTCAAGAAAACAAATGCTTCCTACATGAAAGCAATTCAGGAAAAAAAACATTAAATTGCTAGACATGGAATTAAAATAAGTGACCAAGCATAGATTACTAGAACCACAGCAATAGCATCCTCCAAGACAGTCATTAATTCTTTGAACACTGACTGGTGGTGTTATATGTCTTGCATGTTGCCTTACTAGTTCAACGAACCTGTGACATTCTTCATAAAAGCATCCTATTTAAGAAGCATTGGAAGACAGAGAAGTGAAGGGAAGTTCATTCTCATATTGCCTCTGAATAGAGACCTACTAGCATATTTTACTCAGTAGCCTATAACAGAGCTGGTGGTACTCCATTTGTTTTTAAATTTATATTAATTTCACATGGTCCTAAACTCTGCACCCTTCATCATGTAGAATAGCTTGTGCAAAATATAGCACAATCGATTTTAGTGGAATTACTTGCGTACAAGGTATATTACTCAAGAGTCAAAGAATTTCAAGGTGACAGAGTCTGGCCTATGGTGAATGGATGGGAGAAATCAGATGTCTACCAGATGTCTCTGCATGCTGTAAAAAGCTCCAAAAAATAGTTCCTCTATTCCAGGGGGTATGTCTACACTAGCCCCCTAGTTCGACTAGGGAGGCTAATGTAGGCATTCAAAGTTGCAAATGAAGCCCGGGATTTAAATATCCTGGGATTTATTTGTATCTTCCCAACCGGGCGCCATTTTTAAATCTCCTTAGTCTGAACTAACTGCCTGCGGCTACACGTGGAATGAGGTGTAACAGTTAACTCGAACTAAGGACTTAGTTTGAGTTAACGTTTGACTGCCGCGTGTAGCCAGTTTGGACTAAGGGGATTTAAAAATGGCGCCCGGACGGGAAGATGCAAATAAAGACCGGGATATTTAAATCCCAGGCATCATTTGCAACTTCGAATGCCTACATTAGCCTCCCTAGTTTGAACTTGAGGTATGTAGAACTTGCCAGGGAGACAATGTTAGAACTTGAGGTATGTAGAAGTCTGTTTGTTTTCACACACTTGTACTCCGTACCTCAAAGCAGAATTTTGGAACCCCATTATTCTGGAACACCGATCATTATGATATATTTGTACAAAGCATGCCATATAAAATATATGAAAGATCACCTTCTGTTCAAACTCATCTTTCTTTCTTTCTTTCTTTCTTTCTTTCTTTCTTTCTTTCTTTCTTTCTTTCTTATAAAATTATGAGATTCTGTTGTATGGTTATTACTGAAGGCTATGTCTATACAGCAGCAGTGTTTTGAAATAACTAGTGTTATTTTGAAATAACATAGTCCGCATCTACACAGCTGGCAGTTATTTTGACATAATGTCGAAATACTGTCAATCTGGAAGACTTCTTACTCTGGCTCCTGTCAGCCTTACCTCAGTCTCCGGAAAAATCATGGAGGAGATCCTAAGGAATCCATTTTGAAGCACTTGGAAGAGGGGAAAGTGATCAGGAATAGTCAACATGGATTCATGATGGGCAAATCGTGCCTGAGCAATCTGATTAGCTTCTATGAACAGGTAACTGGCTCTGTGGACATAGGAAAGTCAGTGGATGTGATATACCTTGACTTTAGCAATGTTTTTGATACGATCACCCACAACATTCTTACCAGCAAATTAAGGGAATATGGACTGGATACATGGACTGTAAGATGGATAGAAAGCTGGCTAGGCTGCCGGACCCAACGGGTAGTGATCAACGGCTCCATGTCAGGTTAGCAGTAGGATTCTACCGAGTGCCCCAAGGATCTGCTATCAAGCCGGTTTTGTTCAACATCTTTATTAATGACCTGGATGAGGGGAGGGATTGCATCCTCAGCAAGTTTGCAGATGACACGAAGCTAGGGGGGAGGTAGATATGCTGGAGGGCAGGGATAGGGTCCAGAGTGACCTGGACAGATTAGAGGATTGGGCCAAAAGAAATCTGATGAGGTTCAACAAGGACAAGGGTAGAGTCCTGCATTTCGGATGGAAGAATCCCAAGCATTGTTACAGGCTGGGGACAGAATGGCTAAGTAGCAGTTCTGCAGAAAAGGACCTGGGAATTACAGTGGATGAGAAGCTGGATATGAGTCAACAGTGTGCCCTTGTAGCCAAGAAGGCTAAAGGCATATTAGGGTGCATTAGGAGGAGCATTGCCAGCAGATCCAGAGAAGGGATTATTCCTCTTTATTCAGCTTTGGTGAGGCCACATCTAGAATATTGTGTCCAGTTCTGGGGTCCCCACTATAGAAAAAAGGATGTGGATGCATTGGAGAGAGTCCAGCGGAGGGCGACCACAATTATTAGGGGGCTGGAGTTCATGACCTATCAGGAGAGACTGAAGGATTTGGGTTTGTTTAGTCTGCAGAAGAGAAGAGTGGGGGGGGGGGGGAGATTTGATAGCAGGCTTCAACTTCCTGAAGGGAGGTTCCAAAGAGGACAGAGAGAGGCTGTTCACAGTAGTGACACTTAGCAGAAAAAGGAGCAATGGTTTCAAGTTACAGTGGGAGAAGTCTAGGTTGGATATTAGGAAAAAGTATTTCACCAGGAAGGTGGTGAAGCACTGGAATGGATTACCTAAGGAGGTGGTGGAATCTCCATCCATAAAGGTTTTTAAGTCTCGGCTTCAAAAAAGCCCTGGGTGGGTTGATTTAGTTGGGATTGGTCCTGCCTTGGGCAGAGGGCTGGACTGGATGACCTCCTGAGGTCTTCTGTGATTTTATGATTTTATGAGGCGTAAGGGAAATCAGAAGAAGGCACGTCTATACTGCACCCTACTTCTGCAAAAGCTTATGTAAATGAAGTGTGAAGTAGAATATTGCTGTGCTTCATTTGCATAATTAATTTGGGGGTGAGTGTTCTCAATTTATCACTCACACAGGGTAGGGAAGGTGGGTGCACAGGGGGTGAGGTGCGAGCGTCATTCGACCTCCCCAAGCATGCTTCCTCCCCAAGTGATGGCAATGCTCCCTCCCCAAGTGATGCCTATGTCCCCTCTCCCCTCACCATCCCTGACCCCGCTCCAGCCCCCACTCCTGCCCATCTCCCTATGTTCCCAGGACCCAGCCAACTCGAAGTCCGACAAGGTCCCCACATGTAAGGTGGCATATCCAGCCAGCCCTGATGCCACTCTGAGCCCCACTCCCCCTTCAGGTTATGAGCCCCCCTTTCCCTCCTCAGCTTTTTAAATGAAAGATCAATACACAGTTTGTCTTGTTAAAAAACAAACAGGTGTCTTTATTGAGAGGTGAGGAAGTGGCAAAGGGAGGGGTTGTGGTAGGAAAGGGTTATTGGAGCAAGCCAGAGGCCCCTAGGGAGGAGACCCTGGGGAGAGTTACTGGGGTGCTTGGGAGAAACTCTCCCTCAAGGCCTGTTGGATGTGTACCTGGCCTGATGTGCCTGGTGGATGGCGGCTGTCCATGGCTATGTGAAGGGTCTCCCCTTTGGGCCAACGTCTGCCCCACCCCGGGAGGAAGACCTCCCTCTCTTCTCCATAATATTGTGGAGGATCCATGTGCAGGTGGGTCAAAGGCACCTGGACCACATTTTGAGATGGCCAAAAGGGCACTCCTTCTGCATCCTCACCTGGCTGAGGTGGGAGTTAAATTGGGCCCTGCTGGAGTCCAGTTGGCTGGTGTACAGCTTCATCAACCACAGCATGAAGGGATAAGCCGCATTCCCCATGATGCACAATGGCATCTGCATGTCCCCAACTGCAAAGTCCTGGCAGGGGAAGAATGTGCCTGCCCTCAGCTTCCCGTAGAGGCTGAAGTTCCAAAAAATCCGGGCATCGTGTGCCATGCCCAACTACCCAACAAAAATGTCCGTGAATTGTCCACAATGGTCAATCAGGGCCTGCAGCACCATAGAAAAGTAGCCCTTCCTCTTAATATACTGGTCCACTCAATGCTGAGGTGCATAGATTGGGATGTGTGTCCCCTCAATCACTCCACTGCAGTTTGAGAACCCCAGGGCAGTAAATCTGGCCACAATCGGCTCTGGGTCTCCCAGGTGGATGACCCTGCACAGCAGGATGGAATTGATGGCTCTCACAACCTGCAGAAGGAGACAAACAAACACACAAAACAGAGAATGAAAGAGGGGGTGCCTGAGCCTTTGGGAGGTGCCTGCCCCCCTCCATACCAGCGCGCCACCTCAGATAACTCAGGGGCACTTCCTATGAGGCCCCCCCACAGCAGCAGGGCTGTGTAGGTGGGACAGCACAACCCCCCAGGGATGGGGCTTCTCCCACACCCACACTCTACACCCACACACTCCCTCATACCCCCCTATCCCAAGGGTCCTCCACTGCTAGGCTTGGGCACCAGCACTCAGAAGCAACTGGTGACCTAAAGCCCTGCCTGAAGTGGTTCTGGGTGGTCTTTTATGCGAGATAGTGTCCAATCAGTCTGGGCACTCTCTTTTGAAAAAGCAGATTGCTTTTTTGATCCGCTTTGCCAGTGTGGACATGCTCTTTCGGAAGACGTTTTTTCAGAAGATAGATAGATAGATAGATAGATAGATAGATAGATAGATAGATAGATAGATAGATAGCCATTATATCTATTGAAGTAAAAACATATTCCACCCAAAGAATTGCCCATAGTAGAGGAATACCTAGCTTTCTGGTTAAGCCAGCTTTCTGGTCCATTGTGCTGCAAAACTGGTGGCAAAGTTCTGGTCCTTAAGATTTACAGCTTCTATACACGCTCTGGTTTTCATATCCTTTCTTATTTTTAGTCAAATGTATGTTTAATCTGTTCACTAATGTTTAATTCAATCGGTTTTAATCACATCATATAGCACTGCATAACCAGAAGCAAACCAGCACAAAGTAACTTAAGATTCCTGCTGAATAGAAATATAAAGAAGCTGGAAGCTTCCAATTCCCTGTATGTAGAAAGTGTCACAGATATATTTAATCCTGTAGATTGTGGAGGCTGGAGGCTATTATTGCCACTGAAAGTAAAAAGCAACAAGAAACAGTGCACATGGGGAGCATTCACAATAATGTGGGACTGCACATAGGTCATGAATGCAATTATTAAAATAAATGTGAGCATTTTATTTCCTGCACATTGTACTGGATCATATACTGTGCCAATGGAATGCAAGTTATTTTTCCCAGTTTTTGAATTAAAGTTAATAAAAAGATTCTTATGGGTTTTGTATCAGGCTCTTCATGAGACACACTATTAATTATGCTGAGGAATGGACACACTTAATGATTGGTTGAGAAAAAGAGGTTCTTACTTCCATAATCATATTCTCCCATGTCCCAGGCCCAATAGCTTTGTTCATGTGCACAGTTGATTATATTGTAATACAGTTTCCAAAACATTGCATAAACCTGAGTTTCTTTGTTTACTGCTTCCCTGTCCTCTGGCCTAAAGACTTCTGCTGTTCAACTTTGACAATTGCCAGATTATTAATTAGACAGCAGAGCACCAGTGATGTCTCATCATCCATTGCCCCGCCATTACATATAGAACTAACAAACTAGTTTAAAAAAATCGGAAGTAGTTCATCCTAACATACTCTCTACTAACAGCATCACAGAGCTACATATTTTTTTTTACTGAAGTATAAATATAACTCACATATCTGCAGTTCACCTAGGGTACATCTAGACTACGTTCTTCTTTCGAAAGGAGATATGCAAATTGATGCTAATTTGCACATCTCCTTCCAATTGCTTTTTTGAAAGTGTTTTTTTTTAAATGAAAGCAGTTTAGATGGTTTTTTTTCAAAAGAACCCCCCTTTTTCGAAAGAATCCATCTTCCTTTAAAAATGAGGTGTTCAGGTGTTCAGGGTTCTTTTGAAAAAGGGGGCATTCTTTCGAAAAAACCCCGTTTAAACTGATTTCACTTTAGAAAAAAATGCTTTTGAAAAAGCGATCAGAAAAAGATATGCAAATCAGCACCAAATTTGCATATCAGCTTTCGAAAAAAGAACGTAGTCTAGATGCACCCCTAGTGACTGTAAATTGGAAACCTTAGCAGCTAGTAAAATGCACTCTGCATCACCCCACTTTGCACCAACCCCAGTCAGGGCTGAACAGAATGACATTTCAAAATATTGGGAGTCTTTACTTTGTTCATATGAAATGTGTTGTCTTCACTTTCAACAAATTCAGTATGTAGCAGACCAGTTCTGAAAGTGTTATCCCAGAGGTGAAAGTCTTTCACTGAAAATGCCTTTAGCTCTCTCTCATTTAAATCTGGGATCTCTGCCCCTCAACTTATTACTCCAAATTACATAAAGAAAGGGACATACTAAATGCCCTCCAGTCTGCATGAGTTTTAGAGCAGGGGGGAGAAGATGGCACAAGAATAAAATGCATGAGGATACAAATTCATAGCTATTTAATACTCTGCTGTTCAGTGAATCTTGTTGAGTTTAATTATTTTCTGGACTCCAGATGCTCTGTAAAGACCCCCTCCTATGCTTGAGAGAAGTTGAACTCCTATAATTACAAAAAATTACATTAACATTAATTGTCTTTAATATTTAAATTGGTTAGTGAAAGACACAGGTTTGTAGCCCTGGCAGAATTATTGCTGATATACTTATGACTTCCGTGAAAATTATTCATGTTGTCTAGGGAAGACACATGTTGAGCTCTGCAGAGACACCATCTGTTGGAACTGATCCTGCTCTCCTTGCTGAGGGGAAAATTAATGTTTAAGTGGATTCACGAAGGATGATGAATCAATGAACCCCATCTACTTGGCAAAGCCCTTCTTTCCATCTCTCCCCCACCCTCCCAAGGCCCAGGAATTGCAATGCTTTTAAGCAAAGAGAGTTTATAGACAAATATATACAGAGAGGCAAGGCATTTTCCCCATATGAAGATAAAATTAATTAATTAATTGAAATCTAAGGACTAGATATTCCTCTTCTTTGGTAGTGCAAAATGATTGGAAAGCTGGCTTTCTAAAATTTACCTGAGAGTAGCACTTGCTCACAAAAATGAGGAATGGCAAAATTGTCAAGTGTGAATGTGATTTAGAAGATTCTGTCATTTTCAAAAATGACCTGGATACTTATGAACCTAAGTCCCTTTGGCTACCAATGAAATTTAGGCACCTAGACCCACATTTTAAAAGGTATTCAGACATTCCTGTACTCAGCATCAGTGCTCCCTGTAAGCCACATGCTTGGGCAGCCACCTAGGAGAGACTCAGGTTCCACCCAGCTGATTAGCAGAGTACCCACAGTGCCCACAGCTAGTAGTGTAGGCTTGACATGTAGAAGTTATATAGCTTTCTTTTATAGCTTCGTTTCATGTAGCTATGTCGATTTTGTTTCATAAGCTTTGTTTTATAGCAGCTGCTAGGTATTAAATATGTTTTGTATTAAGTATTATAAGTTTGTAAGAAATTGGTTAATTTTTTTAACTTCGTAAATTTATATGAAATACTGTTAGTTTGTAAGAGAAATGGCTTTCTCCGAAATGACCTGTCCTTTGTGTAAGTGAGGAATGTGTGAAGAAGACATGAGAAAGAAGACTCAACACCCGATGGTCAGCATGGTTAATGAGGAGGTTTGAACTCAGGAATCAGTCAAATTCAGGATGACCAAAGAGTGGCAGAATTGATAACTCTAAAGCAAGGGTATACCCATATGAATTAGATCTGTAAATGACATAAACCAGCTGCAGTCACTCCCAGGATATTTATTAAAGTACTGATGGAGTATGACAATGGAAGCAGCCTTGAGGTAAATCAATTAGATAATTCCAGTCTGGCATTGCAAAAACCCAGAGGCTAAATTTGGGATGCACAACCATAAAAGTGGAATGGGTGTGGACAACTTCAAAGCACTGGACCATGACCAACAGAACCCCACTCCTTCTTCATGCCCATCCTAATTGTGACTGGTATCTATGACACAAGCTGAAGGATTTGTGTGTGTGAATGAATGAATGAATGAATGAATGAATGAGTGAATATGCTGATTTCTATGCTGTATTTGCAATAATCCCACGAAAAAGATCCTATGTGCTTATTATAAGCATAACAGTAGCATGTGCTTCTATTGGTGGTGCACATCTGCACATGCCTTAGTGCACACAGCAAAATTTATTCCTCACATGTGTAGAAAAAACTTACAAGGAATATCGCTCAGTATTTGCAGCATATAACTGGTTTAGGATTGAGGCTGTGTGTAAATCTCTTTTGAAAATGAGATTTATTCTGCTAAATCAGTTATGTGTTGCTATGCAGAGCACAGTAAGTCCTAAATACCCTTAAACATCTGGAACTCTACTTGTCTATTTCAATTTGCTAGTCACTTCTCTGTCCTCTGATATTCAAGAATTTAATCCTTGTGTGCAATGTTCTGGTGTGAACAACTTTTATTTCAGTTTTGTGTCCCTCCCCATGCATTTTTCAATTCAGAAATGCCTAAGAGTGAGATGTTTAAAGGTATTCAGGCACCTAAAGATGCAGACAAGCACCTAGTGGAATTCTTGAAAGTGCTGAGGGGCCCAATTCCCTGTTTTGAGAATCCCACTGGCTGCGTCTAGACTGGCAAGATTTTGCGCAAAAACTTGCCAGCTGTCTACACTGGCCGCTTGAATTTACTCAAGAGCACTGATGATCTAATGCATGATTGTCAGTGTTCTTGCGGAAATAGACTGACGCTGCCGCTTGGGAAAAAGCCCTCTTGTGAAAATGCTTTTCCGTTAAAAGCATTTGCGGAAAATCATGCCAGTCTACACGCAGCCACTAGGTATATGTCTGTATCTCTAGGTGTCTAAATACCTTTAAAAATCTGACCCATAGGCACTTTTGAAAATGAGATTAGGAAGATCCAACACTAAAGCTGTATATGCGTGTGTGTTTAATTCTTTGCCCATCTAAAACGATGCCTAAATCATTCAAAACACAGATTTTTCAACTTACACACAATATTATCTTACCTGTATTGCCACTCTACTTGTCTATTTCAATTTGCTAGTCACTTCTCTATCCTCTGATATTCAAGAATTTAATCCTTGTGTGCAATGTTCTGGTGTGAACAACTTTTATTTCAGTTTTGTGTCCCTCCCCATGCATTTTTCAATTCAGAAATCGTGTTAATGCTCCTAGCTTCTGTTAAAAATGGATTAGCCTGATTTGAGAGGAGCTGCTCAACTCAGTGTGAGAGCAGAGTGCCCAGTGCTTCAGAAAATCAGGCTAGTTTAACTTTTTGCTTCTTGTTCTCTTTATATTTCTTCCATTGCCATTGTTCCCATTTTAATGAATTTATTTGCAGATAAGAATGTTCTACTGTGGATCTGGCAGATCCCTCATGTATATCTTTTTTGCCTATCTCCTTCCCTAATTTGCTGTAAAGTTCAGCTGTCAAATTCTCTATAAATTGCCTGTTTCCCCAGGTATATGTAATACTTACTACATTCAGTGTTCTGTGGGGGAATGGTTTCCTTTATTTAGTTGAGTCATGTCATTACAGTGCAAACGATGTGATTCATTATCATTATGTCATTTGCAGTGCAAGGATATGATGAGACAAAATGAGAAAATACTGCTTCCTGTCAAAAATGAAAATTGTAAACACTTGTTTCTGGGTGGGGAGTTACTGCTCAATGTATTTTCCATCTGAAAAATAAATATGTATTGGGAACGGAAAGCACTCTTCCTGACTGGAACACATACAGCAGTAGATTGTTGCTTGTCTAATCATACTTTTTTAATAAGTTCTCAAACTCTCTCAGTTGCTGGAGGTGTTGCTAGCTGAGCTCGCTTATTTGCATTATGTAATAGAATATGAGAAAACCACTGGAGCTGAAGACAGGTATTTCAACCACACAAAACATTTTGTTTTAATGACACTCATAAACTTGATAAAAAAGCCCCAGTATGTTTCCCTTGAGCTACTGTACATAGGCAGGTGGAACAGATGGTAGAACTGCTGTTTTCCCCCATGGAGAAACCTGCACATTGGTAAAGGTCTTTTTTGGTATTACATGTACAATTATGCAAGTAAATGAGAACAAAACAAAACAAAAACTTGTGATGAGCCACTCTTATATAGAATAACAATTTGTTGTAATGACACAATGAAGCTCTTGCTAGAAGGAAGCACTAATGAATAAAGTGATGTCCAAATGATCATTGAATGGTTCAAGTAATATAATCAAATACTCTGCCAAGGCATGACCCTATCTTAACAGTGAACAAGTAAAATATCAGAGAACGTATACTTCTACTTTAGCTTAGACAGAAATGATTATGACTTGACCACATCTATAAGTGCAAACAGAATGGCTGCATCTACATTGGCGCACTTTTGCGCCAGAGCTATGCAAATGAGGCTTAGCGTTAGAATATTGCTGAGCCTCATTTGCATAACTAATGATCCGCAATTTTCGCGGACCAGGCTCTTGCGCAAGACAGGGCTGTCTACACTGGCCCGTCTTGTGCAAGAAAAACCCTTTTGCGCAAAGCCCTTATGCCCGAAAATGATCGGCATAAGGGCTTTGCGCAAAAGGGTTTTTCTTGCGCAAGACGGGCCAGTGTATACAGCCCCATCTTGTGCAAGAGCCTAGTCCGCGAAAATGGCGGATCATTAGTTATGCAAATGAGGCTCAGCGATAGTCTAACGCTAAGCCTCATTTGCATAGCTCTGGCGCAAAAGCGCGCCAATGTAGATGTAGCCAATAATTTCTATGCCAGTAATATAAAAGTCAATGTTTTAATTCACAAAACTGAACACAATTACTAACCAAATCCTTTGGGAGGAAGATTTTAAGCAGGAAAAAAAGGAATCATAATTGTAAATTATTTATGAAAACCTCACTAGATGTTCAGAAAGCCACAACTGAGGAGGAAGGCTATGCTAGTTAAAAAAACAACCAAGGACACTTTGAAGCACTTTTAAAACATATATTAGAAACAAAAAGAATATTGGCTATGCTATTGGTCCATAGCTATATGGAAATGGTAGAATTACACTGGTCTACAATTTTTTAGAAGTCGTCTGCTTCAGAGATAAAATG
>CM057847.1:148729462-148741073 GCA_030068395.1 Apalone spinifera
GCCATTTGAGCTCCCTGTCTCAGGTGCCAAAATGTTGTGGGCCGGCCCTGCCTGGTCATCAGAAACCCAGCTGTCTATGTTTCTAATGATCAGACACCTTTCTTTTCCTAATAAAAGGAGTTCCCTCACTCCAGAGAGGTATCCTCAGCGTTAGAGGATACTACAGCCTTAACTTGAAGGAGGGCCCCAATGATGGGGTCACGTCTCTCTGCACCAGAGATATGTTCTCCTTTCTTGAGGCTTTCACCCTCCTCTGCAGCAGAGCGCATGTCTGACCAGGGGTGGGACCAATGTTCCCTCTAATCTTTTCCATCCATGTATGGAATAATTTTATGTGCACCAAGGGACGTGTGAATGTGCACCACCAGCTGAAACAAAAAGTCTAGCTGTGGGCACTCTACTAATCAGCTGAGTGGCAAATGAATTTCTCTTGAGCAGCCACAGGAATGCAGCTTGTAGGAAACCCTGGAGTGGGATCATTATACTGTGACCTGGAAAGTCTCATCTGTGTAACTCTCTGTTTCCCTTAGCTCCTCCAGTTCATCCACCCTGGTCTCCAAAGCCTGTACATGGTGTCCAAAGTCCAGGAGCTCCTTGCACTTAATGCATACATATGACACCTGCCCATAGGTCATGTAATCATATATATTACATTGGGTGCAATAAGCTGGATATCCCCCACTCTGTTGCTGGGCTTCTGCCTGCGTTCTCACGTTAGTGCTAGAGCTTATCCTTTCCTGATTTTCTAAAAATCAGATGGTTTGGTTTTTAGTTTAAAGAATGATACGGGTATGTAGCCCCCATCACAACCTCTGACTCTAAACTACCTCCCAAAACTCTCCTGTCAGCCCACAATTTGTTTCCTATGCTTTTATTGGAGTACATAACAAATCTGTTGGGATCATCTGATGATCCTTAATTCATTTTAATGACAAATCTTTTGTTATCTTAATCATCTTGCCTCTATTTATAAACAAACTCCCTGCCACAAAGTCAGTGCTGCTCCGAGCTTCAGAATTCATCACAGTCACACTCAGCCTGTGTTGCGCTTAAGAGCTCTATCTGGGGTGAGAGTGAATAGACCCCTGGTTCAAAATTCAAGAGGGGTCTACAGCACCCCTATCCCCTCCTAAATGGCCCCTGTGAACCTGCCCTCTTCACCAAGTTCCATGTCCTTCTCTCCCAGATGTCTTAGGGTACGTCTAGACTACAGGCTTTTGTCGACAAGTTTTGTTGACAGATACTTTTGACAAAGCTTCTGTCGACAAAGAGCATCTAGACTACATCCAGTTCTGTTGACAAAGCAAGCCGCTTTGTCGACATGACAGTGTAGATGCAAAGGACAGTGTAGATGCAATAACACCTTCTGTCAACAGAACTATGTCGACAAAAGGCATTATTCCTTGTAGAATGAGGTTTACAGCCATCAAGAAAACTGCTGAGTTTTTTATGTCAACAGAACCGAACAGCAGTGTAGACGCAGGTATAGTTTTGTCAACAAAACCCTGTAGTCTAGATACACCCTTAGACTGTGGAAGGGAAAAGCTCAGGAAGCCATTCACTCAACTCCAATAGATGGCTCATGGAGCAAAAGATTGTCATTCCTTCCACTTTGATTGCTACACAGGGTGATCGTAAAAAGCTACCGGTCCTTGTGCCCCCACTTCCAGGTTATCAGACCTTTGTTATACCCGCGACTCATTTTCTATTCAGTGTTGCCTGTGTTCACTATGCATGATTTCAGAACAATGGGATCCAAAAGATTTTCTAGAATTTCTGTCCATAATTGTGTGAGGATTAGCTACAGTAAGCTCTTTTGCTGACTGCATATACCAATGTTCTTAAATAGTCCCATCAGACTGGAAAGGCCAACATGCTTCCTCCATTTTATCAAATATGATCTTAGCCAAATTTGTTCACCAGGGATTTCTGAAATAAATAAAATGTCTCATTGGATTTAGAGGTGAATCACACTGAAAATACCTTTCAAGGGTCAATTATGTTTGCTCATTAGAGGAAAGTAGTTCCTGGATAGTTTTATTGCTGTTCCCTTTTGAAAATTCCCTGATCTATTTGATGACAGCTGGCTTTGGTGCTAACATGATGACCTGATAACCTAGACTTATTGCTTTTTATGGACTTGGGCTTGAATGATTTGGATGTCAACAGCAAGTTCCTATTTTTATGCTGTTAACTGCCAAAAATCAGGCTGGAAAGATATATAAGCCTGGCTTACTGCATGATGACTAAAACCCAGAGTTCAAAATAAAATAGGAGGAAAAGAACAATTATAGATAAGTAAAATAAATCAATATGTACTTTTTGTTTGGTTCACACAGAATGTCAGTGTCCAGCATGGAAGAATGGAATGTTGAATTGCGAGTGCAGGCTTTTTTGATGTGGAATGAAGTGATTCTGATGTCAAGTTTAAAGATTTAAAAGTTATTGTAGAAGTACTTAAAGAAGGTCCCTCTGAAAGTGGGTCAGAAAAAAAAAACCTGGAACCAGAGAAGAAAAGTGATTCTGTCAACTATAACCAAGAGATAACGTTCAAAATATTCCTCCCCTTTTTTTTTCTTTCAAAAACCTCTCTCTTTCCTCTTCATCATGAAGTAGCAAATCAGAACTGCTGACTGGTATTATGTTTCAAATTACTGCAAAATGTTAAACATAAGCAGCAGCAAAATAAATCATATTCACAAAGAAGTATCAAGTGAAGTTAAATTGAGTCTTGGAATAAGAAAACATACCTACAATTACTTCATATAAATTTTGCCCTCCTACAAAGTGTGCAAGGGACACAACCTCCCATTCCAAAACCATAGATGAGACTATACCAAGAGAAGCTATCCTACATGTTCTGTTGAGCCTGGTTTATGCTAGTAAAGGACTTTGGAAGTTTAATCAGTGCTGTGTGATACTTGTTCTGTGCAGAAATTATCAGCAAAAATAACAATTGTAGGTGTCAGTATCAAATTCAATGTAAAGTATTTGCACAGATTTGCATTAAGTTTTGATTAGGCCAATTGCTTAAAGGTATTGTTGGACATCCTGTAGATTATTGAACAAGACAAATAGTCATGACAAAAAATCTAAATAACCCTTTAACTACAGGGAAAAAAAGTAGTACTTTAGTTATATAGAAAAATGCTACCCTCAATGGAAGACTCTGAAGATGATTAGCATAATGATTTAAACAAAGAAAAATAATGATCTTACTTTGCCTCTTTTCTTCCAGATAGTGAAATCTTTCCCTATTTCTTATTAGCAAATTATAAATGATCTTCTTTTCTCTAGCATCTGATTTCCACCCTGATATAATTATTATTGTGGCCACAGTTGATAGACATTTACTGCAAAGTATTTGAAAACATCCTGGCTGCATCTAGACTGGCCAGTTTTTGTGGAAAATCATCTGCTTTTCTGCAAAAACTGGCCAGCTGTCTACATTGGCCGCTTGAATTTCCGCAAAAGCACTGACGATCTGTTGTAAGATTGTCAGTGCTTTTGCGGAAAAACTATGCTGCTCCCATTCGGGCAAAAGTCCCTTTTGCGCAAAACTTTTGCGCAAAAGGGCCAGTGTAGACAGCTGACATTTCTTTTCCACAAAAAAGCCCCGATCGCGAAAATAGCGATCGGGGCTTTTTTGCGCAAAAGCGCGTCTAGATTGGCCACGGACGCTTTTCTGCAAAAAGTGCTTTTGCGGAAAAGTGTCCGTGCCAATCTAGACGCTCTTTTTCCGAAAATGCTTTTAATGGAAAACTTTTCCGTTAAAAGCATTTTTGGAAAATCATGCCAGTCTAGACGTAGCCCCTGTGTTTTCCTTTAGCACCTGCTATGATTAAATTTTTGATTATGTATACTGCAACAACCTTAAACTCAATGGCTCAGATTATGTCCCAGATTAAAAATTGTCACTCCTAATTAATTCATTGTAGACTCTGATTTGTACACTTGAGATAAGAAATTAGCTCCATATGTTTCATTTGCATTCCCATTCAGTAGTCATGTCCAAAGATGATACAAAGACCCTGATCCTGCAAACATCCAGACTAGTAACTTTACCTCAGAGACCATTTTTCTGAACTCCATGGGATCACTCGTGGACATATAAATGTTTACAGGATCAAGCTAATAGGCATGAAGAAATGTAATCAAAGCTGGTTTGGCGTTGTAAAATTGTTACTGTACATAATTAAGCAAATCTTCTTATTAATACTCTTTAGCCCACAATTCTTAAACTCTAAGAAAATGAAACCCCAGTTGCATTCTGCAGTGCATGGTAATATATGTGTGTGTAAAATTAATAGGTTGAACCACTCAGCAGGAGACAAAGGAGAAAAACAGAGGATTCCAAATCTCCTTTATCTGTCCCACTGAACTGGCAAGCTACAAAATTAGTAAAGTAGGACAACCTTGAGGTATTCGCTGTCTTAAAAATTTACTATAAATTCCAACTCTTTTTTCCCATTTTAAAAGTTATTTAATAAATGTACAAATATACCCCAGGCAATACAATAAAAATATTTGGGCAGTGAAGAGCTGGTTGGGATGTATATGTAGAAGAGCTTTCATTAAAATATGTAATTACATAATGAATTGGGTAGGTGAGGATTTCTTCTTCCCTTTTTAAATATGTCATCAATTAAATGGTAAAGGCACCAATTTTGCCTTCAGGCATAAAAGGCAAACTACTATATGAATTAATTTCCCTACCCACAGCTCAAGCAGCCCTGAGAATTAAAATAAAAGCTGTTGCATTTTTTCCTTTATTTTTCAAATACATAGGACTTTTTCCCAAACATTTTGGATAATACAAATATACAGGGAATTGTTATTTAGATACTTCAGAAATTAATAATTATAGAGTGTTTATTTCTTCAATCAATTTTCTAGTAGGCTTTCACAGTCTTTCTTTCAAGGCTCTGCAAAACAAAATGTCCAAAGAGATGGTAAAAGGAAGTTTCACTTACCAAATCTTTTCAGGATTCCTTTAGTGAGGTGCTATAATTCCCTAGCAGATTATAGCAACACTTTGTATATTTGTCTACTGAGAAAAAGCATAGCTATGAAATCATTAATTTGTAGAATTTAAAACCATTATGATCATGTAATCTGAACTCTTGCATAACACAGGACATAGAATTTTACCCAGTGACTCATGTATGTGAAAGCAGGAAAAGGGGATTTGTGCGTAGTCATCTCAGGAGCAAAAGACAGGCTAGCCCTAACCCTAACCACGAGAGAGTTGTAAGAGATGCTGCCTCCATCTCTCCATGTCTTTTTAGAGATAAGAATGGAATGCTGACTTGGGCAGGAACCTTGAGATAAGGAAACGTCTGGAAGGAGTTTATATAAGCAAATAGATAACCGTTAGCCATTGATATATGTAACAGGAAGGTATATATACTTGTCTTTTACTGCTTGTATTTTGAAGATCTGCCTAAGGAAGGGAGACCCCCTGTCCGACCACAGTCTTCTCTTGCAATTGCTCGAATAAACTGCCTCTGACTTGTTGCTTACAAATGCAGAGTGAGGACTTGTTTTCTTCCACAAGTACCAAGCCCAATGACTTGTGGTTGAAAGATATCCAGTCTTGTTTTAAGGACTTCAAGTGATGGAGAATGTATCATACTCTCTCTTGCTTAGGTCATAACAAGACCTCATATAGCTGCATCCTCATACAAACTAAAGCTTGCCACCATCACTCTTAGAGACACCATTCCCACATGTAGCAGATGTGACATAGTATCCTATATCCACCTTTAACTTCCTGAGTGGAAATTTTGCCCTTCACAGTATACTTTATTAAGATAGGACTGAAAAGGAAAAATTCATTTTCTGTAGCAGAGACCTAGGGAATATAAAGATATTTCCATTGTATATCATATGTGTTTCAAAAATATTAAATTAAATGAATGCTAAGTGAATAATGGGGCCACTGACTCATGTACATATTAGTATTATTTTAGCATTTAAGGACCTTATCAGATTGGTCCCCATTGGGCTGGGCACTGTATAAATGGCAGTCTCTGCCCCAGAATTTAAAAGACAAAATAGAACAGGAAGATGAGACAAAAAATCAGACTGAGTGGGATGGGAGAGATAGGATAACAAATAATGCAATAGGAGCAGAGGAGCTCCATGACCCTGGAAAGGGTGGGTGTCTCAGGAGGAAGCAGAGCAGCCAGCCTTCCACACCTGCCAAAGCACACCATGCTGCCCCCCCTGCTGTGCCCCGCCCTTACAGCATCTCAGAGCATGCAGCACAGCACTCCACAGGCAACTGAAAGAGCCTGGGGCTCTAGATGCCTCTCCTGTTGCAGTAACAGTGGTTGTGGCTGGGAGCCCAGACTCCTTTAAATCACTGGGCCCTAGGGTAACTGCCCCTTTGCCAGCCCCATGTTGGCAGGCCTCAATCATAGATGCACAATTTATAGTCAGTCAGAAGCAGTAATCCAAACTTCACATGCTTATCCAAAAATCTATTTGTCAGATAAAAGACAAAGAAGCAATTCTGATATTATCCATTGACTAGTTCTGATGTTAGGTGTTTGTATTTCCCATTGAGTGCCAGACCCTGAGCACTGAGGCTGGTCCTTTCCCTTTCTCACTCTGTGTTCCTGCTAGGTGTGCTATCTAACTGAAATCTGCTGATGGAAATGGATTCCAGAAACAGGGAATATGTGGTATCTGTCTGTGAACAATAAGTTATTTGCAATCTCTTTTTCAACATGAAGCACATTATACTCTTCCTCATTGCCTCTTCTTAATCTGCTTTCTCTCCCAAGGGATTCAAATCCCATTGGCATCTCTAAGATCATCTCTTGATATGAGTCACACTTATACAATCAAGGACATGCAGAAATTGCTGTGTCATATGTGACCAATCATAATCAGCACAGCTCAAATCTTTAATATCAGCTATCAAATATTTGCAGCTGATTGTTCAGGATCAATACTTAAAATAAAAAAAAATAAAAATTAAGGTAATTTGAGTATCTCACATTTCAGAGAATTGTGGCCTAATCATGTACATTACATTCCAAGACCAGAGAGATGGAATTTGTCAAATAAATTATTTACTGAATTATTCTACAAATAATTTTCACAACTCCATTCAGTGAAGCACTTTGAAATGTATGTCTGTATAAACCATGAGTGCAAAGTATTTATGACATCATTATTTTATTAGATTTCCAAAGTATGTGGGAAATTCAATGTATGCAAAACTGCAATCTCAACCTTTCTCAGTGTACCCAGAGCTCAAACACCACCATTGAGTAATTATCTTTGAAAAAAGTCATTTTAGTTGTGAGAGATCCCAGAGGTCTAGAAAAGGGCAATACAGTACCAATCTATAAAAAAGAGAATAAAGACAACTTGGGGAATTACAGACCAGTCATCTTAACTTCAGTAACCAGAAAGTTAATGGAGCAAATAATTAAGCAATCAATTTGCAAACACCTAGAAAATAATGAGATAAGTAACAGTCAGTATGGATTTGTCAAGAACTAATTTTGTCAAACAAACCCAACAGATTTTTGGACAAAGCAGAGACGTAGCGAAGGGAGGGTGGTAGGAAGGGGCTGTTGCCGGTGGGCACCACGCTAGGGGGGCAGCGGGCTGGGGTGGGAGCGGACTGCAAGCTGCTCTGGCCCATGTGATGCTTTGAGCAGAGACCCGGAAGCTGGCTACGTGATGTCTGTCCCTACACGCTGTGAGCCGAGGCAGACAGGCCACGCAGCAGCAGCAGCAGCAGCAGCCACTTTAAAAGTAAGATTTCCTTACCCGGCCGTCCCATTCCTCTGGTGCCTGGCACTGTGGGGAGGATTTAATTGTGGGGAGGCACTCCCAACCCTGGGGAAAGCCTGGCTCTGGCGGAGGGGTGAGTGCACTGGGATGGGGTTTCTGGCTCAGGGGGAGGGGTGAGTGCATTGGGAGGGAGGGCCTGGTTCAGAGGGAGGGGAGGGTGCATTGGGGGAACTTATATTTTTTTTAAAAAACAGGTACTTTATACCAAAAGGAAATACTTAAAAAACAATAAATAATCTAGTAGCACTTTAAAGACTAACAAAACATGTAAATGGCATCATGAGATTTTGTGGGCAAAACCCACTTCTGCCCACGAAAGCTCATGATACCATCTATATGTTTTGATAGTCTTTAAAGTTCTACTAGACTATTTGTTGTTTTTTAATTTTTTCCTGTTACAGACTAACTCAGCTACCTCTCTGAAGCTTGTAAAAAAAAGGTTGAGAAACTCTGCTCTATACCATTCCTTTTGGCCTCCTTTGGGTAGTTGAGCAGGCAGGAGTTTTGGTAAAAATATATCATAGAATCATAGAACACTAGAACTGGAAGGGACATCGAGAGGTCATCAAGTCCAGTCCCTTGCCCTCATGGCAGGACCCAGTATCATATATCATCCCAGATAGATGTCTGTCTAACCTGCTCTTAAAAATCTCCAGAGATGGAGATTCTACAACCTCACTAGGCAACTTATTCCAGTGCTTAACCACCCTGACAGTTAGGAACTTTTTCCTAATGTCCAACCTAAAATGTCCCTTGCTGCAGTTTAAGCCCATTGCTTCCTGTCCCATCCTCAGAAGCTAAGGAGAGCAATTTTTCTCCCTCCTCCTTGTGACATCCTTTTAGATACCTGAAAACCGCTCTCATGTCCCCTTTCATTCTTCTCCTTTTCAAACTAAACAAGCTCAATGCTTTCATTCTTCCTTCATATGTCTTGTTCTCTACGCCTTTAACCATTCTTGTTGCTCTTCTCTTGACCTTCTCCAATTTATCCACATCTTTCTTGAAGTGTGGTGTCCAGAACTGGACACAATACTCCAACTGAGGCCTAATCAGTGCAGAGTAGAACTGAAGAATGACTTCTCGTGTCTTGCTCACAACACTCCTGTTAATGCATCCCAGAATCATGTTTGCTTTTTTTGCAACAGCATCATACTGTTGACTTATATTTAGCTTGTGGTCCACTATGACTCCTAGATCTGTTTCTGCAGTACTACCCCCTAGACAGACACTTCCCATTCTGTATGTGTGAGACTGATTTTTCCTTCCCAAGTGAAGTACTTTGCATTTGTCCTTATTAAACTCCATCCTGTTTACCTCAGACCATTTCTCCAGTTTGTTTAGATCATTTTGAATTATGACCCTCTCCTCCAAAGCAGTTGTAAACCCTCCCAGCTTGGTATCATCTACAAATTTAATAAGCATACTCTTTATGTCAATATCTAAATCGTTGATTAAGACTTTGAACAGAACCGGTCCCAAACGGACCCCTGCAGAACCCCATTTATTATGCCTTTCCAGCAGGATTGTGAACCATTAATAACTACTCTCTGAGAATGGTTATCTAGCCAGTTATGCACCCACCTTATAGTAACCCCATCTAAGTTGTATTTGCCTAGTTTATTGATAAGAATATCAAGGGAAACTGTATCAAACGCCTTACTAAAGTCTAGGAATACCACGTCCACTGCTTCTCCCTTATCCACAAGACTTATTATCCTATCAAAGAAAGCTATCAGATTGGTTTAACATGATTTGTTCTTTACAAATCCACGCTGGCTGTTCTCTATCACCTTATTATATTCCAGGTGTTTGCAGATGAATTCCTTAATTACTTGCTCCATTATTTTTCCTGGCACAGAAGTGAAACTGACTGATCTGTAGTTTCCTGGGTTGTTCTTACTTCCCTTTTTATAGATAGGCACTATATTTGCCCTTTTCCAGTCTTCTGAAATCTCTCCCATCTTCCATGATTATTCAAAGATGATAGTTAAAGGCTCAAATACCTCCTCTATCAGCTTCTTGAGTATTCTAGGGTGCATTTCATCAGGCCCTGGTGACATAAAGACATCTGACTTTTATAAGTAATTTTTAACTTGTTCTTTTTTTATTTAAACTTCGAAATCTACCCCATTTCCACTAGCATTCACTATGTTAGGCATCCCACTACCATCAAACTTCAGTTTGGTGAAAACTGAAACCAAGAAGTCATTAAGCACCTCTGCCATTCCAGGTTTCCTGTTACTGTTTCTCCCTCCTCACTGAGCAGTGGGTCTACCCTATCTTTGGTCTTCCTCTTGCTTCTAATGTATTTATATAATGCCTTTTTTCCCTTTATGTCTGTAGCTAGTTTGAGCTTGTTTTGGGCCTTTGCCTTTCTAATCTTGCCCCTGCGTACCTGCATTGTTTTCCTATATTCATCCTTTTTAATTTGTCCTAGTTTCCACTTTTTATATGACTCCTTTTTTATTTTTAGATCATGCAAGATCTCCTGATTAAGCCAACTCAATCTTTTACCATATTTTCTATCTTTCCTACACAGTGGAATAGCTTGCTTTTGGGTCCTTAATAATGTCCCTTTGAAAAACTGCCAACCCTCTTCAGTTTTTTCTTCTTCTTAGTCTTGCTTCCCATGGGACCTTACCTACCAGCTCTCTGAGCTCACCAAAATCTGCCTTCCTGAAATCCATTGTCTCTATTTTGCTGTTCTCCCTTCTACCATTCCTTAGAGTCATGAACTCTATGATTTGACATGTGCACATATCAGACATTTGCACACAGTGTCCATTCTACCTCACCTGGTGCTGGATAATCAGAGCCTCATTTCTAAAGCAGTTGGCAATACTGAGGTGATAGATTCCCCCACATTTTGTTGTGGATTTTCCAAAAAAAATGCTGGTATTTTCTGTAGGTCACCAACATCTCACAGTCATAGCAGAGAGTTGGGATTAACATGGCTTTCTCAACTAAAACTTTTATACATGTTCGGATGTAGTAATTGTGAACACCTGGTGAGGCAGTCTGCTCAAGGTAAGGCTGGCCTTGAATCTTGATATCTATGGCTTCAGTTGAATGGCTTGTGTGTAGGGTTGCCAGGTGTCCAGTACAGAACTGGACAGTTTGGTTTTTTCTCCTCCTGTCGTGTAAAAAAAATTAGAAAATACCAGACACGTATAATGTCTGGCATTTTCTGATTTTTTCCCAGCCAGGAGGTGAAAATCCTGGGTTGTCTGGCTGAATACGGAGGCAGCCTGGCAATCCTAGGGCTTACTGGGGAGCTGTCCAGTGCAGCGCAGGGAGGCAAGATAGCGGGTGGCTGCTTAGAGCCAATAAGCCTCCACCCGCAAAAAAGGGGCCATTTTTTATTTTTTATATTTATTTATTTCTTGCTTAACGACTCTCAGGTTCCTTTATTATTACTATTATTATTATTATTTTGCTTTACTCTCAGGGGCCTTTTTTTTTTCTTAATAATTCTTGGGGGCCTTTTTTTTATTTTTGTTCAGTATTTTTTCTGAAACCATCTGGCAACCCTACTTGTGTGAAATTTGAAGAGCATCTCAGAGAGACCTTTCTCCTTTACTTAAGGGCAGTGTCTAGACTGGCATGATTTTGCGCAAATACTTTTAACGGAAAACTTTTTCAGTTAAAAGTATTTCCACAAAAGCGCGTCTAGATTGGCATGGATGCTTTTGCACAAAAAGTGCTTTTGTGCAAAAGCATGCATGGCCAGTCTAGATGTGATTTTTGTGCAAGAAAGCCCCAATCGCCATTTTTGCCATCGGGGCTTTTTTGCGCA
>CM057847.1:148771369-148783436 GCA_030068395.1 Apalone spinifera
CGATATGCTTCAAACCGACGCTGCCTGATGAACAGTCATGACGACGATAGCTAAGTTAACTAAACCTAACTCTGTACCCAATTTAAATTGGTAGGTGCAAGCCTTCCACTTGACCTGACCTGACAGACAGGAGTCTTCGTACCCAACCAAACAAGTATAACCAAGGTTGGTTTGTTCAATGCAGTAAATTTACAATTGGGAGGTAAGGGGAGGAGAGGGGAAAGGGGAGGGGATGGGAGGGAATTGTATGGGGAGAACGAGGCAACCCTACTATGGGGCCTGTGCGAACATACCCATCAGGGCCTCTCGGATGTGCACCCCATCCTGGTACTCCTGGCGAATGGCAGCTTGTTCATAAGTCTGTGCCTCAGCTGCCATCCATGCGGGGAGGAAGGCCTCTCCACTCCGCTCCACAACATTGTGGAGCACGCAGCACGCGGCCACTACCTCCGTTGCATTCCACTCACCCATCTCAAGACGGGTGAGCAAACGACGGAAGTGGGCTTTTAAGTGGCCAAAGGTGCACTCCACTTGATTCCGGGCCGGGTTGAGGCGGTTGTTGAACCGGGCCCAGTTCTGGTCTGGCCACCCCGTGTAGGGCTGCATTAGCCAGGGCAGCAGGTGGTAGGCCGCGTCTCCGATGATGCAGATGGGCATAGGCACATCCCCGCCAGTCAACTCCTGCGAAACAGTCCGGAGTTGTGGAGGATGCGAGCGTCATGTGCCCTGCCGGACCAGCCCGTACAGATGTCCAGGAAGAGGCCCTGGTGGTCCACAAGGGCCTGGAGAACAATTAAGCAGTACCCCTTTCTGTTTCTGAAATGGGCTGCTCATTGCTCCGGGGCCCAGACGGGGATGTGGGTTGCATCCAGGGCTCCCCCGCAGTTGGGGAACCCGAGGGCAGCGAAGCCGACCAGTGTAGCGTTCACGTCGCGCAGGCGGATCACTCTCGGGAACAGGACATCGTTGATGGCATGGACAACCCTGGGGTGAGGATGCCACAGGGCTTCCCTGGTGAGGGAGTCCAAAGTGGTCTGCACCTCCTGGTCCTGGAACAGGAGGACACCAGCCTGGAGCAGCAGCTGCAGGCACTCCAAAATGGCCAACAGGGGCCAGAGCAGGCACATGGCCACCCCTGGCTCCATGGCAGACAAAACAAGGCAAAAGAAAAAAAAAACAGGCAAAAGCACTAGGTGGCAAAAGGCAGTGGTGTCCAAAAGGCAGAGGGCAACCACTAAAACTTCTACAGCTGTCAGTCCCTACAAGAGGTCCTAAAGCACGAAGCAAGAGAGAAACGGCTGTCCGGCGAGACACCTTTAAGCACGTGTCTGAACAGCGCTCCAGAAAGGGCTGGTGCCCTTTTGTCCTCTTCAAAATGGTTCCGGGCTTCTGCTTTTGCGCAAAGGCGCGCCACCAATGTAGACGCGCTTTTGCGCAAAAGCGCATCGTTATAACGATAACTCCGTACCAATCTAGATGCGCTTTTGCGCAAATATTTTTAATGGAAAAACATTTCCATTAAAAGCATTTGCGGAAAATCATGCCAGTCGAGACGCAGCCCATCAGTTCACAGCTTTTCTAATGTAAGTTAATATTTTCACAACATTAAAAGAGAGATACCTATTTAAATATCTTAAAAACAGAATATTCATAAAAACATAGAGTTCAGCTAAAATTACAGACTTGAACATGATGAGATGTCAATTTTGTAACACTTTTACTGGACTGAGAAGAAGTTCAGCCTGTAGCTACTTGCATTAGGTATCAGACCTAGAGAAAAGGTGAGAAGTCCTGTATCCTCTAGGTATACACTGAAAATGTGTTATGTTCTCAGCAATTTTTAAAAATAAATAAGACTTCAGGGCAACTTTAGGAAGCTTAATGATTTGTCCCCGTGCACTTGGCCAATATTTTGTTCCTCACAAATTTTATACAGTATACTATGAATAGTGGTAGCTGCTTTTCAGCTATAATTCAAGTTTGCTGGGCCTTATTCTGTTTTTCATTATATAATGTGTTTTGGATTCTTTGGGAGTAAAGGTATTTTTATAACAGCAGAAACAATATTATTAACAACGTGTTTTTTCATTATTTAAATTTGAGATTTTTAGAACAAGATTATGTGGTTTTGAAGTAAATTGTAAAGTATGAAAATAGTGAATAATACATTTTAACCCGACTGTTAAGCTATCAAAATTATTTTTAAACATTAAAATGAACTTTTAAAAGCATTGAAAATCCTGGAGTTGGAAGACCCTAAAATCCCCAATATGAGCTTATCTGATGATTTTTGGGTTCAGTCTCAGAGATCAGGCTCTACTTTTGAAAGTATCTGAAGCTAAATTCAACCCACAAAACCGAGTCGCATTTAAAAAAAAAAGTTTCAATTACATTTTTAAACACTTGAGGTTTATCACCACTGAGAGTAGCTCCTGTAGAAGTTTCAAAGTTTTGAAAGGGCGTGGCCTTCTCTACTACATTCATGGAATTTGCATTATGTGTGGGAGCTACTCTCAGTAAAGAAAAGGCATGGATTTATATATATATATATATATATATATATATATAAGACTATTGCTGCAATTAACTCTAAATGGGTGTTGCTAAAATAAAAATGCATAGGCCTGATTCTCCTTTCATGTTGGTATGAATAAAAAATAAATGGAGTAACATCATTGTAAAACAAGTACAAGAAGACAATCAGGCTTTATATATGGGAAATGTCCTCCCCTATATTTTCAATAACAAGTAAATTGGTGTACTTTATACTATTTATATTTTGTATCTATCCATTTATCTCCTTGTTATCTAAGCTTTGGAAGCCTGAGAAAACAAAATGGTTCTGTACATTAGTAAGTTTTCTTGCTTCCACTCATACTTCACACAAAATGGCTATATTGTGCAGTGGTTATGTAGCCATCCTGAGTTATCTGTAGTGTAATAGGAAGTTCTGGGGATCCATGAGGTTTGTGTTCTGATAGATTATGCACTATATTTACCAGCATATTACTTCATTTCAATGGCATTTAAGTTTCTGTAAAAAAAAAATCTTGAATCCAGCCAAACTTCAATATGCCACTGCATCAGAAACCAATTTAAGAGCTGGCACCCTTTGTTCTGGAGTTTGGGTTAGTTTTTTCAATTTTTAATTAGACTATTATAATTACTGTTGGGGGCTTTTTACATGACAAAAAGTCATAAAAATGATTTACAATTAGAAAAAATATTATCTACCACATAAGCAATTTCTATCTGCCAATGGCACAACATAATTATCTGAAAGAACTTTTTGAGCTACAATTAATTATATGATAACCTGAAGGGTTTTTCCTGTCTAAAGGGTAATAAACATATTCTGGGTTAAGCAGACTCAGTGTCTGAATGGTGAGATGTATTTAACTGAGCATATGGTCAATACTGCAAGAGATCAACTAGCATGTTGATAAGTTCAGTAAAAAATATAGACAGCTACTGAGTTAACAGGAAGTAGCAACATGTTACTATAAGGCAAAAATGTCTTATTGTTATATATTTGATTCATATTTGAGTGTACATAATGTTATTTTTAAACTCAAGGAGAAATTGATATAGTTTAAAATACCATAAATAAGAAGTTCAGGAAAGCCTGTCTGTGGTTAGCATATGGATAGTGAAATCAGAGGAAAACAACATATCAGGATATGGCTCTTAACTGAAGTCTGGTACATGGACAGCTGGTTATTTACAATAATATATGATTTGTTCATGTCCAGATTGGATATGATTTCCACCATATTTTCCCTCTAACTACTATTTTCTGACTCAGTTTTGGGATATATGCTAGAGTAAACCAATGAAGCAATTTTTATAACTAATAAATTAAATATGACACTCTGCATTAACTTTATAGTTGTGTCTACACTGCACCATAATTCAAAATAAGATACGCAATTTGAGCTGTGCAAATTGCATATCTTATTTCGATGCTATTTCAAAATAGCTTATTTCATCATTTGGCACGGTCTACACAGCACCAAATTTCAAAATAAAGTGCTATTCCAAAACATCCCTTACTCCTTGTAGAATGAGGTTCACAGGGATGTCGGAAAAGCAAGCCCGAAATAATGGGCTTGCTGTGAAGATGCGGGATAGCTATTTCAGGATACTCTGGTATCCCAAAATAGCGTTGCAGTGTAGACTTGCCTATGTATCACCTCATCTGAAAAAGTGGGTTTTGCCCCTGAAACCTCATGATAATATATATATATATATTTAATCTCAGAGGCCATGTCTACACCAGGAAACTATTTTGAAATTATTAAATTAAACTTAAGAACTCCCGATTTAACATATTTGAACGAGCATGTCCTCAGTACATCGAAGCCTCGAAATTAGTCTGAAATAGTTCATCAACATTTAAAAGAGTCTGCCTCAGACTTAGATCCTCAGAAGCCCTCTGGGGACAGCCACAGGAGGGCAGATACTTTCTGTGGCAGCAGTGTGGTTGCTTACGGGGATTCCTCTCCAAGGATGTGTCTCACAAGTTGCTCCTCCACTGCTTCCCCATCGTGGGACACAAAAGGAAGACAGTGGGCATGTGTCTTCTCATGCTCTGGTTGCCTGTGCAGATGCCACAGCACTGCCACCATGGAGCCAGAGTTGCTGTAAAGCAGAGCCATGAAGTGCGGCACTTACAGAGCGCTTGCATGTTGATCAAGACAAGGGTAAGGAGGACGAACTTCAGCATGGCCTGCAGGCCTGCTCAGCCAAGTCTTGGAGCTCTTGCTGCTGCACACACTCCTCAATCCCTTTGACACAGTTGAATGCCACTTCTGGTGGAGGAAGACGAGCTCAGACTGGTGGGATTGCATCATCATGCAAGGATGGGACAATAAGCAGTGATTGAAGAACTTCCACATGGGAAGGTCACCTTTCTGGAGCTCTATGAGTGGCTTGCCCCTGCCCTGAGGTGATAGGACACCCGCATGAGACCCGCCATCCCCCGTCATCCACAGGGAGATGACCCTGTGTGGCCATCTCCCTGTGGAAGCTTGCCACATCTACCAGCTAATGCTCAGTCAGTAATAATTTCGGGGTGGGGAAATCCACAGTTGGGGCCATACTCATACAAGTAGCCAAGGCCATCAACCATGTCCTGCTATAGAGAGTTGTCACCCTGGGCAAAGTGGACAGCACTGTCGACAGCTTTGCCACCACAGGCTTCCCCAACTGCGGGGAGGGGCACAGATGGCATGCACATCCACCTCCTGGCCACTGACTGCCGTGCCTTGGAGTTCATCAAATGCAAGGAGTATTTCTCCATGGCGCTGCAGGTGCTCATGGATCACAAGGGACACTTCACTGATATCAATGTTGGGTGGTCGGGAAAGGTGCACAATGCCCGCATCTTTTGGAACTCCTGCCTCTTTCAAAAGATGCTCACTGGCACTTTTTTCCCAGACCGCACCATCAGTCAGAAAGGTGGACATGCTCATCGTAATCCTGGGTGATGCAGCCTACGTCTTGCTCCCTTTGCTCATGAAGCTGTACTCAGACAGCCTGGACCCCAGGAAAAGTAGTTCAACACCAGGCTTGGAGGTGCTGAATGCTGGTGGAATGTGTCTTCACGCATTTAAAAAGGAGGTTCAGGAGTCTCTTCACCTGCCTGGACCTCAGCAAGTGCAACATCTCCTTCATGATGGCGGCCTATAGTGTGCTCCACAACCTGTGTGAGAACAAGGGGGAGACTTTTCTTCCAGGCTGTGTGGCTGTAGCTGAATGTCTGGCCAAGGAGTTTGGGCAGCTGGATAAACAGTTCCATCAGAAGAACAAAGCAAGGGGCTGTGCTCATCAGAGAGGCCTTGAGAAACAGTTTCATGAAAGACCTGTTCTGACATTCTCCCCATGCCTCTCCACAAGGGACCACTGTGTTCCGTGTGTGTGTCTTTCATCCCTTACCCCTCCCTTCCCCTGCACTCCCTTCTCACCTTTTCCCCTCCCTTGCAGAGCAAACAATAAAGATATCACTGTTGCAAAAACAGGAATCTTTATTTGGGACATATAATAGGGGAGGATATGGGAAAAGAACCTGGAATGGGCGAGAGGGTTTCAGAGACATGGCTGGGACTGCCACCTGCCTCTGCGAGGTAGGGCCCACCCCCCTGTGTTCTGGGGCACTGGCAACACCTGGTGACCCTTGAGGAGAAAGCAATCAAGCAAGCAGGGAGATGGCTAGTGGCCCACTCCAGGCGCAACACCATGCGTTCCATCACCAAGGTGAGGGAGGTAAATATGTCATCATGCTGCCATGCCAGATCTTCCCAGGTGGCCTTCCTTTCCTCCCAGGCAGTCCAGTGCTCCTCCTGGTCAGCAGCCTGCTCCTGGTGCTCTGCCTTGATTCCCTGGATGAGGGACTGCAGGCAGACCTTCTGCTTCCTCATCAGCTCCTCCCATGTTCATTTCTGCCTGTGGATCCCACTCAGTTGGGTAAATGGAGTGGGTGGTGGGGGACGTGCCAAGCTCACAGCTGTTCCATCTGTGAAGAAGTTACAAGGGCACTCATCACAGGAGACATTGTATATGAACTTTTGCCCTAATCTCTGAGCCCACAACGAAGGTTTCAGTTCAGACAATGTGCTTCAAGAAAGTCTATATGTGGCTTAGACAGAAGGCACTTCCCAGCAAGTGAAAAGATGTCTCAGGGGAGCATTGCAACACACACTGCCCGGAGACAAGCAGGCATGGGAAGGTGCCATCCATGACAGGTGGCTGCAGGCTGGAGGAGGGGATGAGGCAGCTTGGCTTCCTACTGTGTGTTGCATGTACCTGCCCCGGCACTGGTGGCATCCTGCAGAGAGAGAACTTCTATCTCTGCCCGCTGGAGGTGGGGGGGAGGGTGAAAGGTTGGGGGAGGTGTGTGTGAGCAAAGGACACCTTTGCCAGAGAGAGTACTAATGGGTTCCTCTCCTCTTCCTCTTCCTCTTCCTCTTCCTCTTCCTGGCAGGTTCCCATGCATGATATTAGTCTCTTCCTTACCAGCACACTTGATTAGGAGCAGATGCTGACTGAGTGCGGGCATGAGCCTGTGCCATGTGCAGCACTGCTGTATGGTTCCATGTCCCCAGACTACTTAGTGGTGGCTTGGGAAGGTGCCCTAGACCGGACTGAGTTAAGCCTCTATAGGAACCTTGTGAGAAGGATCAAGGGGTTCCTGTGTGAGAGTGAGATGGAGCTAAGTGCCCTGGACCAGCGTTTCATGTGCACACATGTGAACAAACTGTTGTGTGACCCCTAGATCAAGTAGGCCGAGAGAGGAGCACACAGCCCCCCTTAGCCCTTCTCCTGACCAGAAAGGGCTAGGAGAATAGGAAATATTAGAGAGCTCATCTGAAGTACCCTCTCCTGGTTTGTTGGAAGCCTGGAAGATGTCTTTGGAGGAAGGAAACTGGATCCAAGGTCAGGAGCAGCTCCTGGTTCTCGTAGGTGGTCTCCTGGCTGGCCTCCTTCTCCTCCTCCATGTCCTCCTCCTCCTCCTCTACCACTCCTACAGGCTGATGCCAGGCGTGTCTTGGCTGGACTCAGAAATTACGTCCAGGGAGGTGGCCAGTCCCCCTCCCAGGATGTCATCCAGCTGATCGTAATAGCAGCAGGTGTGAGGTGCTGCCAGAAAGCATCCAGTCTGTTCCCTGGCTTTGTGGTAGGCCTGGCACAGCTCTTTTATTTTGAGCCTACACTGCTCTGGCTCTTGCTGTCCCTTTGTTTTACCAGGCTGGTGGTGATCCTGCCATTGATGTTGGCATTGTGCTTCTTGTTGAGATCCTGGAGACTGAATTCCTCCCCACACAGGATCTTCACACCAGTCCAGGCCAGAGCTCTTCTGCATCTCTAGGCAGTGAAGGCCATGGGATCAGCAGAAGTGCTAGCAGCCATTGGAGGGTCCGAGGGAGGACTGGGTGAGCTCATGTCTCTCTCTGTGTCCTGGTCATTTGCACAGGGCTTGTGCAGCTGATCATGTGGGACAGGCACTTCACTTCCCGGGAATTTTACAGCTCCTCAGTAGGAGGAGATCAGTGGAGATGCCTGGTATAGTCAGAGTGATCAGAGCTGACAGCTAACAGATACCAGATGCCTCTAGAGGCTAATTAGTTAAATTAGTGGCACTGGAGAATCCACACTACTGTTATTTTGAAGTTACTATTTTGGCATTAGCATTATTTCTGATGAAAATCAGGAGTACAGAGTTCAAATTCTGTGGCCCATTATTTGGAAATAATGGGCTTGGTAGTGTGGATGCACCACTTATAAATTCGAACTTGGGGGGGAGGGGTGTATTTCAGAATAAGTTCCTAGTGTAGACCATGGATAAGGTGCCACAGGACTACTCGTTTTTAAAAGTTGTTTTTAAAGTTGCAGACTAACACGGCTACCCCTTTCAGACTTTTATCTATAGTATGGGAAAACAAGCTGCTAGAACATAATTCCTGGAAAGCCAAAGCAACGGCAGATTAAACAGAATATCTGAGTAATTCAATGGGAGAACTTTTCTCCAATACTGATGCATAAAGTAAAAACTTAGTGTGTGAGAACAATTGTACCAAGCTATGTTCCTGTCAAGTCACTTGTGAAAACCTATACAAATATCAAAATATGTCAGATTGGTAATGAAGGAGTCTTTTTCAAGAGTTTTGCTCAACATTTTTGTTCATTGTACAAGGTTTCTTCTATTCTCCCCTTTTCACCTACAGTATGAGTCTAAAAGGAACTTTTTAATAGTATGTATAAATGCTACCAAGATGAAGGAAAAAAAAGAAACAATGTTCAATAAAAGGAAACTAATCAAAATTTTTCCTAAAATATATAAGCCATTTTTTTAAACTTTGTGTTCAGAAAACCAAGCTATTTAGTCAGGTTCCTGACTTTAGGCACAAAATTTGACAATTTTGGCTTAACTTTCAAGAGTCCTTTCATGATCCTGCCAGATGGGAGTATACTTCAACTGCTAATGATCTGGAAAAAAATTAAATCCCACAATAACCTTGCTCATGGGAGGGTGCACAGACTAACCACACAGATCACTGACACTCCTAGTGGCCAGCAGCCAGTATAAAAAGTACAAGTACAAAAAGCCAGCACCCAGAAATAATAGACATGTAGTTTTGCTAATAGACCTCAGGCCTCTGTGAAAAGGGGAATCCTGGAGCCTTAATAGGCTGAAATCCTTCATTGATACCTTCTGTTGCCATTGCAGGGACAAGAGCAGCTGTGACAGCCACTTACAATTTCTTACAGGTACTGTTCTATTGCCACCCAAGTCCCTGCCAGATCTTTAAATAGTTCCCTGCTGGCTTTTGCTAGAACTCAGCCACCTCTTGTCTGAGCTGTGCATCCACTTACTTTCACTACTGGGCAAGAGTGGTAGGATTCAGCGGAAGAGTTGCCTCTTAGGGTAAGCTGTGAATTGTCTAGCCTCAGTCCTGGGATATAGGATAGGAACTTACCTCTGTTCCAGTCTACAAATTACTCAGAGCCTCTTGTGCTGATCCAACACTTTCTACAGTTCATTTACAAATGGATTCCCAACACCTGCAATCTCTCTCTTCACTCATTGCTGGCTTTCCCTTTGTACTGCCTTCCTATGCCTATTTGTGGACTATGGCTAATGTCCTAAATAGCATTTCCATCCTGCCCTTCCCTAAATTTAGACACAGCTCTGCTTAGTCAGCACCATTCTGCCTTGCCAACCAGAGCTGCTGTGGACAGAGTGCTGACTCGGCCCTTCATACCCAGCACTGTCACAGAGCCCTTAACCTCATACTGGGCCCACTTCCATGCTTGGTATGGGGCAATGGGGCAGAGAGCACCCCTCTCAAATTTCAAATTTAAAAAATTGTGGCCAGCTACCTAAAACCAGTCCACATATATTTGTATGTCCTAATCAAAAGGCCTACACTGGAATAGTGACTGAGAAGGGCATTTATGAGAACCGTTGGGAAAGTGGAAGTTCTGGCCTTTCATTCCAGCAGATATCATAGAATAAATTTCTACTACTCATGCCTTGTAGGACAAAGGGTGATGTTCAAACTGATTCAGTAAAAGTTCAGCCAAAAGATATGAAACAGTTCTTCATTCTTGAAAGATTTTAATCTCTTCTCTGGACATTTATATTAGATTGTGCTTATAGACTGGAGATTTCACTTGATTATATGTATTACAAGATTCAGTCCAATTGTACTATGTTCCAAAAGATTTGTCAGTTACTCAAAGATGTCTGAAGCAGGATGTTTCTGGACCCAAGGGAATGTTTTGTAATACTCACTGTCCTAATTACCCGGAAAACACCGTATGTAGCAAAAAACATCTTCAAAGTTTTCTTCGGAGCAGAGGTTTATTTATTTCCTTCATGCAACAGCATGGTAGCTTTTATTTCATTTTGATGAAAATGCATTTTTTGAATACATTTTCAGCTGACAGGTTGTTCAGGGCTATCCCACATCAATCTGAATCAGTCATGCTTGTGCTTTATAATTTAATGTGAAAAACTGAGGCTTCAGTGAAGAGTTAGTAGTTGCAATAACTGGAAGCAATCTGGGGGTGGGTTGAAATGATAGTTAGAGTCATCATTTTTTCTAGTACAGAAGTCAATACTAGCCAGTCATTTGCTTTGCAAATGAATATGTAGTATAGATGGTCTTGTACTACCGTGTATAATGTATGTCATTATGAAGAAATTTGTAACATTATATCTACTAACATAAGAGACCCTTACCAGTAGGTAAAGCCAAATTTTGTGTTGATTTATACAAAGTGCTGTCCATTTGGCACCTTTTATGCAAAGAGACATTTAAAAAATTGATACTAATCTTAAAATTTTTGACAGGAAGATCTTAATTGGTTCAGAGTTTAGTTCAACCACCACAAACTCAGATGCTACTTAGTGGTGTCTGACACTGGGCACCAGTGTCTAGACTTATTCATGCCTGCATAACTGCAAAGAGAATCAAGAGTTTGACACCAAGATTTCCTGATTGTTCATTAAACTGTCATGGAAATTGAACGAAGATATTTGGCTCTGACTTCAACTGATCACTGCAGAAGCCAGATTCTGCTTCCAAACTTTTACACAAATATGAAGTCAAACCTGTGTAATTCTTGATTTAGTGAGGGTACAATTTGGCCCATTATCTAGTCAGCAATATGTGACTAGGATATTAAAATAATCAGGACCGAGAACAATATGTGACTGGGACATAGTATAGAATTGGGACCATACTTTTTTAATTCTGGGATTATTTCTTCACAAACACATTGTCCTTCAATGAGTAAAATCTCTTCAGTATCTCCAGAAGCTCTTTTGATTATTTCATTCTTTGTCCTGTTTTTGGCAGGCATCCCTTTCATTCACACTCCATTCTGTATGCTCTATGTGAAAGAGGCACCGCAAGGACAGAATGCAAAAGAAGTAAAAACAGAAACATGATTTAGTGACTGATAGGCCCTCAGGGTTGTATCTGTCAGGGTGCATTAAACACATTAAGTATGATTGGACAAACTATGATGGTACGTGGTCCTGCAGTGAAGGCAGGGGACTGGACTTGATGATCTCTCGAGGTCCCTTCCAGTTTTAGTATTCTATGATTCTATGATGTGAGTGGCTGAATGTGATATGATATGTCACAGGAAATTAAACAGATAAACAGAAATGAAATTGTAGAAAAGAGCACTAACAGGAAAAATAGTAAGTCACTTTCATCAGTTTTATAAAGTAGAATAGGAAGACAGCCACTAAACAACACATTTGGGTCACATGAACCTTTTAAACTATGTGGGTAATTGATGAATTTGGTATGTGAGGTGGTGAATTCAGGTAATTAAGTCCCTTGCACTATTTACTAATATAATAATCACTGACAGTATGGGCTCAGTAGAAATTTGAAAAAATTAAATTTATTCACCAATAACTGCTTCACAAGTAAGTGAGGGTATGTCTACACTACAAAGTTAATTTGAAATAACAGTGGTTAATTAACAGAAGTTAATTTCGAATTAACTTTAATAGCGTCTACACAGGCAAACTGCTATTTTGAAATAA
>CM057847.1:148787541-148799346 GCA_030068395.1 Apalone spinifera
AAAGGAGATAGGAAAGATCCTGTATACAAAAGGGGTTATACTTAAAACACAGAAGGCTGCGATGGATGCCTGCGACCTTCTACCTCGCAACTAATTGGAAGCTTTGATGGAGGACTGCAGGGAGATTCCTCGGGGTCCCGATCAGGTCTGGTTCCTGAATAAGTCCTCGAAGTAGATCCTCACCTCTCCATGTGGTGGACGCCCTCCGGATTCCTTATTACCAATCCTTCGGTTAGGTGAGGTCCATAGGTATAGAAATGATGGTTCAGTTCCAGAGTCCAGGGGTCTGAATGGATTTTGGGTAAAGGAGGAGGTTGTGATCTGGATCAGAGGCTTAGGTTTAAGCAGCATCCAGAAGGAAGTATGGGTGCAGGAGAGGATTCTGGGCTGGGGAGGAGTGTGTAGGGGATGCAGGGTATGGGAGGGAGTTGTGACCTGGGGGTTGTGGGGAAGGAGGCAGCAGAGGGTTTGGGTGGTGACCTGGGAGAGGTAGGGGCTGGGGTGCCTGAGGCAGGCTGTGGTTGTGAGGCATCACTTCTGGCCAGCAGCCCTTCAGGACCCTGAGCCTGGCTTCCTTCCTGCCACAGCCCCAGGCTGCTCAACAGAGCTAGCAGCTGCCTCTGGCTCTCTGCTGTGGACATTGGGAGGAGGGAGAGGCATAGTGCACTGTCCCTGCCCTCAGCAAAATCTTTCAGTTCCCATTGGCTGGTTTCTGTGAAGCCAACTGGAGCATTGTGTCCAGTTCTGGGCACCTCATTTCAAGAAAAATGTGGAGAAATTGGAGAAGTTCCAAAGAACAACAACAAAAATGATTTAAGGTCTAAAGAACATAAGCTATGAGTCAAGTCTGAAGAAATTGGGCTTGTTTAGTTTGGAAAAGAGAAGACTGAGAGAGGACATGCTAGTGGTTTTCAGGTATCTAAAAGGATGTCACAGGGAGGAGGGGAGGAAATTGTTCTACTTGGCCTCTGATTATAGGACAAGAAGCAATGGGCTTAAACTGAAGAAAGGGACATCTAACTTGGACATTAGGGGCACATCTAGACTGCAAGCATCTTTTGAAAGAAGCTTTTCTGGAAGAGATTTAAAAAAAAAACGTATTCCAAAAGAGAGCGTCCACACTGCCAAAGCACATCGAAAAAGCAGATAGCTTTTTCGAAAGACAGCATCCTCACTGAATGGACGCTATCTCGCATTTAAGCTGTGATTACTCAGTGGCCACCAGGGCACCTGAGTTTTTTCCTGGAGGCCTCTTTTTTTCAAAAAAACTCCCTCTTCTACATCCATACATGCCTTTTTCTGAAAGAGCTCTTTTGGGAAAAGGCATTCTTCCTCGTAGAATGAGGTTTAGCAATGTTGGAAAAACACCTGTGTTCTTTCGATTTTCTTTCTAAAGTACACGGTAGTGGTGTGGACATAAGTGAAGTTTTTTTGGAAAAACTGCAGTCTAGATGCACCCTAGGTAAAATGTCGGGGTGGTTAAACACTGGAATAAATTGCCTAGGGAGGTTGTGGAATCTCCATCACTGGAGATATTTAAGAGCAGGTTAGACAGACACCTATCAGGGGTGATCTAGACGGTGCTTGGTCCTGCCATGATGTTGGAGTAAGAGTATTATATTTGAATTTTAGGTTTAATACTGTGGTAATGTAATGTAACACATCAAACATTTTACCAATTAAGCCCTTTAGTAAAATATACATTTCTTTGTTTTAAAGTTTAGTAAGTTTAGTAAGTAAAAAGACAGGGTTTTGGTATTGTGTCTATGTTAATGAGATTAGAAATATTGAAGGCCCAGGCCTTCAAGGTGAATTGTTTTGATTACAAGATTTAGTAAGGTTTAATTTACAATGGCTTTTGCTTTTGCTTAATATAAAACACTGTTGTTTACCTTTGAAGTTTTCTGTGAAAAGACTGTGTGAATGAGGAATGTATCATCATAAAGATAAGGTGTGAAGGTCAGTGTTAGAGACAGATGGCCAAGAAATGAGGGGATAATGCGGGTGAAGACAAACTGACCAGCGTCAAAAGAGCCATCAGCGTGCAACATCCATGATTAAGGAAGGGCAAATTGATGACTTCAAAGGTGAAGGTTGGCATCCCTGAAAACAATCAATTACATCCAGGACAGGATAACTCTCTCTGAGATGTTTGAAATGGTAACATCAAAAGATAACACACCGGGCACAGACTGACACAGCAAAATCCATAGACTTCAACAGACAAAAGGATTATAAAAGCAGGGTGCTTGCATATAACTTTGGGTTTGTCTTGCCACCAACTCCAGGAGCATTGGATCGTGACCCACATAGCCTGGCTCCCCCTGCAATCAATCTGGCTGGCCACTAGATTGATTCAGACTCTGGACTGGTAACTATAACATTAACTGGCTGGACTGTGTGTGTGGGGGGGGGGGCGTGACTGAAAAGCATATGCTACTGTTGTATTCTCAATAAATGTGGTGTACTGCCTTTTTCCCTATAAAAGATCTTGTGTGCTTTGTATAAGCATATAAATGAAGGCAAGGGACTGAACTTGATGATCTCTCGAGGTCCCTTCCAGTTCTAGTATTCTATAAATCTAGAGGTAGGTCTACACTACAGAGGATTTTTTTGAAAAATGGCCATTTTTCCAAAAAACCTTCACTTACATGCACACTGCAATCACGTTCTTTCAAAAGAAAATTGAAAGAACAGAGAGATTTTTCTGACATTGGTAAACTTCTTTCTACAAGGAAGAAGCCTTTTTCCGAAAGAGCTCTTTTGGAAAAAGGCGTGTGTGGACGGGGAAGAAGGAGTTCTTTCAAAAGAAGAGGAAAGAGGAAAAAGCACAGGTGCCCTGGTGGCCTCTCCATCCATCGTAATCACAGCTTAAATGCGAGATAGCGTCCATTCAGTGTGGATGCTATCTTTAGAAAAAGCAGATCTCTTTTTCAATGTGCTTTGGCAGTGTGGACGCTCTCTTTCAAAAGAAGTTTTTTGGGGAGATCTCTTCCAGAAAAGCTTCTTCTGAAAGAAGCCTGCTGTCTAAACATAGCTGAGTCTAAGCCTCCCTCTTCCCCGGTGCAGAGAGCCACAAGGAGCAGCCAACCACTTACTGTGGCATGGCGCTGCGCTGAAGTTGCCGGCTTCTCTGTAAGTCCTGAGCATACCAGCCATGGGGTGTGTGAGCTGGATCAGGGGGACCGCAGGCTAGATCCAGCAGTTCGGCCAGCTGGATCTGGTTCATGAGCCATATCTTGCCCTCTTCTGAGTTAAAGCAATCAGCTAGGACAGCAGCAGCAATTCAGAGAACTATAACTGATCCCTGACAATCTGGTTCTCTCTTTCTCTCCTGTGCCAGTAAATCAATATAAAAAATAAATATAAAGATCTATCTTCATATGATGTAGGTATAGGAAGTTATATGGAAAATTTAGCAACATTGAAGACTTTTAATACGCACTGCAGCAGGTGTGCTATTTTGGGGGACATGGAAGAGAATAATTGGCTAGTGGGACTGTATGTGAAATATACAAGGAAATTACACTGGTAGGGCTTGCACCTGATGTGTCTGTAAAATCAGTGGAAATCTGATATTTTATGTGGATTAATACAAGAAGTGATATGGACCTGAAATTGGCTAGTACTGAGTTAATTTTGGTGTAAGGAGACAGAGTCAGAATGGAGCTTTAGCCATGCCATCAGATTGGGCTAGATACTTTTGTTCTGGAAAGCTATAAAGCTTTGCAATAGCTGGCATTAGAACAGGTATGAAATTAGTAGATAAAAAGAATTGAAATTTTAAAGATTGAGCAGGCTAGCATGCTGTTATAACTATAACCAAGAGAAACAGATGTCTGTGTTTGTTGTAGAAGAGAAGGAAGTTATTTATAATGAAAATTGCTATGATCAAGAAATTCAAGTATATTTGTATAGAACACTACAAATTGTGCTTCAGAATGTCGGAATCATTTTAATAGTCCCATATGAGGAATACTTACATCAGTACTTCTGGTTCACTAATCTAGATTAAGTAATTAGATGTGCCAAAACTACTCACCTGAGCAAGGACCGCATGATCAAGATGTAAAAGTGAGTAATATTTAGCTAGACAAGGTGATTGAAATAATACTTTATTGGACCAACTTTAGTTTGTGAGAGTGACAATCTTCAATCAGGACCTGAAGAAGAGCTCTGTATGGATATGCCTAGACTGCATCCCTCTGTCGGCAGAGGGATGTAGATTAGGCAGGTTGACATTGCAAATGAGGCAGGGATTTAAATATCCCACACCTAATTTGCATAAAAATGGCTTCTGCATTTTGCCGACTCAGCACTTTTGCCAATTTGCATTTTGCCGACCCTGCAAGGAGGTTTACAGGATCTGTCGAAAAAGGCTTTATTTCTCGACAGATCCTCCTCTAGACTGCCGCTTTTTGCCAACAAAGTGCTGACTCCGCAAAACGCAGAGGCCATTTTTATGCATATTAGGCGCAGGATATTTAAATCCCTGCCTCCCTCTGCCAACAGAGGGATGCAGTCTAGACATACCCTATAAGCTCAAAAGCTTATTTTTCTCACCAACAGAAGTTGGTTCAATTAGAGATATTACATCATCTACCTTGTCCCTCTAACATCATGGGACCAACATGAATGCACCGACACTGCATACAATAATGTTATCTAGCCAATTGCTGAGCTCAGACAATGAGGTACTGACAATGAGCAGAAGAAAATGCTGTCCCTGGGAGATTCCAGTTTTTAATGGATGGCACTAATATTAGTCATATGGGGATGGCACTTGGGAATCCCAAGTGATGTTGTTACCAGTCTTCCTGAGTAAGAGGGAAAATACTAAGAGAACAGTTTGAGATTTTAAGAATGGCTATAGAAGCAGTGTATTCCTGATTTAATTTCATGTCATCTCTTCCTTTAAAAGAAAAAATGGTTTCATGGGGAAAATGTGGTTATATCTAGTTTAGAGAAAAGGGATTACTTAGGGGGAAAAAAGGAAAAACAATGAGAGAAAAACACTACTAGGGAAAAATAGGATGGAGTTTCAAGTTTCAGATAACTAAGAAACACTTTTAACTGGAACGTTACCCAAAGACTCAACAATAGGGATTGTTTTAAAATAATTTAGAGTTATTGTGAGTAGGAAAAGTTTACGAAGAGAGCTACTGAAATTCAGAGGCAGACATCTGTAACAACCAGACAAAAACAACATTTCTTCAATTTTCTGCAGCTGACAAGTATTTGATAGTAATCTCAGTCTAGAAAACTATTTAAAATTGCATGCCTGTCTCATCTGGTCTTCCACAGAAATGAAACCCTTGACAGCTAAGCAGCATCCAAATCTTCAAAAAAACTTTTGGTTTTGATGACATCGTGGCTAGAACATAAGCACTTAGAGGAAAACATCCTCATATTAAACTACATGTCAAAGTATTGCTATTATTTAACATGGTATGAAACTTGAGGCAGGTAATTTAATTGAAGTAAGAGATTAAAAATAATGCAATGGAATGAGAAAACCCTAAATCAGGAAGGTAACTAAAATAAAAAGATTAAATAGAGTTATAAGATATGTAGCTTACAGTGAGTGAGGTTATTGAAGTGTGATTTGTAAAATAAATGGATTAAAGGGTATCAAGGGAAACAAGGACTGTTAGTATAGAGGCAAAGAGCCTCTTCACAATCCATTGCAGTGTTCTCCCCTTCCAACGTAGACTGCATGATTAAAATGGAGCCACCTTGCCAGAAATAACATAGCTAATGGCTATGGGACCTTGGGACCAGCTCTGAAAGAGTGGATCTTTTGTCACAGAGGATCTGGAAAGGTGTTCTCTGTGGAGAAACGGTGCGACAGAAGGAGGGGAAAAACTCACACTTATTTCAGGAGGCAAACTGGCAAACGATTTTCTGATCCTTTGTCCAGGTACTGCTGTGACAATTTCTGCTTCAACTAGTTTGGGCATCAGCAATTATGACTACAAGGACAGCAGTCCATCCAGTGCACTGTAGTGCTAAAAATATTCTTAATCTCTCCTCTTTTCAAAGAGAAATACCTCCATGATTCCATAATTAGCAGGCTTTCCTGAGATATCACCATTCCATTGCAATGCCACTTTAAAGTAGTATTTTTTTCTTAATTTTTGACCACTTTGGTTTTTAATATTTTTGTAGTATTACAAAAACTAGTAATGTTTTTGTAATACTACAAAACCAGTCTCACAAAAAACAGCTTGAAGATTTTTCACTTAGACTGCAATATAAATTATAAACTAAGATCTTAAAAACAGCCATCATCACATTTTAATTAGTTTAAATGCTCACTAGATGATTTATTGAGTGCCCCATTTGCACTTCTTATTGCCTGTGGTGTAAGCAAGAAAATAGATTGCCTGAAGGTTTATTTTTTACTATGTAAGGCTTTAACTAAGCTTAAGGACAGTCACTCTTATGGACTAATGAATAATAAACCACTTACACAGTCATTAGGTGGTTTTGCCAGGAACCTTTTATGCTGGAATTGGAATAACTGGCACCCAATTCAAGAAAAAGCAACTGAAGTCTTATATGGATGTGCACTAGCATGTGGCTAGGATTTAGATGACTATGTATTTTCATTAAGAAAGAAAATATGCATATGAAGGCAAAAACATTTATGTGCACATAGACAAGCTGATCAAATGTTTACAGATACAATGTAGATTGAGCCTTATTTAATAAACTGACAGTTTAATAGCAATTATTTTTAGCAGCAGCAGAAGAAAACTAATGGGCATCATTTGTAGACTGTGGGCTTCCCTTGTTTTGACATTCCATTCTTAATCCCAAATATAGCTTCATATTGCTGAAGTATACAGAGACAGTTGTCATCCCAAAAACTCCGCAGGCATAGGCAGTGACTTTGAGATCATGCTGGCATGAAAATACTGTATCAAAAAAGCAAGTTTCTAGCAAATAAAAGTGGTGATCTCTCACTGGGAAAAGCAGATGAGAGCAATAAAGCAGAAATATAACAAGTACTGCACTGCTCAGAGAAAGTTTGGGCAATAGAAATTTCATGACAGAGAAAGAAAAATACTCCTCCCTCCATCATTACCACAGTATGACAGTTTGGACAACACATATAACTCCTTTGGCAATATACTGAGAAGTCTTACAAGATGGCATGACTGTACAACTGGACTTTTTGTGAAATAAAATTTTCCATAATATCACAGATAACAAAGATAATTTCATCACTGAAATCAAGTAGAGCAACATGGTATAATAAAATGCTTTCAGTGAAAACAGTTGACTGATTTTACTGTCATGCAAAATTATGTGAGTTTTAATGCCACATTACTTGATGCTTTTAACACACACACAACTGAACAATGTAGAATTTTTCAGAAACTAACAAACTAAAGTGTGCACAGAATTTCCTTTCTTCCATTGAAATGGGCTGCAGTACTGCTAGCACCCACTAGAGGCCACTGGACTCAGACTCCAGCTTATACATAGATGGCATGCTGGGAAGAGTGAGAGGGAGCTAAAGGTTTCCTGGCAGCTGCAGTTCCCAGCGTTACAAATATACTTGCTGACAGGTATTTTCAAATAATAATTGAAATTGGTGAGGTTATATAGTGCAATTTTGACAAATAAAACTTGCAGAATTTTAAAATGTTGTGTGTAAAATTTAATTTTTTGGTGCAGATTTCTTCCAGGAGAAGTGCATGTAACAGAGAAGTGCATCTAACTTGCCCTTGGGCTAGAAAACTTGTGGCAAAGCTAGACCTAATTACAATATAAGCACCACTTGAGAGAAATATGGGATTCCAGTATAAAAACAGCAGGCAGTGGGCTGGCGTACAGAGGGAGTAAAAACACTTTTACCCACATAAAGACATGCTAAAATATTATAAAATTACACTATATTCCCAATTTATGAATGCAATAAAATCTTAACAAACATGAAACGTTGAGCACTAAAGCATCATCACTACCTCATTCACTCATAACACTGTTAGCACATTAAATCACCTGAAAGTGTCCAGATTACAAGTCAGTTTATAAAAGATATAATCAAACCTGCAGCTGCCCCACAATTAGTGTGCTGAGCACCAGAGAACATCTCACAACGCTGCCGTGCTAATTTGTTCTGGTGACATTTCAAAACGGCCAGTTTAGCCTGACCCAGCAAGAAGCCAGCCTGGCAGAAAGCTGTCTGAGTGTGAACACTGTATCTTGTTACCAGAAAAAAAAAAAGGGAGTTGAAGAAAAAGTGCCAAACCACTGAAAAGCTGTTGAAAAAAAAAAGGAATTAATAGGACAGTGTAGGAAAAATCTCTGAAGCCAAACAAAAGGAGCACTGTGCAGAACCATTAAGGGAAATTATGGCTCAAAAACCATTTGTTGCTATGGATGCTGCATAGGACATTGAACTGCAACTTATCAGAACACCTAGGAAGATGATGGGGACAGAGTCACTCAGGCTATGTCTAGACTGTAGGCTTCTTGTGCAAGAAGTTTTTTGTGGAAGAGTTCTTCTGCAAAAACTTCTTGCACAAGAGAGCATCCACACTGCAAAAGGGCATCAAAAAAGTGATGTGCTTTTGTGCAAGAGAGCATCCAGACTGCATGGATGTTCTCTCAAAAGAAAGCACGGATAGCTATCCACAGAATGGCCACCAGGGCACTTGTGCTTTTTCCTCTTTCCTATTTTTTCACAAAAAACCCTGTTGCCCATCCACACACACCTTTTTGTGCAAGAGCTCTTGCGCAAAAAGGAGTTATTACTCATAGAAAGATGAATAACTATTGTGCAAAAACCCCTCTGTTCTTTCAATTTTTTTGCGCAAAAATGCGCTTGAGGTATGGACGCTCCGTGAGTTTTTGCACAAAAACTCTGTAGTGTAGATGTAGCCTCAGGAACAAAACATCCTCAAGGCTGTGTCAGGGAAATCAGACAAGATTGCTTCATCTTGACATATATGCCATTGAATTGCTTTTTGCTCAAGTCTGCAAAAGCAATATTTACTAAGTCCATGCAGGACAATAAGCTGCCTGGTCCCACAAAGACCTCATCCACAGAACAGGAGACAAACACTGAAGGAAAACAGTCCAGGAAAAACTTTTTGAAAATACTAAGCAACCTGTTGAGGGAACACTGCCTGGAATTCAGTGAGGACTTTATGCAAAAATGCACGGAAAAACTCTAGTCTGAGCAGCAACAGCTTGTCATTGACTTCCAGCTTGACTAACAAGGAACAATTAAGTGGAACAGTTTAGTCAACCTGGCCTTAGAAAAGTCAGAGAAAAGATAGGCTCCCAGAGGAAAGAGTTTCATCTGGAAAAAATAGGACAGAAAACTACAGCTCTTTCAAGAGCCATAAATTGGAAAATGCCTGCTCCAGTTGTGTTTTTTGCAGATGTCTCCAAACAATAGAACGACCATTGCAGAATGAAGGCAAATCTAGATTTTAATTGACCAGGTGCCAGCAAAAATTATAATAGATGAGAGTCAAAGCCCAGCCACTCAGCATACCAGAGGAGAGAGAAGAGAAGGGACTTTCAGGACAGCAGGGAATCAAAGTTACAGCAACTTCTGAACAACCCATCCTGTCCAATGGTTGGAACAAAACAGCAGGCTGTAACCTGTGGGAACTATTTAAAAAAAAGTTAATATGCCTCTAATTATATCCAAAAGGCCCAGGGAATGGCAAGATATTAGCACTGAGGCCACAAGGTGTTGGAAATCAAAACTCCAACAACCTTGGAGAGTAAGCAAAGCACCCAGGATCATTTCTGCAGGCAGCTTTGCACCTTCTTCTTTTAACCCCCACACAGTTCCTAAATGGACATTGTTCAGACTGAAAAAGACACCTTTCCTCTCCCAGGATCTTAATCTCAGGGTGCCCCATTGCAACTGGTAAAACAACAAAAAGGGGGATGCTCCAGTTCCAAGAGCCCAATGAGACTGAACGGCTCTGAGTCCCATTAATGCAGGCAGAAGATGCCTGTTCTTACACTTGTAAACAATACAAAGGGCTGGCACGTCACTGTCAGACAAGATAAAAAACAGATATTATCAGTATACACTGACATATGAACCGAGAAAGCATCTGGCACTCTTGGCACAGAAAGGCCAGTCAGACAATTTCTGAGCAGGTGCAGGAAGGATGCCCAACACAGAGCACACAACACTCCAGACAAAGGACATCCTGATGAATGCCTCTGTAGATTGGAAAGCAGTGGCAAAGACCCCCATTAATCTTTAAGGCACTAAAATATTATAGTACAATAAATAAATGTTTGAAGAGAACACTGGCTCAATTCCAAAAGCTTTTAATATATTTAAAAGATAACTATAATTAACTCTATCATAGACTTTCTCCCAGTCTATTGAAATAATCACACATCCAGATTACAAAGTTCGCTAACAGTAAAAACATTGCAAAATAAAAACAAGTTATCAAGATTACATTGTTTAGGAATACAACATGTGTTATCAGGGTGTATCAATGAATGTGAACAATTCTTCAGTATGGTAGCTATGGCCCTGGATAAAAATCTTAATCAGAACAGAGAAGAGAACTAGTTGTCCAGTTCTGAAAGTCACAGAAGTCCCTTTCTTTGTGTAGCAGAGTGATCATGGCCCTGAAGCATGAGCACTGGAGAGTCAGTTCTTTCAGTTTAGAAAAGAGGAGACTGAGGTGGGATATGATAGAGGTATATAAAATCATGAGTGGTGTGGAGAGGGCGGCTAAAGAAAAGTGATTTATTAGTTCCCTAAATAGAAGAACTAGAGGACACCAAATGAAATTAATTCATGTACTTGTATAATATCTGTATGTGGAGTTATAAATATGTACTCTGGTTGGTGCTGGAAAATTCTGTCAGACAGAGCAATAGGCAAAGAATGTTCAGCCAGTGGCTATGCTAATTAGCAAGGAGACAATAGCTCTCTAGGTGCCAAAGACACACCTGAGGAATGAATCTGGATGCCTGTAGACCAGCCAGAATAATGATTGATGGCTTGGGACACAAGGATAGGTGCCTGGGCCATGTGATCCACTCCAGCTTGGAAGAGACTAGGGATGGATATAAAATGCCATGTGGCAGACTCCATTTTGTCTTGAGTTCAGCTTCTGATCCCAAGTGCAGCCTTGCAGGGAGCAACAAGCTGGGAAGAACCGTGGACCCATCCTGACATAGGATGTACACCAGAGACTTTTAAGATAGTAGCTGTAACATCTCTGCTAAGAGCCTGCATTGAGAACTTGGTGATTCGATGCATATAATGTATTCTCCTTAACAATCTTACTCTCATGGCTTTTTTTTCTTTTATTAATAAACCTTTAGGCTACGTCTACACAGGCCCCCTTTTCCGGAAAAGGGATGCAAATGAGAGAAGTCGGAATTGCAAATACAGCGTTTTATATGTTTCAAAGCTAGTGCCTATTAATTTCATTTGGTAATCCTCTAATTTTTGTGTTATAAGGGGAAAATAGCATTTCCTTCTCTACACTAATCATAATTTTATGGACCTCAATCATATCCCACCTTAGTCATCTTTTTTCCAAGCTAGTCTTATTAACCTCTCATCATAGAGAAGCCATTTCATATTCTTAATTTTTCTTGCCCTTTTCTGAAACTTTTCCCATTCTAAAACATGATTTTTTTTATATCAGCAGGGGGCGTAGGAGGGATGTTAAAATCTGCGTGTTGTAGTCAAGATTCGAATGTACTATGGATTTATATAGGGGCAATAAAATATTTTCTGTCTTATTACACTGCTCTACAGCCAAAATGCTTCTGAAATAAATGTAGTCA
>CM057847.1:148800824-148817566 GCA_030068395.1 Apalone spinifera
CACTGCCCTGACCATCGGCTGACAATAATCCTCCACATCTTTGTGGTGATTTAAAACCAGGTTCAAGGGCTGCTTAGAATTATTTAGAATCACATAAACCTATTTCCAGAATGACATAACATGTCTCATATTTGAGTTCTTGCAGTCTAATGGAATCATCCTAATAACACAAACTACCTTTCCATAATGGAAGAGATCAAACATAAGCTTCTTGTGCAGAGAGGGAGGGAAGATGGGTGATGGCACTAGGAAAAGCTATTTAATAGCATGAGTAAACAAGGGAAAAACTTGAACAAAATGTCTCCTTGACCCAGAGTCTCTTCTGTACAAAGTGATTTGCAAATTACTCATGAGACAGGAAAATCATAATAGATTTGTTCATTCAAGAGATAGAATTTATATTAGCACAGTCAGTAACCTTACTTCCACTCAGCAACACATCCTCCACACTGCAGGAGATAGCAGATACACACCTAAGCGACGTCTACACTGCAGGCTTCTTGTGCAAAAACTATTTTGTGCAAAAGTTTTTGCACAAAAGGTCTTGAACAAGAATGTGTCCACACTGTCATGTGCTTTTGCGCAAGGGATGTGCTTTTGCATCCATGACAGTGTGGATGCTCTCTTGCACAAGAAAGCTCTGATGGTTATTTTAGCCCGGCCATTTTAGCTCCTGTTGCCTGTCCCCACTGCCTTCTTGTGTAAGAGCTCTTGCGCAAGAGGGCTTATTCCTTGTGGGGAAAGAAATAACTCTTGCGCAAGAAGCCCTCTTTTCTTATGTTTTACTATACATTTATTTGCACAGGAACACACGTGCAGTGTAGACACTCTGCAAGTTTTTGCGCAAGAACTGCTGTTCTTGCGCAGAAAGCCTGCAGTGTAAATGTAGCCCTAGTTTCATGCTTATGAGTCAAACAGCTAAACACATCTGAAGTAGACCTCATGGAGAAAACACCAACAACATCCCCATGAAACAAAAACAAAACAAAAAAAAGATGAAAAGGATGAAAAAATCCAGTTGTTGCACACAGCTCAGACACGGATTCACTCTCAGGACCTCTCACACTCCCTAACAAGAGTGAGTGAAAATATGTACACAGGCAAACTGTTACACACACAAGCAGGGCCAGATGGCTGAGCTCCAGCCTGAGAAGGATGGGGACTAGAAGATTCATGTGGAGGTTCTGGTTTTGGATTTTGTGTTGAGACTCCCTCAGAACTGTTGGATTATTTTGTGGGTTTATGACTCCGAAGTTTGTATGAACTATATTTATTTTGAAACCACTGTCAAAAAGGAGTACTGTGACTCAGGGACTATCTGGAGTATTTAAAGGGCCTCCAAGGGTTAATGGGAACAGTGGCTTGTAAAATGACCCCAGATCAGGAGGTGGTGCTCCCCAAGCTACTACATTGAATAATACCTACACATTCCAGTTCTTTATGACAGCACTACCTGAACATTTTGACTGCACCTTGACATGAGAAAATGAAACAATAGAGGAAGATTCTGGATGATAATAATTGGTGCACATCTGAGGAATCAATATCGCATTTGATCCAAAAATTACTCCTGTCTGTCTCTAAGTGACTTGCTTTTACCCACTTAAATGGTGACTAATCCAAGTGTGAACATCCATCAGGGAATAATACTTAAATGACATCCAATCAGTTTTGCTAGGGATTCAGCAGTGAATGTAATGGCTTTTATTGGTTTGACTCAGAGCACTGGTCTCCATCATATTCCTACTGTAGTCAACAGAATTATTTCCTTCAGGATTAGCCTTATTTAGATGGATTTGACTGTGCAAATCTTTCCCATTTCAATGGAGAAAGAGGAAATACAATATATGTGAAAATCCTGGTACAATTAGATTAATCTGAAATACAGATAAATCCCGAGTTTATTAGGAAATACACAGAATAAGACTAAATATTCATTTGTCAAAAAACAAGTTATTCTTCCAAGAACAAACAATTATTTAGAGGAAAAAAAGTATAAAAAAATCTGGTAATTATCAGTGTCCTTTTTTTTAACCACTTACATATGCAACACTATTCTTCCAGAAGCTTCAGGTCAGCAGTTTAAAATCAAGAGGATCACAGTAAGTGAAAATTCCATAGTTATGTTGTCAGAGGTATCTTTTCAATATCTATGAAAATTAAGTACATATTTTGCATAAGTATATTCTTTCTTATTTTATGATAATAGCAATGAATGCTACGGCTACATTTCTATCACTGTGTGTAATGTTATTTTATTTTCTAATGTATTTAGTCTCATATAACCCCAAACAAATTAGAGCTACAGTATAAGAATTACCAGACTCTTTGAGAAAGGTGGATAGCATCCTATCTTATCATGTGATATTTTTAGACAATAAACTTCAGAACCTCAGCTGATGTAAATCTCAGTAGCCATGCTGATTTACAACAGCTAAAAATCTGATTTTGTGGGGTTATATTTAGAGAGAGAGAGACAGACACACACACACATAACCAGACAGAGACTGAGCAAAAAAGGCATACCTTAAAGTCTTAAATATCCTAGATAATAAAAAAATAGTAAGTTAATGGAGTTTATTAGTCTGATGGTCCTTTTGAAACCAGTTACAGTTAAAACAATTAGTTCCTGGATTAGGGAAGTACACATTAGAAATGCCTACTTTAGCCATATATAAGTATTCAGATGAAATTCCTTTCTCTCATGGCTTCTCCTCAACAAATCCTGAAACTAAAATTTTCAACTTTGTACTCAACTCTTTCAGCAGAAGTTCCAGAATTCAACTTCAAATATTCTACATCATTATACTAACTACACTGGAAATGTTCTTTAGAATGGCTGTCCAGTGTCAAATTATTTTCAATTTCTAGAAGTTATGTCCACAAATATTAACAGAATCTATTTTACAACAACAGGGGGGAAACACCAATATTTTTAAATAAAATAGCTCTGTTTTGAGCTACTGAATTTCTCAGTTTTGGCTATATTTATGATGGTTCCAAGCATAGGTACCTAGAAATGCACTTACTTTGCTTGAGTTAGAGTGGTAAAAATAACAGCACAGCAGGTGACAGCCTAGATTCCCCAAAACAATCAAACCTGACCTCCTGGCATGTACCCATTCGGTAGCCCAAGCTGTTGCCATATTGAACCCCAAAATTAAGAATAAGGCTGAGGGTAACCCCAACAAGTACTTCCCCAAATATCTTCAATTTCTTTATTCCCCAGCAGCATACTCTTTTTTGGAAACAAAATATAGTAACCCTATTCTATATTTATTTTTAAAAATTCACCTTTTTCCTCAATTCATCAAATCCTCTGAAAATTAGACTTTAGGCAGCAAAATCCATATTTTACTTTTACTACTTAAGTCATGCCACACTAGAAACCACTTTTGCAAATATAGCTCTGTAGTAAGTTTATGATTCACTGCTGCAATACCTCCTGCAGTATCTCACTCAGGGTACATCTAGACTGCGGCTCTATTTTGGGTTACAGTAAGTATCCCGAAATAGCCACACCATGTCTTTAAATATGCCTGCTGTTTCCCAAAATAGAGGGCGCACTATTCTGGAGTCCCTGTAACCCTCGTTCCATGAAGGTTAAGAAATTTGTCACTATTCTGTCACTTTATTGTCACTTTCAACTTAGACTCAGAATAAGTTACACAATTTGCATAGCATAAATTATATATCTTATTCTGACAGAAGGGTGTTGTCTAGATGCACCCTTAGGGAATTACAGCCTCACAGTGCCCTTTCCTGGCAGTATCTCACCTTCTGTTACTTTTATGTCCATTCTCCACCACTCTTTCAGACCCATTTCCCTCCCAGACCATGGCACCTTCCCTCAGGGTACTGCTCTGCAGCAGAGGCCCCAGACTCTGGGGTCCTCCCCTTCTCGGGAACCCCCACAACCTATATCCACCTTGCCTCAGTGACCCACTTCCAATCATCATTTGCCACTGCCTCAGGAGCAAACTGCAGTACGAAATGGCCACTTATCACTGGCAAGGGGGTGAGGACCTGATGCCTTCTCCAGCCCGTGTTGCTCATTTGAAGCCCTAGTACCTCCTTCGACCCCTGTACCTTCCTAGGCCTCAGTCTGGGGTATATTCAGACCTGAGCTACCATGGTTCTCCCTGCCTTCCCACAGCACTGCTCTGTCCAAGGTACCCTGCCAACAGGCAGGTCAGTCCCTCTCCCTCCAGATCTGAAGCAAAAGTGGCCAGCCAATCTCTCTTATGCAGCCCTGCTCTGATTGGTTCTGAGAGGCTCTGATTGGCTGAGACAAACCCTATCCTAAGGCCAGGAGGCTGACAGACTCTGCAGGCACCTGAACAAGTGGGGGGGAGAGGGGCACTGCTCTTAGAGGGGCGGGGCCTCCGGTGAAAAGGGTGGATCCATGGCAGCCAGCCCTCAGCAAGCCCCTAGATTGCAGCACTGGCCCCCACCCTACCCTCAGAGCCACGCAGAGTGGTGCTCCGATGGCAATTTAAAGGGCAGTAGCAGAAGTGTTTGTTTTGAATAGCTAGACCCTGGGCAACTGCCACTTTTGCCTCCCCTTGCAGTGAGCCTGCCCAAGGACCTTTTTAACCCTTTTTCTTCCAATGCAAGGCACCTGGCCCATCACAAACCCTGAATATTTAGAACAAGAAAGGAGATGCATGGAAAACCTACTACAAATAAATCACCATATACTAATGGTTTCTTACTTCACAACTGTGCTTTCCTAAAAATAATGCTTATGAATTATCCTGTGACGCTAACTCGTTTCTTCTACTAAATTTTCCTTTTGAAAAGATTATCTTCTAAAACTTTAATTTTATCCAATCATATGTGGAAGGCAGCAAATTAATACATTTCTGCACAATGAACCTTCTTACTTTATCAGGAAGAGACTGAGAAGTGTTACTAATATCCCTAAACCATTCTTATTACTGCTTTAACTGATCATTAGATTTGAGCTGCATATAGAACATCTATGATACATATTTTTGTGCATGTTTCTTATGCTGTACTAGTTTGCTTTGAAAAAAAATTGAAAAAAGGCTCCATCCTAATGCTATTTCAAACTTTCCCTCATTTTCAATCACTGGATAAGAGATATTAGTAAGTAATATTCGAATGCTTTTTCACCTGTAATACCAACAGCTATTCCCGGAGACTAACATTAATCTTTTACTGAAACCCAGTCAAGGTCTGCATGGAAATTAAGAGGCACTTTCTATTATCATTCCATGCACTTGTCAACATATACGAAGGCAGTATGTCTCAAGTTATCCCTCCTCTCAATGCTTTTTCAGTCTATTATAACAAATCTATTTGATGCTTTCTTGAAATCTGGATTGTATATTTATTTTATATACCATGCTTGAGGGATTGCTGCAAGTAAGGGAAATTAGGGATGGTTGAACTAGTTACACCGAAGAAAAAACTTCCTCAGCCTCAGTCCAAATCTTGAGTTGTCAAGTAGCTCCTGATCTGACTAATAATAATGATTTTTTTTCTGGTATGCCCAAGTTCACATGCACAGGAGAGGTCAGTCTTATTGACTGTTTAACTTGTGCCTTTCCAATGATTCTTTGTCTCAATCATCTTATGTAATATTTACCAGGAAAACTGTTAAGTCAACGACCTTTTAGAACTCACTGACACTATAATTGGTCTCTACGTAAACAACTTGTTGGCCTTCCTCTTTCAAGTTAATACACATGTGGTGTCCACTTTTGAAAGATAATTAATGTTCTCTAGCATCAACAATACACGCTTTGGTTATACTTGAATCACATCAAACAACAAGTCTTGATTGTCTCAGATACCAACACAAAAAAAGATGATTACTCGTAGGCCACTGTTCCAGCATTCAAATAAGGCCTTGATGTTACATGGGATCTTGCATAGTCTTTTCAGCATCTTTCCTTGCTCACATTGAAGATTTTTAAATTTTTCAGGGTGAGATGTGGGTGATATTGCAGCCTTGAACCCAGTGCTCTGGCTGGCAAGCAAATGAGGGCCAGATTTACATCTGTGGGCCTGATTGCCCAGATGCCATTGAAATCAATTGGAGTTAGTGAATGAATGGGATGTTCAGAGACACTTTGACACCTATCGGCATCGTTAGGTGCTTACTTGTCTTTAACTATCTGAAGTTATGATTTCAGTACAGTGCAATATTCTGTTAGGAGTGAGAAGGTAGTCTCACAAGGAACTGGGTTGGAGTGTGAGAAAAATTTTAGAATGTGTGCCAGTTTCATATAATAATATCATAGGAAAAAGCCATGAAGTTATACACATGTGAAGTACTACATGCATATTTGCACTCTCCTTATCTGTGCAGTAGGGACACTTACTTTCAGATAGAATTAGTAACTTCTTCATATTTAAGTCACTAAGATTACCAATTGTTGCCCTTATTGCAACATTATTATAGCTGACACCCATCACTTTGTATATCTTCCAGTGCCTAGTGAGTAACATTTTTGGTAACGATTCTGAACTTAGACATACACTTTTAGGACTGCAGTGCAAGTCTTTCATTTGTCATTCCTCAGACCAAGTTCTGAATATTTTATAGCTACTTTCAGGAAGCAGATGACTGCCTCAGAATGAATAATTAAACTTCATTTTAAAATAGCTGTCTTTGGGAATGGGTGTCTCATTGAACTGAGCAATATCTATTCCTGTTCTGAAGATTATTTCCTTGCAATTTCCTGACTTGGATTCCAGCACATTCTGATACATCTCATCTTGAAGATCAGTGTAAGTATAAAGGGTCACAGTGGAGAAATAACAGGCCAGATATTGTAAAGATGGCACAAAGAACTGTAAATGACTAAGCAGACAGAAAGGCATGAGGCCAAGTAGCTCTTCCACACTATCTGCTACAGGTTGGACCTCCCTGGTCAGGCACCCTTGGGACCTGATAAGTCCCAGAGGAGGGATTTTGCTGGACCAGGGAAGTCATTCTGGTCCCCCTGCTACAGCACTCCCTAACCCTGGCTTGGCCAGAACCTTCCACCAGCCCCACTGGGCAGCCCTGTGGGGGTGCACTGGCTTCCCTGCCAGCCCTCAGGGCTCTCACCCAGCAGTCCTCTATCAGGAAGGAGATCAGGATATTATCAAATCCTTTCCCCAAAAGCTCCAAGAGAAACTACAAATTCATCCTCCATGAATACACTTCCAAAATACACAAAGGAACTCAAATTGTTCCATCATACCTGACCATGGCACTCTCACTGGAGGAATATCGAGACTCTTAGAAATCTTTTTCTCAAACAACTCACCACACAAATTCCAGGAGCACTGCAAGATTTCAGGATAACTGCAGGCATCAAATGATTTCTAGGACTTCCAGATCTGATGAGATCCTTTAGCTGGGTAAGACTATTATTGACAAGAGAAATAGAAAGGCTCAGGGGCAAAGGAGAGTGTGGATTGGGGAAAGAGGAAAGTGTTGAGTGCAAAGTGATGGTATAAGAAAGGGAAAGATAGAAGTTAAGTTGTATTTAGAGAAAACAAATCTGCTTTCCTGATTTTCTGATTGTCTATTTCTAGGATGCTTCACAAAGTGAAACCAAGTTTTACATGCAGCTGTAGAGATAATATATAAAGTATCCCCTCTTATTTTACATTTAACCTAGTTACTACCTTCTCTGTTAGGGATCATGTACGGGATCCACATTTAGCAGTAGGATCAAGGAACCAGTTCATTCTCATTTCACGGTGTCAGCATATCAATTCATGCCTGTAAAAAAAAAAGAATACAAAATGCTAAATGTGTTCATATGTATATTTCCTAATCAAATCATGGTGACTGGAGAGACCGATGGATCAAATCCTTCCTTCTGTTACTTCCCATATAACACCACTGATTTAAAATGACATTAGCTGTATGACTCCAGAAATGTTATGGTACCAGTTTAATTAAATTATTTTTTCATATACCAGTCCCTTAATTCATTATCCCTCTACTCAACTGGCAGAAATCTGTCATAAAAAATGTATGTCATTCACATGTTATATCTTCGAAATTACACCCTTTTTAAGAAGCAATGTTGAAGATGTGAAAAATGAAATATGTGTTGTCAAATGTCACACATTCATACATGCTAATTAAAAATAATTTCTTTTTACGATTTCTAATTAAGTTTTTTAAAATGTTAACATAGTAAAATATACAGAAAATAATACTGTTAAATGACAAAAAACATTAAATGACAATTTAGCGCTCAATTTTGCTCTTATTTAGGCCCAGTCAGTTTTCTTGAAGTGAAAGTCAATCAGGTTTTCTTAGAAAGATATGAATTTGGCACTATTCATTGATTTTATAACATAGTTGGAAGTTGAAATAACTCGACTTGGTGTAATATTTTATAAATACTGCACAGATATAAAAGACCGGGAAAGAAGAATTATAATAGATCATAGCACAGTATTTTTGTTTGTTTGTTTTTACTCTGGCTAATAATTAAGAAAGAAAATTCTCAGTATTTTATTCTCTTTTTATTCTGGGACTCTGTGTTGCTGCAATAACAACAGCGGCTGGAAGCCATGGGCCCCTTTGAAACTCCTGGCTCCAGTGTAATTGCCCCTTTTGCTTCTGTCAATGGGCCAGTTAGTCCTCCTACTCTTATAATGTATTATAGATATAATTTATTTCTGGTACAAGGAAGCAGCCAGATTTCCTTCTCAGTACAGCTCTAGCAACAGTCAACAATAAGGGCTAACCGTTGCACAAGGCATAAAGGATCTGACGACAAAGGTCAGCTGATCCCCATCTAGACTACTGCACTGTGCCGACAATCAGCTGATTGGCACAGTGCGGTGGCCATTTTGATGTAAATTTTGCTATGTCTAGTAAACTCATCTACATGGCTCCGTCGACAGAGCCATGGAGTCTAGACACACCCTAACTGTTTAATAATGCACCAGTCAGTGCAGATCTCTGTGTCTAGTCAGTCCTGCTTCACATATTTCTTGCTTTCTTTCAGTAGGGAGATATAATAGTTCTCCTTGATAATATATAGGACAGTTTCTTTCTTCAGTTACTTGGTGCTGGCTGTAGGGTATGCTTTTCAACTTTCATTAGCTGATCAGTCCCCAATTGAAATCATTCACACTACTTTTATAATTTAAGAGTGTATTATGATGCCTCCTGTCCATCAACAGAGACAAGAAAGATATTGGCAGTACATGATTGGTCAGAGTGTCCAGTATATAAAACTATAGAAGATCATCTGCAAATGGAGGTAATTGCCACTAAATTTGATGCAGAATGGTTGTGTTACTATATCACACTTTCTAAAATACATGTTATACTAAGGATTTACATAAACATCTAGAAACTTAAATTTAAGATCTAGAAACTTAAATTCTCCAAGTGTACTTAAAACAGGAATGTTACAGTGGTGTACAGCAAGCATCTCCTGTCACTCTATATTCTCTGTACCTCATTCCTATTCCTGGAGGACCATACTGGTGATAACAGGATGGTTCAATCTCTGTGACTGATCACTCTTCTGATTCTCTGACGTTTGCTAAGGAGTTTGGCAGATGACAAGTATTGCTATGGATTTTATGATGATTATATCTCTCCTGTAGGAACTGAAATGAGATCAGCTAATTTCAATGAGATCAGTCTTGTAATGGTGTTTAGTAATTAATAACCTGGAACCAATTCAGATCAGTGACCCTGCAATGAAAGATTCTATATGCCAGGATTAATTGTCTGAGCCACCCATTAATTCCGGTCAACACACTATTAACACTTCTCTTCACTCACAAAATAGTATATTGTTTATCTACATAGGATGTTTCTTATGTAGATCATTTAAGGGTGTTTTCTTTTCTTTACTCTGCAGTAACATACGGCTAGCTAAATATACTCTCATGATGACATGGGATTGACAACATGACCTAACTAGATCTTTCCCATCTCTAATTTTGAGTTTGGTCCAAAATATCTGATTATTTATTTTGCACTGAGAAGACAATTTTTAATGGAAAAGCAAGAAGCGCGATAAGAAATCTTACATTCTGATCAACTCCAAAATATATTTTCTGATCCTTATATGCAAGAAAATTGTTTATATAAATATGTAGTACCTTTAATGCAGGAAAGGAGAAGGTCTTGAGTAAGGTTGAAAGCAGAATTTTTTGTGGCATATTTTGGTGTAACTGATTTATTTTACAAAAAGATAGTTGTAACTTTTGTTCATAAGGAAAAATGTCTTTCCTATCGTTATAGTTTCATCTTTTAACACATTTCTCATGACGAGCAGCAATTAAATAGTAAATTATAATCATGAAGTGTGAAAAAAGGCAGAAAACAAAAAAGTGGTATACAAACTAGATAAGAGTAAGTTAATCACCACTTTACTGGTGAGAGGTATCACAGAATAAGTAGTATTTGCTCTTTGGGAGAAAGAAACAATGTTCAATCTTGAAAGTTGCCAATCATTCCTGAGTGATGAGCATCTACTGAAAGGTATCACACATACTCAGTTCCCAATGACTTCTCCTGAAAGTTAGGGGACTCGACTTTTTACTGGAGTTACTCAGAGCGTGACAATATCTGGCCTTAAAGTTGTTCATTATAAATTTTGTATTATTGTGATTCCCACACCAGTAAAAGTTTTGGGGATTTTCATGAAATCAGGAAAAAAATTTGCTCATTACCCCATATAATACTAGTTGTGTATTCCTCAAATTTAAACAAGAGGAAGTTGTCTAAATAGAGAGAACCTGAAATACAATGGCTTCCAAAATAATGAAATTATTATGCAAGGGGAAAATTATTATTATTTAAATCTATTTAAAAAGGTAAACAATAAGTATCTGCATAGTTGGCACTTCATTGCATTTTGTGAAAAACATTTGAACTCAGAATCTCATTAATTGACATTTATCTTTTTAATGTTACTTGAGTAATAATATACTTGATCTACATAGCTACAGTTTTTTCTTATTTGTAATCCAGTAGAATTCCTCATGTGCAAGGTATTGTCCCAAGATCTTAAAAAAAAGATATGATATTCCAAAGAGCAAATGATTTTAAAAAATACACAACATACAAATGGAAGGAAAGAGGAATGAAACTATTTTTTTTAAAGTAAGTGTGACCACGATGGCAGAAGAGACTGAGTACCAATCCAGGGCAGACTGTTGAAAAAACAAGGGACTAACAGCAAGAGATTAGTCATAAGTTTTACTTTGATTTTAACAAACAACTACACCAAGTGCAAACCGTGCAGGCATGTTAGCAGCCTTAAAGAGTTGCAGGCAGTCCCCTTAGATATTCCCATCTGTTTTGCCATCCAAGTGAATATATCTCAGTGATAGCCTTTAAGGCCAAAGATCACAGCAACATTTAGGTTTCTCCTACTCCCAAAGAGTCAGCCACTTACCCAAAGTCAATAGTGTCTAAGATCACACACAAAGGACAATGCTTGTAGCCAAACTATCTGAAGATTTATTAAACAGGAATAGGTAACTATACAATGATTTACAAGGTTAAAGCAAGTGCATATAGGCACATGCATGAATTACAGTCTTAAGCTGTAAAAAGTAATAGACATTTCTATAAACAAAAGCTTGATTTCTCCTTTATCCTGGATAAGTTGCTGAAGATCCCTTGCTTATGCCTGGAATACTCATTCCTCTCTCTAAGTGCCCAGGTTTAACCCCTCTAAGCAGCTGGGGAATCTCTTGCGTATCTTAGAGAAACTCTGCCCTCTCCTTCCACACAAGTCCTAGCAACATAGCGATCCTTAGTTCCTTTTGTTCGGGTTTTTTTTCCCTTTCTGCCATGTGTTCTTAGCTGTAAATTCAGATGATGGAAGAAGTCCATTAGGATGACTAATCTTAATGGGGAATAGAGCAGAAGAACAATACAAATTTGTAGTCTTTTTGTTGATGATTCCTCAATCTAGATGTTGGAAATTCCAATTGTAAAATCCAATTCTAAGTTGTCTGATATCTATGGGACTTCTCTTTTGAGAGGGGCATAAAATTTTAAGTACAAAAGCAGCTCTTCACACTAATTAAAATCCTTCTTTAGTTATAGAGACTTACGCTACACCTGCTCAAATATTGTTACAATATGGAATACGGATATGATAAATAAGATTAATACCTGCAGTGTCTCATAAGCATTAGATAGAACCCATGCACTAAACCTTTTCTTATTATTCTAATACCTATACCTATTAATATTAACCCAAAAATGAGCTAGAAAACTTTCAGTTATGTCTCTTTCAATGAAACATGGGAACCTTGGCCTGGTCTGCCAGCATCATAGTAGTATAAAATATTAATACCAAAATCTTACGTAGTTCATCCATAGTTCTCAAAATACTTTACAAAGAACAGGATCGTTATCCCATTTTATAGATGGTAAAATTGAGATGCAATAAAGGAAGTGACTTGTACAACATCATCCAGCAAAACAGTGGTAGAGTTAAAAAATTAACTCAGATCTCCTGAGTCCCAAGCCAGTTCTTTAAACTCTAGTCTCTGAGGGTTAGCTGTGTTAGTCTGTATCTGCAAAAACAATGAGGAGTAAGGGAAGTTGATGGGAACATTTCTCTCATTGACGTCCCACTGGGATGCTAGCACAAAAATTCAGCTTAAGGTACATCAGCTCCAGCTACACTATTTATTTAGCTGGAGTTGAATACCTTAGGCTGACTTTCTGGTTTGAGTATAGCTATGTCCAAAGATGTTGCCAAATAGCACAGAAAAGAGAAGTTGGGAGGTTGCACTAATCCTGATTCTGGGGTCACACTTGAACAATGTAGTGTAACCCCAGAATAAGGACACAACAAAAAACTGTCTTGCATTTGCCCATTATCATCTGTGTCAAGCTCTCCTTGGCTTCAGCTGAGGATCTGGCTCTAAGTAAAATAAAAAAGTAAACAAACAAAAGCAAAACAAAACAAAACTCCAATATTCTTAAAATGTTGCGTAAAGTAATATCTTTTATTAGAACAACTTTTGCTGCTGAAAGAGATGAGTTTTCAAGCTACACGGAGCCAAATTTGAAAAAGGTACACCTGCTTAGTTTCTGTAATATCTTGTGACCAATGTGACTATTACAGCACTTCAGAACTTTACTGATGATACAGCTGTCTTTCAGAAGATAGCCAGAAGATAGCCATTGACAGATTCAATTTATTGCTTTTCATCACATAACCTTTGTTCTTAATAGTACTTTCAAAAGTGCAATTGTGATGAGATAAGCAGTTTCTATATCACCAGAGAATTCGCACATAGTTATGGGCACTGAGTTCTCTTATTCTGAATTTACTTTATGGTCAAAAGCCTAGGGAAATATACCAAGATTTTGATAAATGTAAAGAATTCTATTCTGAATAAGTTCTTACAATAAGCTCATCACATAGTATCAGAGTACCTTTCAATAGTTCATAATGAGACATGATTAATACCTATTATTTGCCCTCTCCTCCTCTCACCAACAGAAGAGGTATGCTCAATGAAGTGATTTGTTTTGCTAGTGATTTTATTTTTTTAATGTATATGTTGCTCTGAGTTTATTAGAGAGGCAAGGTCAAAGAACCAAAAACCTAGAAATGGAAAGTGCTGTGGTTTGTGATGATCTGTTGTTCCTATGAGAATTCATTCTATAGTCTTGAGCTGAAAAATCTGTCTCCTAGATAAACAAGTTTTATCCTTAATATATAAAAAACTATTATGCCAGAGAAGCAAAGTTATTGACCACAACCTTCATCTTCTTAGGCACTCTTTTAGATATCCTGGAGGCAAGATAGTGCCTTCAAGATTAGGCCTGCAGCCTTGAATATAATTGATAGAGTTGGTATTCTTGAGATATATAATATATGCAGGGAAAATAATCTGAAATACACAAATAATCAATAGGAAAAATAATTGGAATTGTTAAAGTTATGTAAAAAATTATCTAAGAGTGGTGGTTATTAATTAGTATAAATTTATATGCAGAGTCATTATATGAAGATCTCTACATGTCATCAGAGCTATCATCATGTTTTGGTGTTTTGGGAGAAGAGATCTGTTTACAACAAATTATAGAGACTGAATTTATAGATTAGAAATTCAAAGATTTTAGATTATAAACAAACATTCATAATTAAGCAATCAATTTGAAAATATTGAGAAGATAATAAGGTGATAAGTAAGAGTCATATGGATATGTCAAAAACAAATAATGTCAAACCAGCCTGATAGCTTTCCTTTAAAGGGTAACAAGTCTTGTAGATGGGGTAACTGATAGAAGAGGTATATCTTGACTTTAGTAAAGCTTTTGATACTGTTTCACATAACTATTCATGAACAAACTAGGAAAATGAAACCTATATGAAGCTACTATAAGATGGGTGCAAAATTGGTTGGAAAAACATTTCTAGAGAGTATTTATCAATGATTCACAGGCATAACAGGGAAACACAGATGCAAAAAAAAGTGATCATCATTCTGGGATGTATTAGTAGAATTGTTGTAAGCAAAGCAGGAGAAGTAATTCTTCCATTATAGTCTGCACTAATTAGGCCTCAACTGGAGTATTGTGTCCACTACTGGGCACCACATTTCTGGAAATATGTGGACACATTTGAAAAGGTCCTGAGAACGTGATTAAAGGTCTAGAAAACATAACAATGAAGGAAGAGTGAAAAATGGGTTTGTTTAGTCTTAGTGAAAAAGACTGAGAGAGAGAACATGATAACCTCTTTCAAGTATCTAAAAGATTGTTACAGATAGCAGGGAGAAAAAATATTTTCTTTACCTCTGTTGGTAATGTAACCCACACACTGAGTCTGTGTCTAGACTGGCAAGTTTTTCCGGAAAATCAGCCGCTCTTCTGGAAAAACTTGCCAGCTGTCTACACTGGCCACTTGAATTTCCACAAGAACACTGACGATCTCATGTAAGATTGTCAGTGTTTTTGTGGAAATACTATGCTGCTCCCGTTCAGGCAAAAGTCCTTTTGCTCAAAGCTTTTGCGCAAAGTGGCCAGTGTAGACAGCTCAGATTTGTTTTGCGCAAAAAAGCACCGATCGCTAAAATGGCGATCGGGGCTTTTTGGTGCAAAAGCGTGTCTAGATTGGCACGGACGCTTTTCTGCAAAAAGTGCTTTTGCAGAAAAGCGTCCATGCCAATCTAGACGCTCTTTTCCGCAAATGCTTTTAACGGAAAACTTTTCCGTTAAAAGCATTTGTGGAAAATCATGCCAGTCTAGACATAGCCCTAGTGTGGTTCACTTACCATTGCAGTGGCAGCTAGACCACAGCAACGGCTAAGCTCAAGAGACCTCTACAGTATGAGCTGAGAGGTAAGTGGCTTTTAGCTCAGAGGGTAGAGACTCCTACACTCAGCTCTAGAAGTCCCAGGTTCTAATCCTATTCTATCTCAATAGAATAAGAAAAAATGGGCTTAAATTTCACTGTGAGTTTTAGCTGTCCCATCAGGAAAATCTTCCCAATTTTTGGGGTGGTTCAAGACTTGAATAAATTGTCTATACACAAGTTGGTTTGTTTCCAAATGCGGGTGTAGTTCAGTGGTTGATGAAGATGACTTCTGTTCCCTTAAGAATAACATTTTACACATTATTTGGGATTTTTCTGGTGAAATAATTCTACCAATTGTCTTCATTCATATGACAATTAATTATTTAAATGATGACCTTGTGACCTTATGATCTATGCAGTATAAGTAATCCATAACTGCATTTTAAAAATTGCAAACAATAAAATATTAACCATAATATATGTGTTTATAGCAATATATTAGATTTATTACATTTATTTGTATTGATTTCAGTGGAGTTTCTTTAGATACATAGCAGTGTAATTGAAACAAAATCTAATCTTTGATGTGGATATTATTCTAAGAAAATGAACTTAATGAGTGTAATATACCTCTATAACCATGTACAAATGACGATTTTGCTTTTCTGAGCCCCTTGCACAAATGTAAACTCACTGACTTCTATGGGATTGCATTAGTGTGTATCAGAGCAGAATTTGACTCCAAATATTAAATTCATTAAACAGAAGGAAAAAAGCAAAGTTACTCCTGCCAAAAATTGGGGTCTTCCCCACTAAGTTCAAAAGAGATTGCATAGGAAAAGTGCACCTTTCCCCCATTTAGAGATGCCTCAATTACTCCTTGTAAATTAGACCCTGACTTACTGAACTATAAACTGTTTGTGATGTATAATCATCATCCACAATTAAAATAATAGTACCTTTCTCCTAGGTTTTGGCTTTCTTTTTTAAATTTCCACATGTTCACCAAATTCTCTGACATAAAAATACCTCAACTTTAAAACTGCTAAATAAAACTAGGAGAGATGGTACAACTGTCTGAAATGATAATGGTGTTTATTCATCACCAGCTGCTTATAGTTCAGAGATTTAGTGTCTAATTGACAAGGGCGAAGTGTGTTGTCACTCTCTGTGATATTTTATTCCTCAGCTATAAAAATGTACACAGCAGAGTTAATTTGGGATATAACATAATAGTTTTAATATTTGGGGTTTTTTTACATGTAAAAAGTAAATGAAAATAAACATCTTCTAAAGCTTCTAATTTTCAAAGAATAAATTAATAATATGTTTTCAGCAATGTGGAATTCTTTGCTGAAACACAGTTTAACTGAATAATATAATGGGAAATACAGAAGCTTGTCTATGCAGCTGCACACATAACTCTGATTTGGTTACAAATATCATTCAATTCTATCT
>CM057847.1:148850984-148862606 GCA_030068395.1 Apalone spinifera
CCTTTTATAGACAGGTACAAACAACTTACATCACTTCTTTACGTACCAGGTTATGTTGCTTAGATACCACCCCTCACTTCTTTACGTACCAGGTTATCTGTTGCTTAGATACCATCCCTCACCTTACGGAGGGGGGGCTTACTTACTATCCTTCATGCTGTCAGTTCCGACCTGGTCCTGAACCTAGGTCGGTATGTGCATTAGTTTTTAGGGAGTTTTTGTACCAAGACATTTCTTATTAAGATGTTCCGTTATTCCCCTTTGGCTTACAGTCTGTACCCAGTGCCTCCCTATGTCCTTCCATGCTCGACCTAACTTACACAATTACACAGTTATCAATAGGGCCTCTTTCTTGGTTCCTATTACTGAACCAAAGTCTTGCTCACTAGATTGCAAGGCCTGTTGCTGTTTTCATGTTACAGGCCTCTATTTAGGCCTGCTGACTCCATGTTACTGACCCTCAACTTACTACAAGGAATAAGGTCACAGATGTTAATGGAGTAACACTGGTTTAAAACTCTTGTGCGATGAGAAGCAGGCATTCAGCTGATGTATTTTAAACACAAATGTGTCCACTGTCACCAGCAGTATTATTCATCCAACTGAAACTTCAGGAATGGTAGTGATAACAAGCTAATTTAATCTACAGCATGAAATCTCGCAACCAACATTACATGTTTCTCTGCCAATTACTGTATCATTTGGAGTAACACCCCAAGTAAGTATACTATTAGACAATGTCCCTGCTAGAGTGATATGTTAATATTTATGGGGCTAGCAAGTATATTAGAATACAGAGAGAAATGCATAAAGTAAAATTAGGCTTCCCAATTTTCAAATGACAAAAAACAGAACAATAAAGACAAAGGATTCTGAAAAGATAGCACAAACAAATTTTATTTAAGGGAGAATGATTTATCCAAAAGGGTATGACCAGATAGTGGAGATACTAATACCACTAAATTAAATATTCTCTGTAAATAGAGCTAGATGAAACTACCATATTTCACTTTGTTCTGAGTAAAGAGAACATTGTATACTGTACTTTAGTATTATCTATTATTTCTATTTCCATAGCACCCAAAAGACTTTGTCATGGACCATGATTTCATTAGGCTAGGTGCTGAACAAACAGGGAACAAAAAGATGGTCCTTGCCCCAAGAATCTTACAACTTAAATATAAGATAAGAGACAACAGATGGATACAGATAGACTGACAGGAGCACAAGAAACCAAAAAGATTATGCACATGATAGACAGTGTTCTCAGAGCACTAGCATTCCAACCATTGTCAAGTAATTTGTAGATCATGGAAAGTAGGATTTTGAAGAAGGATAATTCATTAGTTTTCTGGATGTTTTCAGTCTTTGCTTCCCAAGTGTGATGTGCAGGGTGGAAGAAAATATGAAGGTACTCACCGGAAAGTGTATGAGGTGGGGGATAGTGGCTGACATTATGGACTGAATGGAGGTTGAATCTGATTTTCCTGATTGATGACAGGAAGAGAGGGCATGGCCATAAAAGGGCCTTGTAAGTGAAAACACTCACATTTGATGTAATAGTGAAGACAAAGCCAGTGGTGGGTTGCAAACAGAGGGATAACATGATCGAAGTGGCGGGGCAGAATGATTTTTCCAGCAGTGTTCTGAATGGATAGAAGGGGGCAAACTTGTATTTGCAAAGGCCGAAAAATAACATTCCAGAAACTGAGACATAATACGATGGGACTCTGAAAAGAGTTTTGTTGTGGTATGGTTAAAAAGGCCATGTCATAGAAAAGTTATGCAGAAAGAATCAATGAAATTTAGATATAGCCTGAATGTGAGGACCTTGAGAGAGGTCTGAGTAAACAATAATACTAGATGGAATATTGAAAGTAGTGGTTCCAGTTAGCACCTGTGATATAAGGGAATGTAGAAGAAGGGTCCTGGAAGTTAAAATTTGGCTTTTTAGACAACAAAAATATGTTATTCATAGCAGGGTAGATTGTAAAAAAGAATAAATGGCACCAAACTCCCATTGATTTTCAATGAACAGTTAGGGGCTAAATGCCATATGTCCCCTTGAAACTCTTCCCTACTATAATTAAGCAAGGAGGAACTAAAATATCTCAAGCTGAGAAGATCCCAGATTTATTAGACAAGAGACAAGAGAATGTTGCAATACTGGAGATTAGATGAACCAGAAATTAAGTATGTAATTGTATTTTTTGATGTCAAGTACTTCAATATAGTAGATTAGGACATATATAAACATTTTAAGGAAAGTAAATGTAATAGTAAGATGATTTTTAAAAATGCCACCGTGGCTAACTAACAGAGTAAAAGAGGTGCGTAGAGATCAAAAGGAATCTTTTAAAAGTTGGACATCAAATACTGCTGAAGAAAATATAAAGAAATATACATTCAGGCAGTTCAAGTGTAAAAGTATAATTAGGCAGGCCAAAAAAGAATTTGAAGAACTAGAAAAAGATACAAAAAATTAACTGATTTTTAAGTACATCAAAAACAAAGAGCCTGCCAAACAATCGGTGGGGCCACTGAATAATGAAGGTTATAAAGAAGCACTTTTGGAAGACAAGGCCATTGAATGAATGAATATTTTGTATTGGTCTTCATTGCAAAAGATGTGGAAAATTTGCACCACAGAGCAGTTCTATATAGATGACAGATCTGAAGAATTGTCCCAGACTGAGGTGTTAATAGAGGAGGTTTGGAAACAAAACTAATACATTAAAGAATTAGTTTTAAGTTACCAGGAAAAGATGGTATTAACTCAATAGTTCTGAGGGGACTCAAATATGAAATTGCAGAACTAAAAGCTGTGATATGTAACTTATCATTTAAATCTGGGAAGATTTTCTAAAAAGTTTCTGGAGTCAATCCTGTCAATTACAAGTTCAGTAGTCTAACTTTAGTATCAGGCACATCACTTGAAACTGTTGTAAAGAACAGAATTATTAGATACATAGATGAATACAATATATTGGAGAAGAGTGAACAAAGTTTTGATAAGAGAAATTGTGCTTCACCAATCTATTAGAATTCTTTGAAGTGATCAACAAACATTTGACATAACAAATGTCTGGATAAGGGTGATCCAGAGTATATACTTGGACTTTCATAAAACCTTTGATAAGTCCCTCACTAAAGTCACTTAGGCAAAACAGGCAGTCATGAGATCTGACGGAAGGTCATCTTGAGGCTTAGTCTATGTCTACACAGCTGGCACTTATTTTGACATAATGTCAAAATACTGTCAAGCTAGAGGACTTGTTACTCTGACTCCTGTAACCCTCATTGTACGAGGAATAAGGGAAGTAGGTGGAAGAGTGCTCTATTTCAAAATAAATGATGTGTAGATGCTCCAAATTTGAAAATAATCTATTTTGAAATAAGCTATGCAATTGATTTAGCTCAATTTGCACATCTTATTTTGAATTAAACTGTGCAGACACACCCCATAGTGAGAAATACTCTGGGGAAAGAGGTAAAAAATGAGGTGGTAAAATTTGCAGATCAGACAAAATTACTCATTATCATTAAGCCCAAAGCTGACTGCTAAGAATTATAAAAGAATCTAACAAAATTAGGTGACCGGATTAAAAAATATGTGCTGAGTTCCTGTAGTCACAGACACCCCAAGATACTAGGAGCACAAAGTAGGTGAGGTAATATCTTTTATGTAGCCAAATTTTGTTGGTAAGAAAGACAAGCTTTCAAGTTACAGAGAGTTCTTCAGGTTTGGAACATTTTTTGGAGTATGAGGAGTAACGTTAGTTCGAACCAAAGGGTTTGATTTGAACTAACGTGTCCCAGAGCGCACTTCCTGGTTCGAATCAGCTGTTGAGCAGAGTAACGTGCGGGTGAGATTATGCTAATGAAGCACGGGATATTTAAATCCTTGCTTCATTAGCAATTTTAGTTGGCTACATTTGCATCCCCAGCTCGAACCAGGGAGCAAGTGTAGAAGTACCCTAAGAGTGTCAACTATATACCAGTTAACAAATAGTTTAGCATAAGTAGTTAGCACATATTTTACAGCACCGCTCCAGATGAAATAGCCCATTAACACCTTTTAATCATAGGACAAAAAGGAGGATTAGTAAATTAGGGCATATCTACCCTAAGAAATTATTTAGAAATAACTAATTTTGAAATAATAACTCCAGAAATAACAAAATCAAATAGCATGTCCCCACTATGGGGGAGCCTCAAAATTAGTACAAGGCTGGTTCCATTACTTTGGATGTACAACCTCAACTTAGAGACCCAGGAAGCACTGGAGAGTAATTACTACGAATTAATCGGGGGAGTAGTTATTTCAAAATAGCAGCAGCGGAGTGTCCACACTAATGCTATTTTGAAATAACTATTTTGAAATAAGTGTTATTCCCTAAGGAAAGCGTTATTCCCAGAGGAAAGCAGGAAAGTACAGATTTCAAAATAACTGTACCCTTACTTTGAAATAAAGGACTTGGGGGTTATTTTGAAATAACTCCCTAGTGTTGACCAGGATTTACAGATTGTTGTAGAAACCCATAAATCCAATGCCTTTATTAAGACCGTGATTTCTACTATCTACAAAGTTATGAATTTATGCACACAGGTTCATCTTTTGAAAGGCCTGTTTGGACAACAAAATGTCAGATGCAATTCAATGTTGATAAATGCCAAGAAATAGACATTGGAAAACAAAACGCCAATTATAAATACAAAATGATGGGTTCTAAATTAGCTGTCACCACTCAAGAAAGACATCATGGAATCATTGTGGATGGATCCTGAAAACATTTTCTCAATGTGCAGTGACAGTTAAAAAGCTAACAGAATATTAGGAACCATTAGGAAAGGGATAGGTAATGAGACAGAAAATACCATAATGCCACTATACAAATCCATGGATCACCCGTGCTTTGAATTCTGCATGCAATTCTTGTTGCCTCATCTAAAATAAAGGTATATTAAAACTGAAAAAAGAAAACAGAACAAAATTATTATGGAAATGGAAAAGCTTCCATGTGAGTAGAGATTAAAAAGACTGGGATTGTTCAGATTAGAAAAGAAATGACAATGGGGTAATATGACAGTTGCCTATAAAATAACAAATTTTATAAAGTAAATAAGGAGTAATTGTTTACCATTTCACAAAACACAAGAACCAGGAGTCATTCAAGGAAGTTAATAGGCATCAGGATTAAATCAAACATAAGGAGGTATTTCCTGAAACAATAGAACTCATTGCCAGGAGATGCTGTAAAAACCAAAAATATTAGTGGCTTCAAAAAAGAACAAGATATGTTCATGGAGGCTAGGTCCATTAATAGCTATTGGCCAATAGCCAATATAATCAAGTATGCAATTCCATGCTCAGTGTGTCCCTAAATCTCCAGTATCCAGAAGCTAGAACTAGAAGATAGGAAATAGATCACATGATAATTTACCCTGTTCTTTTAATTCCCTCTGAAACATTTGACATCAGCCACTATTGGAAGACAGGATACTTGCCTGGATGAATCATTATAATCCAGTATGGTCATTCTTATGTGACTGTATAGGGTGAACCATGGCAATCAAGGGGACATATATCGGTATGCTCATTCCACTTTTTTTTTTCAGTAAAAAAGAAATGGAAATCCCTTTCAGAAAGGAAGTAATTGATGATATTTTATGTTTATTGGGGCCCAAGAATTATGATTAATTACTCTTAACCACTTTCCATGTATATTATCCATTGAGTAGAAATGGTCTTGGGCAGCTGTAGGATTGACTCCTTTTACCATGGCTTCCATTAGAGTTTTTTAAAACTAAAATTTAAAAGAATAAGAAACTTTAAGAAAGTAAAATCAATAGTGAACTTTATAGTGGGGGAAACTGCAGATGAAATGGAAGGGTGTGTTAGGTTGCAAAAATTCCCAAAGGCAATGATCTCAATTATCTTGACTTGCCTTTTCCAATAAGCAAGCCTATATTCAGATTTATAAATGACATTTCATAAATTTTAAAAATTGTCAGTAAACACAAGGAATGAAGGAATCTTATTGAGGCACTGCAAATATAAAATACTCCACTGAGAGAAAAAAAATGCAGAGCCCTTCAGTAGAGTATTGTTATTTGTTCACATTAATAATGAAGGCAACATCTGAACTGTTTATTTAAAATGAGTGTCAGTTTGGAAAGAAGTGAAAATGCTTAGAGTCAAATCATGCTCTCTTGATTGAACTATTCCCATTAATATGCATGAATAAAAAAAGAGGCAGAATCTCATTTTTTCTTGCCTATATGACTTAAAACTTCTACCTAGCTAAATTTTCCATATGCTATCTTCCTTCTAAATTTCCTGACCTCATTCATGGAAATGTGACCCACATCCAGATGTTTCCCAGTGCTCTAAAAATGCTTGTTGGAGAGTTCAAGAAACACTTTGAGTGAAGTTAATGAATCTAGTCATGTGAGTAAGTTGATTGGGAATTAATGAAAGGGACTTGTATGTTAAACATTTCACTCCCAGGAAGAGAGACATTTGAATCAGGATTTACCATCCTGCAAAAGTACTCTATCCACTAGATTATAGATTATAAAGGAGGACCTTCTTCCTTCCCACTATTTTCTGTGAATTTACCTGAGGGGTCTGATCTGATAGATGTGCTCAGAGGGCATCTACCAGATTGGGCCATTACATGTGACCTGTATCTTTCTTGGTTTGTGAATCACTACAGAGATTAGTTGGGTGATAGGTGCATACAATGAAGAGCACACATCCAAAGGCAAAAAAACTAAAGTACCAAATCTATTTAGGCACCTGTTTTTGAGGATCACAGTGGTGTCTAAAACCAGGCCTTTGGCACATAAGTACCTTTCCAGATCTTACCCTTATGGCACATCCACATAGAAAGGCTTAACTCGAAATAAGCTCGGCAAAGTGAGCTACGTCAATTGTATAGCTTATTTCAAAATAGCTTATTTCAAGTTTTGGTGCTGTCTACACAGCACATATTTTGAAATAGATCATTCTTCCTCCAACTTCCCTAACTCTTCATAAAATGAGGGTTACAGGAGTCAGAGTAGGAAGTCATCCAGCTTGACAGTATTTTGACATTATGTCAAAATAAGTGCCAGCTGTGTAGACGTGGACTATGTTATTTAGAAATAATGCTAGTTATTTCAAAATAATGTTGCTGTGTTGACATAGCCATAGTGATGATGAAAAAAAATATCAGGAATGGAAGAAAGCAATTTAAAGATGAAGAAAAAGAAGACCAAAAGGAAAACCTCCACACTGTACATTCAGATCTTTGTCTTCTGGTTAGTTTTTCACTGTATGTCAGATTTCAAGAGCAGCAGAGTAACCTGTTTTAAAGTGAATTGCTCTGGCAAGGTCAGTAAAAATACGCATAAGTTGACTCTATTTAAGCACATTTTCCTCTGATCTTCCCTCTCACCTAGAGGTATCTGTGTCCCAGACGGTGTCCCTCAGAGCACGTAGGGTGTCATCATCGGGACAGACCCCCGTGCTTACTAGTAATCCTAACTACTCCAAGATCCTTTTTTCCCGACACTTTGCGTGCTCACCCTGTGACCTTAGTCCAATATCAAGGTTCCTTGATCCTCAGCCCCTGGCTTGACGTACCCTGTTAGCTGGAGAAAGGTCATCAGCATTTGAGGGGAAGGGGACCTGAGCCAGCCCTCACTCCAGGTCCCGGCCCAGGACCCTAAGAACAGGTGCTCCTCACTTGTTCCGTTGGTGAGGGTTTGTCCCTTAACTCACCAGCCCACGGGCACTCCTGGGCCCTGTCTTGGACCGCTTCCTCCTCTCCGCCTGACTTAACTCTTCAGGGCATCTGCCAAGCCCCCTGGCTCTTCTCTCCGGTCCCGCAGCTCTCCGGGCCAGCCCCTCGGCCACTCTGGCCAGCTTGGAGTACTTTCACCCGCCCTGTTCTTCAGCTCCTCCCTCCTCTTCGGCGTCCAGCACTCTCATTTTGAAGAGACTGTGCCTGATTGCTCTTCTGCTGCCCAGCCCCCCCTCATCTGCACAGATGCCGGAAGGCTTTGCCTGCTGGCGGGCGCCTCTGCACTAGCACAGGGAACTGCACTTGAACAAGCCCCACACTGCCACCACCGCCGCAGGGCTGTCTTATCTCCACCGAGTGCCTCTGTGGCATCTCAGCAAGTGCAGGCAGCGGTGGGCTCTTGTGGCAGGGAGCTCACTGCCCTGTCACAATCTGGAACATTCTGCCAGCATATACCTGGGACATTAATCATCAGCCAAAATCCTCTTTTGTCCCTAACCCTAACCCTAAATGATAATTCAGTACGTCTATGTCTACATTGTAGCACTATTCTGGGATACCAGCTGTAACCCAAAATAGATATTCTTCATCTTTTAAGAGTGCCCATTATTTTGAAACATAACAGACTCACTATTCCGGCGTCCCCATAAACCTCATTCCACGAGGAGTAAGGGACATTTCAGAATAGTGATTAATTTCAACATAAGTGCCATGTAAACAGCATCAAATTCAAAATAATTGAAATTTCAAAAAAAATTGAAATTAGATACGCAATTTGCATAGCTACAATTGCATATCTTATTTCAACCTAAGGTTCAGTGTAGATTACTGTAGTGTAGACTACACTGCACCATAGGCTGAAATAAGATATGCAATTGGAGCTACGCAAATTGCGTATCTTATTTCTATGTTATTTTGAAATAGCTTATTTTTAAATTTGGCGCTGTGTACACAGTGCTGTCTAAATAACACTGCAGTGTAGATCAGTTAGACCAGTGTCTGACTGGGCAAGGCTGATTAATCACCTGAGGAGCTGTGCTGCCACGCAGCTTAGAGGGAACACTGGTGTAGAAGTAGCCTAAGTTCAAGACTCTTATTTATTACACACACATGCACACTATATACAGAGAGGGGACATCCACACAGCAGAGTTATTTTGGAATAAAGTCTGTTATTCCAAAATAACGTTTTATACTGTCTAAACAAGAAGCCTGTTATTTCAAAATAAATTCAAAATAATGGCCTTCTTAGTCCGACTTCCTGTAAACCTTGTTGTATGAAGATTAAGGAAGTCAGCAGAATAGTGATTTATTTCAAAGTAAGTGCTGTGTAGACAGCGCCAAATTTCAAAATAAGCTATTTTGAAATAAACTACGCAATTTGCGTATTTTAAATTGCATAGTTTATTTCGAGGTATGCCTTACTGTGTAGACATACCCAGACATACATTTATAAATATTTGTACATTTATAAATCTTCATTCTTTTTATTTCCTCAAGGTGCAGTTTATGTACATAAATGTGAGTTTAACAGCCATCTTTGGGGATTTTCATAGTTTAACAAAGAAGCTGAATAATACTATGCATGGCTGAACACTTCAAACATCACATTTTTATCTTATACAAGAAGTCATCACTAAGGCAGAATTCATTTCAGTGCCTTTTGAGTGTTATTTACACAATATTAATGACTTAAAAAAGACCTAACCCTCCCCCCCCAACCCTGATCATTATTTATGAGAAACACAGGGCAAGAAACATAGCTAAGCACCATAGGTGGTGGGTATAATAGGTCAAGGAAGGCTTAGCCTCCCTGACCCCAGCACAGCTGCCACCATCCTGCAGAACTAGGGTTGGAAAAGATGGAACAGGGAGTGAGACTCCCCCTAGGGAGATTTTACCAACAGCCCAGGCAAAAGCACCACTAAATTCATTGATCCACAAAAGATGCTGTAAACCAAGTTTGATATTGCTGTTAGTGTGCATATTTCTTTCTTTCACTTTGACTTAATAGCAGCACGTAATGTCACCATCAATCACTTTCTATGCAGCAGGCATATTTCAAGAATTATTATCTGTTACAATCAGTCAGTCAGATTGTGGGACCTGTTCCATTCAATCTATAATTATCATAATGACAGAAGACCAAGGACTCCATTAGGAAATGGTAAGATAGGAATACCTAAAATAGAATTGTTTCAGGTCTTGTCACACTGTTGCATGAATACTCTGGGTAAAATGCTCATGAGTGCACTGAAGGAACAGAGAACAGAAAAGTCAGTTCATTAAAATTTAGAAAAAGAAATTATTTTGATTTTAAGGGCCCAAGGGAAACATGTTTCCTTGAGCTACCAAATTACAATAGCTCTTCATAAGGTCTAGAATTCCCTTTTTTTATAATTCCTCTTATCAAGGGCAGAAAAGGTTTCCACTACAGCCCTTCAGAATCCTCCTGTTGACATGAATGGGATAAACTCTTTAAGCTAAAGCAAACATCAGAGCTAAACTAAACTCCTACACTGGAGCAAGTTCCTGTGGTAAACAGATATCTAAGCAAATGTAAATTAAGGTGTATAGCCCTGGGACAATATTACACTCTTAAATTACATAAATATCTTAGAAGAACTGAAAACTTGTAACTGAGCTGTGAAACTAGAGAGTGTCTCTCAGCATTAGAACAAGCTTGTATAAGGCCTTATTGCATCACCATCACTAGGTTCTGGCCAGTCAACCTCTGCCATTTGATTTAAAATGGAATCTAACTAATATCAGACAACATTGCTATATTACCAGTGCCCTTTTCCTTTAAAAAATACCAAAGGCTCTATTATTTTAGGACAAAGATAGACAACAAGGAGAAGGGAAATCTAGGAATCCCTGCAGAGTACATGCTGCAGTTGCTTTCTGCTTTCCTAAATCTTCCTAGGACATAGATGATTTTATATAGAAAAAACAGATTACACATTTAAGCGTTTCACAAGCCAACCACTTGAGTACCCATACTTTCTATGACTAAATGTTTTGTTCCACATCTAATGGTAAAAAAACATCAGATTTATGGAATTCATGCAAATCAAATTCTATGAGAACTTTGCACTAAAAAAGATATAAATGGCAATATGGATTAAATCAGTACAATCAGTCCCTTCTGATTAAATATGATCTTCAGTTTTTCAGTAAATACTCAGATTTAGAATCAGATTAGTGAGTCTTTCTCTATAACTGAAACTGTAAGGGACAATATATCATATTTAACTTCCTGCCTTTTGGGGATTTTAAAGTGATTTTGTAAGTGATGAATGACAGTGTCACTGCTTATGTGGGTTTGCGTTTGGGAGCAAAGGGGTAATTTGAGGAGGGATTTCTTTGTAAGGAGAGAAGCCAATTACCTGGTTGATGAACTAAAGAGGGATTTCAAAGTGTGGATAGCAGCATGAAGGATGGCATTATTTGAGTGAAAGAAGACAAAGAGATGTTCCCATAAGTTATTGGAGCAGAACAATAAAGAAATGGTAGGAAATGAGTGCAGAAACGTGGATAGGAACAGAATGATCTAGTCTTGAAGATGCAGAGACACTAGACATGGTAGGTGAGAGGAAGCTAGTAGAAGGATCCAAAGAGGAAAATTACATGAATGAACAGTAGTCAAGAAAGATTATTTTACCTACAGTTACTTCTGAACAAATTGAAAGGAGCTGAAATAGAATCAGGAATGCTAGAGAGAAAGCAGTTATAGCCTCTGAGAGCTTTTAGATAAAGGGGTTTCTTATGGTGAAAGAATTGGAAAGTTCTGTTTTATTCTGTTCATATCACTGAAATGAGATTGACTTTAC
>CM057847.1:148873119-148900027 GCA_030068395.1 Apalone spinifera
GGTGTCCACATCTGTATACAGTATTCAAGATGTGGGCGTACTGTGGTTTTACTCTCTATCTCCTTTTTAATGAATCCTAACTTCTGTTTGGGTATATCTACACAGTGGGGCTATTTCAGGGTACTGGGTCTGTCCCAAAATAGCTACCCCGTGTCTTTTGGATGCATCCACTCTTTTGAGATAGGTCTTAAAACAGCGGCTGCGCTATTTCAGCATCCCTGTAACCTTTGTTCCACGGGGGTTAAGGGATGCCTCGAAATAGCATGTTATTTTGAAATTTGGCACTGTGCAGATGTGCCAGATTTTGAAATATGCTAATTCAAAATTCAATTGAAATAAGATACGCAATTTGCATAGCACGAATTGTGTGTTATTTTGAGTATAGGGTGCTGTGTAGTGGCACTCTTTGGTTTTTTTTGACTGCCACTGCACATAAAGGTGGATATTTTCAGAATACTATCCACAATGATTCCAAGATCTCTTCCTTGTGTAATTATAGCTAAATTAGTCTCCATCATATTGCATGTACAGTTGGGATAATTTTTCCAATGTGCATTACTTTTCATTTATCAACATTAAAATTAATCTTCCATTTTGCTGCCCAGTCACTTAGATTGGTGAGATCTTTTGGAAGCTCATCACAGACTACTTTGGTCTTAACTATTTTGAACAGTTTAGTATCACTGTTTACCCCTTTCTTCAGATCATTTATAAATAGGTTGAATAGGATTGGACCCACTATGGACCCTTAGGAGAACACCACTCTCTCCATTCTGAAAACTTACCATTTATTCCTACCCTTTGTTCCTTGCATTTTAACTAGTTATCAGCCCATGAGAGGACCTTCCCTCTTATCCCATGACAACTTACTTTACTTAAGAACCTTTGGTGAGGGACCTTATCAAAGGCTTTCTGGAAATCTAAGTACACTATATCCACTGGATCCCTCTTATTCACATGTTTGTTGACCCCCCTCAAAGAACTCTAGTAGATTAGTAAAGCATGATTTTCCTTTGCAGAAACCATGTTGATTTTTCCCCAACAAATTCTGTTCATCTATATGCCTGATAATTTTATTCTTCACTATAGTTTCAACTAATTTGTTTGGTACTGACATTAGATATACTGGCCTGTAATTGCCAGGATTGCCTCTAGAGCCTTTTAAAATATTAGTGTCACATTAGCTATCTTCCAGTCATTAGGTACAGAAGCTGATTTAAAGAATAGGTTACAAACCATAGTTAATAGTTCTGCAATTTCATATCTGAGTTCTTTCAGAACTCTTGGGTGAATGCCATCTGGTTCTGGTGACGTGTTACTGTTAAGTTTATCAATTTGTTCCAAACGCTCCTCTAATGACACCTCACTCTGGGACAATTTCTCAGATTTGTCACTTAAAAGGAATGTCTCAGGTTTGGAAATCTCCCCAATAGCCTCAGCCATGAAGACCGAAGCAAAGAATTCATTTAGGCAAAGGAAAAAGAACAAGAAAAGTTATGAAAATGAAAGCCTCACTTAATACTTTACATTTCAAGTGCTTTAACTGCTTTTCCTTATTTTGTTCTCTGTAATAAAGGGTTTAAAAGATTGTAATTATATGTTTGCCAGGGCACTAAGCAGACATTGGTCTCTGTGTAGCAAATCCTGGACCTTGTTTAACATTATATAATGTTGGACAGTAACTGGTTTATGTCAATACCATTCCCATATACTCTACCTAAATAAAGATTTCAGACCTCTGATCTTGTCTTCAAATAATTGGTCACCAGCAATCAGTGGGGTTTTCTAGTCACAGCTTTAAAAGAATGGGTTCAGAGGTGAGAAATTGCTCTCCTTTTCACCCAAGTATTTTTAGACATCCCATTTAATTTTGTCTAGCAGATTGTTTCAGAATCCCTTCAAGTTCATAAAACTTCCCAATGCTCACATTAGCCATATCCCCATTCAATCTCATAATAACACACACTCATTGCATTTTAATATAATGAACTCCAAAATACAGAAACTTAATTCAATAATATTTAACTTAATTCAGTATGATTTGGATATGATATTGCAGGAAATTGCCATATGAGTCTCAGGAAGCATCTGGCAGCATATTTGCAGACACCACTCCCATGTGTTTGCCCACTGCCTGCTTCATTGAAAAGCAGGCAGCTGCTTTTGCCAATAATTAGCAGATGTGACCAGGGTTCTAATTAAGCAAGTATTCTCTAATAGAACCTTTGTTCTGAAAGGATTTAATTATACATATATATTTGTGTAGTTTACTGAGACTCCCTCCTAGAGTTTGCTGTAGTTGGTGTCACTCTGTGTGTGTGTGTGTGTGTGTGTGTGTGTTGTGTACATACACACACAGACACAGAGCCACAAAACTACAACAAATCTTAGGCGGGAAAGAAGCAACCAATCAGAATATATTCTCAGTGAAAGAGGGAATTTTCAATAATGAAACCTGGGAAATCCCCACTCCTAAGAAATTGCAAAAGGCTCTAATGTCTATAAATAACAAAGCCTTTAATAGCTACCTGGTTTCATGCAGTGGTGCTGCTTTGTTGAGATATCCTAAACTTGTTGCATTGTACCACTATTGTTACTGTAAAAAGAGAGGTGATGATGTGACACTGAGAACTGCAACTGCTGCCCAGTTGGTGGAGGAAGGGGGGAGAAGGGAAGAGATCAGCACCTGAGTTTAAGGTTATCACTCAACTTAATTTTGCTGTGACCCACATTTCGTCCAACTTACCAGGAACTATAGGATGTGGTCCAAAGGTTGCACACAGTATGCAGTTAGAGCAGGAATTTTTTTATTCTAGTTTCATAACTTAAATCTATATCTTAGCACATAAGGATCCTGCAAATGTGTGTTATGAGAAGGTAGGAGTTCTAAGTTGTAAATTAGGAAGGATCAAATCACAATGTCAAACTGTAAACTCATCTGTGTTAGCACTGAATACATACTGGTCTCAAATCTTCACGCAGTCTGGCTGCATTTCATCTAGTTGTCATGTTTCTGCTTCAAGAATTACTACTTCATCATGGCATATACATTTTCTTGATAGCTTCTGAATAGCTGTCAAGTAAAATTTCATTACTAAATATCTGCTTCATATCCCAAATCAACTGTTGATTCCCACATCATGAACACAGGCTCTGAAATAACTCAAACTCTTAGCTACTTAGAAGAAACAAGGTCATCCAGCTGGCTGCTGCCAGGACTCACTGAGGAGCAACTGAATCTCAGAGTTGGGCTAGTGTGAATATGCCCTTGGTACAAGATGTCAAACCACTGGCAGAATCAAATTAGGTAATAAAAGAAAAAAACATACTAAATGTAATAGGTACAGTAAAATTCATCATCAAGCTGTGGGGGCCAATCTAACTGATTTGCAGGAGTGTACAAAGCTCAAGGAATTTCTGTTCAGAGAAGAAATGAAGGACCCAATAAGCAAATGGAGAAAGCAGGCAATACATTTCTGTTTGATACTGGAATCAAGATGTGCCTCCAGGTCAGACTGCAAGGCAGAAGCAGGTGCCTGAAGCAACCCACAAGAGCTAAGACCACATACAGTGTAAGCCTAAGGCTATCACCCAACTTAATTTTGCAGTAACAAATGAATTGTTCTAAGGAAATGAATTATCATAAGATGGTCAGCTCAAAAGTTATACTAAAGAGTAATACAATCTGATTTGATATAACATCATAATGCACTGCTACTCCACATAGGACATGAGCTAATGTATAAATATAATTAACAAAAATAAAAATAATTGAATCAAAATTACACATTATTTTCTGAAATGAAATTTTCTAACATAGCAAATATTTTGTTTTGATTTTTTTTCATTTGTACCAAGAACCCAGAATGTGGGAAAATGCTATATCTTTCCTGTTAAGACAGTCTAAAAGAGTACAAGATTTCTCTGAAAGGGAAACACTTTTTCAAACAAGTTCTTGACACTGCTTGAGAAGGCATGGAGCTGTAAATTGAGGGAATTCAAGTGGCCAGTAATAACACATAAAAAAGCTACCTGTGACATAGCAGGGACATCATTCATTAATTCCAGGAACTCATAATCTCATGGTTTGAAAGAAATTTTATTATTTATTTCTAAAGAGCACAAAACCTCTTCCGCATGAACCTCCTACTTAACCAGCAAACATAATTACATTGCAAATTGCCTCTGTATTCAGTTTTAAAGAAAACTTTAAAAAGACAGCGTTGCAAGCAAAAAGTTGATGATATATAGTTCACTAATCTCATCACAATACCATTTTTTTGAGTCCTCAGACAATTACCACAGAGGATATTCTGCTAAATGATATAATAAGACCTATTTAATGTACGGTGTATGGCTGCCAAAAATAAATCAAAGCCCTCCTCTTTCCCTGTCATGGAGGGATCGCCATCTGTAAGCAAGTTTACTTTTTGCAGATCTAAACCATTTTTTCCCCAAAAAAACCTTTCCAAAATGATCTCACGTGTTGTGCAGGTATTAAGCACAAAAATTCTTCTTTGAAAATGTCACCTCACAAAATATAACAAATAGTGACAGTTGGGCAATTTCATTTAAATTGCCTGACTCATTCAAGAGACATGTATCTGGCATTTTTTAAAATCAGAAAGAGGTGATGACAAACAATATGCATAAATTGCCTCTAATCTTTGTATTGCTCTGGAATCAGATCAGGAGAACTTGTTTCACAATGTCATCTTTGTTTTTACCTTTCAAGTGTGATATAAAGACTTCAGATTTTACATTTTGTCACATCTTGCAAACCCTGCCAGGAAGATAGGCCATGTCAAAGTTTCTGTGCCTTGATTCATAAGGTGCCTTACATTGCCCTCTATACAGATGGATACTATGATTTAGCATACTAAACACAAAGATTTACAATGTACATGGTCATAGCATCATAGTATCATAGCGTTGTAAGAGACCTCCAGAGGTCATTGAATCCAACCCTTGGCTAAAAGCAGAACCAATCACAGCTATCTAGCTAAACAATCTAGCCAATTTTCTATTCCCCTTACAGTCCATTGCTCCAATCCATACTTCCTTAACTTTCTATCAAGAATACTATTGGATACTTCATCCCAGCCAGGGCTTTGTCAAGCTGGGACATAAAAACCTCTAGGGATGGAGATTCCACCACCTCCCTAGGTAACCCATTCAAGTGCTTCCTCACCCTCTTAGTAAAATATTTTTCTCAATATCCAACCTAGATCTCCTCCACTGCAACTTGAAACCATTGTATCATATTCTGTCATCTTTATCCAATGAGAATTGCCTCTCTCCATCCTCTTTGGAACCCCCCTTCAGGTAATTGAAGGCTACTATCAAATTCTCCATCTCCTATCTCTTCTCTCTTGTAGACTAAATCCCTCTGCCTCTCCTCATAAGCCAGCTCCAGCTTCCTAATCATTTTTGTGCCCTTCACTGGATGCTCTCTAATGTGTTCACATCCTTTCTGTAATGGGGGGTTTGAATTGAAAACAATACTCTGGATGTGGTCTCACCAGTGCTGAATAAAAGGGAATAATCACATCCCTTGGTCTGGGTCAATACTCCTATTAATGAACCCCAATATGTTGTTAGTCTTCTTGGGTGGCAGGGGCAGGGTTCTGGGCTCTTTAAATTGGTGCTGGAGCACTGCACAGTGTGCACCAGACAGCTCTCCAGAGTGACTGCGGGGTGGGGATGGGCAAGTGTGGAACATGCAGATGGCACTGGGGACTGGCTGCTCTCAGCCCCACCCCATCCACCCAAGGCCCTGTCCCTGCCACCAAATGCCCCACCTCTTCTGGGAGCATGACACTGAGCTCTCCCACACATACACACATCTTGCCCAGGGTCCTGGCAAGTCTGTCAGTTCCCCTGCCTGCACACAACACTTAAAGTCAGGAAATCCAGAAAGCACAAAATAATATTCCTGATCAATTCTAGACTGTATTTTATGAGAGCTGGCCCCCACTTTGTGTAATGAATCCAACATATCTTAAGGCCTCTTTTGTACTGCTGCATTTTGCTACTCTTCCTTGCTTCCTTTGCATTAGAGATTGCTGCCTTGGAGTTATCAATTCTGTCCTCTCTCATCCACTGCAGCTCACTAGAAACAACAGGAGATGAGCGCTAACCCACTTCGATTGAATGCTTTCTTCTCCAAAACACAATAAGTTATTATTTGGATTATTGTTTTCATGGATCAGGAATCCATTTTACTACACGGTGTACAAAGGTTCATTAGAAAGACAGCTTCTACTAGAGAAGGTCTCCACTCTAGGTTAAGGAAGCAAAGGGAAAATGAATGTGGGGAAAGGGATTTACTATCTATTTTTTGTCATTTTGTTACTAAGCACTTAATTTGCACTTAAACAGCATAAATCAATAGAAAGCAACTTCTAGGTGCTAGGTGACCGGTGCCATATTTAATCATGCCTGCACTTTTCTGTATCAAATCGCTACTATAGCTAGGTCATCAGTAAACTACCAGTTGATTAATGCTATAGGATCATGAAGTAAAGATGATAGCACAATATGAAGGCAAAAATTTGTCTTGGTATGGAAGAGGAAGAGAACAAAGACTAAGTAGAATGGTGAGGAGATCAATGGAGAAGAGAAATGACAGAAATAAATTATGGCAGCCTGATCTATGATTTTAATGAACATATTTAATTGAACAGTGCCATATGGAAATAAAAGATATTATTTTAATATCTGATGGGTGCTTGATTATGCTTGAAGCAACAAGTAATCATTCCCCTTTTGTTATGTCTTTCAGAGTTTACAGAATGACTAACAAAAACAAGTTCTCTCATTCAGAACTGGTCAGGTCCCAAGGGTGCCAGATTAGAGAGGTTCAACCTATAATATTGTTCAATTAGAAATATGTGTCTAGACATCCAAAATGTTATTTGGGGTGTTTTCCTATAAGGAAAAGTTCTGCAGTTACTTGTGGAAGTTTTTCTAAGAATGTTTCCACTTTCTTTTGTCTCTCATTGTAAGGCCTCAGTTAACAATCTTCTGAGGCACAGTTCTTTAGTAGAAATGCACAAGGTTGACCAAACGCAGAAGTCATTCCTGTGACCTTCCTCAGGTTGGTTGAAAAAAAGAAAAGCAGATTTGAAAACTAGTCCATAACTGTTTTCAAATAATGGGACAACACATTGAAGTTAATTCTGAAGCATACAGATGATGAGCCAAAGAGCTGAACTTGTAAGACTGAGGACAACACCATTAAACTGTAGGCCCTCTGTCAAGCTGTGTGTTAACGTAGTATAAAAGATGCTGTACAGACATACCAAAGAGCTGTCACTAGAAGCTAAAAGAACTTTCGGCTTCAGTGCTTGCTTCACACAAGAATATATGTAAAAGGTTTGGTTTCTACTTCAAGGTAAATAAGGAATAAGAATCAAGCTTGTCTCCCACTGCTCTGCTTTGAACATTGAACACTTGTAAGCATGAGTGCATCTTATAAGTATAGGCAGAAGCCACGAGAATTTAAAGAGCCTTCTCTGAGGTACTGATTTTATATACCCACAGAAACAATGGCTGACTAACTACCAATATTTTTGCTTAATCTACATTCAACTTAGAGTGATTTGATCCTTTTTTTTTTCAGGAATAATATTCCTGTAGCTTTAATGATTTGTTTAAAGAGCAGATCCTCTAATATATACAATGAACTTAATTTTTCCCACTCTCTGCTTCCATAGTCAAATACATTATTTGAAATTAAGTATTCATTTCTTAATCAGTTATATAGATAGTCAAATAATATTAATGAAATAAGTAGCATGTGATTTGTTTCTAGCAGACATGAAATCGATTATTAATATTTTTCATAATTTAACCAGTGCTTGTTTTTCACATTAATATATATTGTAGTGTACAGATAGAGAATAGAGATATATATTTTAAGGGCTCAGATTTGCAAAAGATTAACTGGATGCGCTCTGAGTAGTCTCAAAGTTAAGTTTGTGTGGAAATCTTTGCTGGATCAAGGCATACATTTATATTTACTATTCACAAATGTAGATCATTCCCCCTTCGAGTAAATATACTCTTGCAATAATACTTATTTTACAATATATTTGTACATTACCTCTCCTAGCAAGGTGGAGAGTGGGGCCCCAATTTGACTGAAGTGTTACCAAAATATATTATTTGTTGTTGTTGTGGTGGTTTCTACTTCATGAATACTACAATAATCATTTTAAAATTATCAATATGATGCAAGTTGAACTATCTACAGGTTATTTTTCCTCTCCAAAAGTTCACTCAATATAGTTAGAGGGGAGATGCTTTGTACTTCCTCAATCACTGGTACCCACACTAGAGATAGAAATCTGGAAAGCTGCCATACCTTCACCGAGCACTCTAATTTCTGTTTGCTTAAATCAGATGGGTCTTGCAGAGGTTCTGTCTCTTTTCTTTTTTGGTGAGAGGTTGCTGTCTTTATACATGTGCCTCCCAATTAATAACAAAACAAAAGGGGATAAATGGAATTGGGAGGAAGCATTGAGAGAAAATGGGGAGTGATTTTTTGGAGGGAAATATTTCCATTTTCTCACTTTCCCCACTTTGAATCCGTCTCCTGTTTTCCCATTACCTCACCTTTTTTCTCTCTACAAATCAAACAGTTCTGACCCTGAAAGCATTGCAAAATACTACTATACCCCCTAGGAGGTTTTCTCCTCCTTAAATACTACTAGTCCTGAAATTTCCCCCTTTTTCTCCACTGTCAGACTCCACTGCTCTTCTTCTCTTTAACATTGGACCTCATGTATATCACCAGCAACTCCTGTGTTTCGGTCTCCCCTGACCTCTCCTCTGGTATTAGGTGAGCACACGGAAGGGTGGGGTTAACTCGGAGTCTCTGCAGACACACTGAATTGTGAAATCTCTCTCTTCTCTGGGCAGGGGGCACTCTGGAACCCAACTGTAATAAGGTATTGGAGAGGAGAAGGGAGCTGAAAACTTGACTTAATGACATATTTCATCTTTCAAGAACTATCACAGGCCTAGGGAATACTCCTATTCCCAGTACTGAGATGAAGGGGAAAAAGAATCTCTGATTGGTTGCCCTTCCCCAACAGGAAGGCACCCAATTAGAGTAATGTTTCAGTGGACTAAGAAGCTTTAGATATAGCCTACTTTAAAGTTGATGTGTGGGGGAGTACATGTGGGATTGCATATTCCCTTAGATGGGTCATGATCCCCCCTAGATTTTAATTGCTGAAGATGGGTGTTCTCATTCTGTTGCTGCTTCCCGTTCCTCCCCACCCCCTAAATCATTGGTCCCCGCTGGCCTAGTGCAAGTGATTTTCCCAACCAAAGTCTTATCTCTAAGGCAAATCAGCAGGACTCTATTGTGAACCATATCAGGTGCTGCAGATAGGTTCAGCCACATTTGTGGCCTTTGTCCCCACATTAGTGGCCCTTCTCCATAGCCAAGAGAAGATCATCCATCAGTGTCACCAACAACATATCTTTTCCATCTCCTGACCTGATGGAATGTATCCAGGTCATAAGCATCTATGTACTTTTCACCTTTCTATAATTCAAATATGGCTAAAGGGATTTTGCTGAGACTTTCCCATTCATTTTACCCTCTAGGAGTGACCAAGTCTAAAAAAATCTCTGCTTAAAAATGTCAGATAGGTTTAAGTTTGAAAATACAGGATTGCAATGGAAACTGCTTTGTAATATAAGTTAACAAATGAGCTGCCATGTAAGCCCTATAAAAATTAAATACATTACATAATAATAATGAGACATAAATTTATTATTGTTTTGTAGAATTCAGTGATGCATCTACGTAGTTCACGGGAATCACGTCCCCTTTGGGAGTCAACTCTGATGAAGAGGCATGGAAGAAGTATACTAACAAGTGTGGAAATTAGTAGGTGGATCTGGTATAGTTAGCTAACATGGTTGATAGCCTTCTGGAAAACTGGACGTGTATGGAGTTGTCTAAACTTCTCTCATTAGATGGACAGAAGCACAACTTGCTCTTTAGTGATGTCTGGTGAAATTGTGTGTTGTGTGTTTTGGTTTTAAGTTTTAATAAAATCACAGGATACCTACAAAGGATTGGGTATCACTCAGTGGGGAAGGAAAGATGACACTTAAGCACCTATTTTTAGGAACCACAATCATATCCAAATTTTGGATAGCAAATTGTGAAAATAACATGAGCAACAAACACGGATACTTACAGTTTAAAAAGATGTACTATCTGATCATTTAGTAATTCATTATTTTTCCTGTGAAGTCCAAAAACACTTAATACAGTGACTCTTTCTCATCTGAGTTCTTCCTGAGATGACATGGACTAATTACAGATAACGATATTACATATATTATTTCTCTAATATATCTTTGGACACCACTTGTGAGAACATAATCATAGCAAAAAAGCCTTGCTGGGTTTGCACTGGTATGTTTGTCAAGGTTAATATTTACTGCCACCTGTTTCAATCTCCTCTATTAAATCCTCAACATCATTAGAAATCAGATATTCAGATATGTAAATAATGCATTCTTTCCATTAATTTAAACTCTGCACTTTTGAACTATTATTCAAATCACAGCTTTTTGTTGCCCGTGAAATGAAAGTTGAGGTTTTTTTCCCAGTTTGGAAAGCTGTCCTGTGAGAATTTGAGGTCTGTCAATATGAGAGAGAAAAGTACATTAGGATTATAATTTGGAGAGTCTTATTTTTCTCCAGAAATATTTCTAAAGCAAAGAAAAGTATATCTGTATTCCTTAGAAAATAAAGGTGCATAGCATCAGCTTTTTGGTACAATTATATTAATTTTGTTGTTGTTGAGAGTGGATGCAACCACCCATGTTTTAAAAAAATGATGATTTGGGTCTAAATATACAGTAACAATGGCATAAAATCTTAAGGAAGGTTTACTCCTAAATAGAAAAACCACCAGTGGAAATATCCAAGTATAGACACATGCCTGTAACGTAGAATGCATTTACACAGCACCCTTTCCTTGAAATAAACTATGTAATTTGTGCTATGCAAATTGCATAGCTTACTTTGAAGTTATTTTGAAATAGCTTATTTTGAAATTTGGCACTGGTTACACAGCGCCAAATTAAGAAATAAAGTGCTATTTCGACAAATCCCCATGGAATGAGTGTTACAGGGATGCCAGAATAGTGCATCCGTTACTTTGAAATATATTTCAAAATAATGGGCATGTTTAAAGATACAGAATTGCTATTTTGGGATACTTCCGGTGTCCCGAAAAAGCCCCGCTATCTGCATGGAGCAGTAGAGATATGGGACTTTTAAGTTCATAAAATTGCAAAACAGGGAAATGTAGAATTATTGATTAATTCATGAATCAGTTATTTAGCTAACCAAGACTATTTCACACTCAAAATCATCATACCTGAGCAACCAGAATTAAAAAGTGCTTTAGAAGGAGTGGAATAAAAATATAAGAAGAAAATAAATAAAAGGACCACAAAACTCTTAATCCACATGAAACCCCATAAAAAACATAGGGATGGGAAAAAAGAAGGGTCAATTTGATTTGGATAAATACTCAAAAACTTACCTGAATTCTCTAGACCTCTGTGGCCTGTAAAATCATCTATAATGCTTCATAAGAAGTTGTAATGCTTCATAAGAAGTTGGGGCTTTGATATAGTATATCAAGAGGGAGGTCACAGCATTTTTGTCTTAACTGCAGGAGCACTCAGTTTAGTCAGCATCTGCTCAAGCATCATGAAATAGACAAATACCAGGTGGGATCAGAGATACTTAACTAGCATGCAATAAAAACATGCAGTTGCTCTCAGATTCCACTCACATATTCAGGATCCTTCCCCCTTCCCACCAAATCCACATAGACAGGACTTATTACAAACTTCAAAGTACACACACAAAACTTCCGTCTCAAACATCCAAGCATTTGTTTCTGCTTATAAGTAACAAAATATACAGTCCCAGCAATATTAGAAGGCAAGTTGGTATGCACAATCAGATAATAAGTAAAATAATTGTGATTCTGTCATAAATTTTCAAAGGTACTTAGGCATCTAACTCCCAATGGGAGCTAACTTCCTTTAACAGTCTCAACCTATGTAACTCAATAGAGCAAATTCCGCTCTCTCTAATGCTGGTGAAAATATGGAGTAATTCCATTTAAGTCAATAAAGATTGAAGTAATAGTTAGACAGAATTTCCCTGGACTCCATTGTTAGTACTCTAGCTTCCACATCTGCATCTGAGAACATGAAGTTTCCTTCCCCTCTGTCTTTCCATTTTGTCATGCTGTGGTAGTGCTACCAGCTGCTACGTAATGTCCCCTCAGGAAGACATTTTATATTCGTGTTGCTACCCATGAAGGCCACATTATTTCTGATAAATGGGTCAAATTGGCAGATTACTTGTATGTCAGGTGTGTCAGCAGAGTAACTTAGTAAAAAAAGTAATTCAATTTCAGCTTACAGTGGCAGCCATTGGAAGGTATGTCAAGCAGAAAACATTTTCACTCCAGATTGAAGAATTGTACAAGCCAAACTCTGCACTGATTTATACGCTATATAATCCTAGTGATATTAGTCAGTCTGTATGAGGTGTAAATCAATCCAGAATTTGGGTCATAAGAATTCTATAGAAACTCTGTAATATGTTACAGAATCTTGCAATACCTGCTGAGATCCCTTAAGCTCTTCCTGACTTAGGTGATTTAGCATATTTGTTAGCTGAATGCTCCCTCCTCCTCCTTTTAAACTACTTCAGGCAGGATTTTTTTTTTAAGTTCAATTTGAAGAGACTACAAAGTGTCATCCTCTTAAATGCACCTTGCATAGATCAGGAATGAGTTTTCCTCCCTGGGACCTTCACAGTGCTTATTAAAAAGCAATGCATATTCATTACATTGTGTTTGCATAATAGGAATTAGGCAAAACAGAAGGTGCATCTGGAAAGGCAGCCTTCAAGCTGGGAAACTCTCTAAGGCATCTAAAAGAGAGAAAGGTACCTTTGCCTTCATTTTGATCTTTATTGATACACAAGAAATGTTTCATCCAATTTTAATGTTTAATGTGAAGCACTGAATAAAGGCTTGTGCAAAGTTGTGTTTACAATAAATCAGATGATGAAATACAGTAATATGATGTAGCTTTTAGATTATTATTTTGGAAGTTTTTATGTATACCATGATATGAAACAACTGCAACTGTCAGTGCTAAGACTTTCAAAATTGTACATCAATATATATCACAGTCTGCTGTCACACTTGTCTTAACAGGTAACACTCTTCATCATAACTTGGTGCAGCAAATACCCTTTTCTTTGTTTCTGATTCATGCTGGTGTGGCACTTCATTCATAGGGGGAGTATGAATGTCTTGTGTCCCTTTATGAGTTACCCCAACCACGTTATTTTCCCAGTTGTACCCATTATAGCAGTAGCCTACATTTACATAGTGTCTTCCATTCCAAAGGAAACTAAGGGTATGTCTAGACTACATTATTTTTTTGAAAAAACTGCCCTTTTTTTGAAAAAACTTCACCGGCTTCCACACTGCAATCGCATTCTTTCAAAATTAAATCGAAAGAACACAGGGTTTTTTGACATTGGTAAACCTCAAATTATGAGAAAGAACACCTTTTTCAAAAGAGCTCTTTCAAAAAAAGGCATGTGTGGATGCAGAACAGAAATATTTTTTGAAAGAAGAGGCAATTGAAAAAAGCACAGCTGCCCTGGTGGCTATTCTGTGAATAGCAATCAGGGCTTTCTTTCCAGAGAGTGTCCATGCAGTCTGGATGCTCTCTTTCGAAAAAGCAGATCACTTTTTAGATCCGGTTTTGAGAGGTGTGGATGCTCTCTGTCGAAAGAAGCTTCTTTAGAAAGAAGCTTGCAGTTTACACATACCCTATAGCATTTATGACAGACAGGAATCAGTTCACCTGCATCTGGACACCCTTTTGGATATATGGTGTGACATCATGAATAAAAATATAGTGGAGTTATAATTTTTGGAGAAAAGACATCAGGCTGTATGAGCTGTATTTAAAAAAAAAGCTTCACATGATCTTTAATACTGAGAATACAGTGTCTTAGCTGAAACACCTCTCTGCATTAAAGTTCATGGAACTTGGTTTAACTACAAGAAAAGAGTAAAGGATAGAGTCAGCTCTTCTTCGATTTGAGGCTGTCATTCCAGGGAACTGTCTCTAGACACTTGGCAACCACTGAGCCATCCTCTAGCTAAACATCAGCATTTTGAAATGTTGGCTAAAGCACTATTGGAATCATTAGGCCAGATAATCCCCTACCATGCTAAAGCTGCCAGAGGAAGCTAACAAGGACATGGTTTCAGTGAGTATAACCCCATCTCATCCTATTGGGGATAAGATTTGCCAAACTCACACCTTGCATATTAACAACATAGCTACAAAATCTAGGACCAGGGGTGACACATCCCTGGAGGAAAGTTCAAAGGGGGGGGGGACACTCAGAGGGACAGGAGGCCATGTGAAGCACCCCATTTATCCATTTAAATTTTGGCAGGGGCATAGGAAGGTGGTGTCTCCACAACAGTTGTGGCCCCAGCTCTAGTGAGATAGATAGATAGATAGATAGATAGATAGATAGATAGATAGATAGATAGATATTGTTGCAGTGTGTGGCAACGCCCAGAGGAGTAGTACCCACAACTTACCAACTTCTTGCTGTCCTATGCTAAATAAATCAGTCGTATCTTGTTCAATTCCTACTGAAGAGGTATTAATATTAAAGACAACATTCTCAGAACTGATACCTGGATGCCAGTCTCTGTAGAAAGATAAAGAGTTGAATGGTTTGGAGACCCTAACACACTCATAGACGTAGGTGTGGTCCCACACAGCAGAACAGAGACGTAACAGCAGAACAGAGACGTAAGGTGTGGTCACACACAGCAGAACAGAGACGTGAGAGCCAGGGTTGTATTTGCTGTGTTTAGTAGATTTCCCAGTTCTGTCAATCCAGCATCTTTCATAAGCATATACATCATTTAAAAGAAAAGACGGATGGTAAAAAAGACCTAGCATAGCACAGTTCTGAACATTTCATAGTGGGTGGAATAACAGTTCCTGGTTTGTTTTAAACTTGAAATGATAATAGGGAAGGAAATTAATAAATAGATAGGATGACAAGACTTCAATCAAGGTCACTGGTTGCTTAAACTATATTACAATGCACATATTTTAAATGGTGTCTGTACTTGTCAGTAGATCTTATGACACACTTGAATATAAACTGATCTTGACAGCAGAAGAGCGTTTTAGCTAAAATCAACAAGGACAATAGTGTTTGGAATAACAATCAACACTATCAATATTTCATTTATTAAAGTTGAAAAAATTAATCAAAAATATATTTTCAGCTATGGTCAGAAAAATTCAAATGTACATGATACTTTCAGCTTTACAGTATATTCATTTTATCATCATCTGCTATGAGGAATCTTTTTTATTTTATTTTCTCTATTTATATTAAATGCCTCTATGTCCCACATGAACAAATACTTTAGTAGAAACCATACAACACTAATACATCCTGACTTCATTGAAGTAAGTGGTAGAGCTGCTGTGGTTTTCTGTGAGGCCAGGATTGCACTCAATATATGCTTACTATAGGAACACTATTTAATATTTATGGTCTTATGGTTAAGGCAATGAATTGTAAAGCAGGAGAACTGGTTTCTGTTCCTAGCACTGCCATTAGAGATGTCCTTGGGAAAGTCACCTAAAACCTCTTTCGTCATTAGTTTTCTCACCATTAAAATTGAAATAATAATACTGCCCTGCCTGATGAGAGTGTAGTGAAATGCATATGAAATGTGCATAATATACGAGATGATTGACATAGAAAACCCTATTAAATGGAGCGTCCATCTAGTTCTCTGGAATTTTGATGAAGGCAATTTCTCTGAATTGTTTCTGGTATTCAAATGGAGAATCTTAGGAAAACTCTTATTTTCTTAGGGTATGTCTACACAGCAAAGTTATTATGGGATACCCCACATCTTTTGAATGCGTTCACGGTTTTGAAATATATCGGAAGAACTATTTTGCCAACCTTGTAAACCTCATTCTGCAAGGAGTAAGAGATGGCTCAAAATAGCAGTTTATTTCAGAATTTGGCACTGTGTAGACTATTTTAAATAAGCTATTTCAAAATAGACTCGAATATATATTTTAAAAGTATCTGTATTGATCTTTCCTCAAAACAACTAAAAAAGAGGAAGTGAAATAAGGGGCAAATTCTGATGCCACACATACACAGAGAATTATGGGAGTGGATGAGAGAGACATGACCCCAGAGGAAATGTTAGGGGCTTCCTGCTAATCTGCCATTCCTGAACACACATGTTCAATGCCAGTGTCTAGGTTGCTAGTACAATCCCTTGATTCCTGCAAGCTTCCTTTCAAAATACTTGTCTGTAAATATTAGATGATCCTAACTACTTTGGAAGTTTTGTAAGTCTCTCCATAAAAATATAAGAATGACCATAAAATATAAGACTAAAGGTCCACTTAGAGCAGTATTCTTTTTTCCGACAAGGGCAAAAAGCCAAATGTCCCAGAGGGCATGAACAAACAGGTAATCATCAAGGGATCCATTCCTTCTCAATCATTCCCAGCTTCTGGCAAATAGAGAGTAAGGACACAATCCATGCCCACCCTAGATGGACCTATCCTCCACGGAATTATCTAGTTCTTTTTTGAAGACTATTATAGTCTTAGCCTTCATAGCATCCTTTGGTAAAAAGTTCCACAGATTGACTGTGGGTTGTGTGAAGAAACCCTTCCTTTTGTTTGTTTTAAATCTGCTGTTTATTCATTTCAATTTGTCATCCCTAGTTTTTGTTTATGAAAAGGAGTAAATAGCACTTCCTTATCTACTTTCTCTACACCTGTGATGATTTTACAGACCTCTTTTGTGTCTCCCCTTAATCATCTCTTTTCCCAAGCTGTAAAGCCCCAGTCTTACTAATTTCTCCTTATATGGACATTGTTCCATACTTTGTTCCCCTTTTCTGAAAATGTTCTGATTCCAATACAAGTTTTTTGAGATGGGGCAACCAGGCTAACTAACTTTGACTCCAACCTCTGGGCTTGACAAACCATTAACCTTTCATAGTTAGGTCCATCAAAGGTTATTAGCCAGGATGAGTAGGAATGGTGTCTTAGCCTCTGTTTGTCTGGAAATGGATGACAGGAGAGGGATCACATGATGATTATCTGTGTTCACAGCCTCTGGGGCATTTGGAATTTGCCACTGTTGGCAGACAGGATAATGGGCTAAAAAGATCTTTGGTCCGACCCAATACGGCTGTTCTTATGTTCTAAGTGAGAGAAGAGAGGCACTGCAGGAAAAACTACGAGCACTCTCAGGAAGGGAGAAGATAAGGTAGGAAGTAACCCAGGGATACACAGGTAAGAGTTGGGACTGTGCAGACCCTGACTACTTGTTGTAAGGGCCCTTGAATGGAAGCCACAATATGAAGTCAGACCTATATTTTCTCACCAGCCACTGGCAGTGGCTACAGTAAGGGGTAGGGAGTGGAAGGACTGCCTGGAACAGTGGGTACTGAAAGACTTTTGACACCTTGGGAGGGGAGAACTATAGTGATCTGGCTGGAAGACCAAGCCACAAAGCTGGAGCAGTTGAATCCAGACAGAGCTCTGTGTATGGAGACAAGGTTTTTTTTATCTTTCTAATGCTGGTCTGTTTTCATTTGGACTCTGTATACATTTTCATAAAGGCAGCCCTGGGGAAAAGGAACTACTGCCTGAAGACTGTCTGATTGTTTTGTATAGTGAGGTGGGAAACCAGTGAACAAGCCCACGAAAGAGAAGTAAAATGGTTGAAAAAGTAGCCTCACAATATGTAACAACCTATCATTAAATTAGAATGGAACAAACCTAGATCTACTATGAAACATATTCTAAATACTTTATTGTACTATATTTACATTTAGCAGGACTTGTTTATTTTATGGTAATAAAGTTGACTGAAGCTGAATTGTAATTTCTATGAAACTGTATCAGTAGAATATAATGCCATAGTTAAGGGGGAGAAAATTCACTGTAGTCAAAGAGCAACTCAAGTGTTCTACCTAGTCATGTGATACTCTGTCCAGTCAATAACTACAGAAGCAAAAATAGGATTTTCATTGGCCAGAGATGTGTGGATCTGTGTTGTAGAGGAAACCATAGATAAGGAAGTGGAACACTCCCAGACATACATCATTCCATTCATCATCCCATAAATAACCTGGAAGGATTGTAGCAATTCCCTGATGGGTGCACTTTACTTCTTGTTTAATCGGAAGCAATGTGTGTCCTCGGTAATTACATGCAATTTAAACTTTATTTAATTTGTAGCAGCACACATTGTCTAGCTACCCAGCTGAAGCAGTTGTATACAGGACAACTCACTAGTTAACTCTGATCTTAGCACTTGCTTGAAATCCTACCAGCTGCCTACATCCTTTCCCCGTCCTGACTGAGAAATAATTCAATTAAGTATTAATAACTCAGATTATGTAATTAAAGGAATGTATATATGTGTCTATACATTATAGAATAGATCTTGCAAAAGACAGTTTTGCTATTAACAATGTATTTGATACAAATATAAATGCTACTTACAGTACTTGAACTGACAAGGGAGTGTCAGAACATACATGTTCAATTAGTTCATTAATCCAGTAAATTGTCTAGGTACAATTCATATTTCACTATATATTACATAGCTTTCTTATTACCCTCTAGTTCAGCACTGCAGACATTACTGAGATATTTGGTGACATCTTTTAATAAGTGTGAGGGTGCAATGCTGCATAACTTTCACACCTGGAAGACCTGGGTACCAACAACATTTATCTCAGCTCTTAAAATAAACTCCTAGGCAAATGTAATAATGGTCAGACATTCACTTTTCTACAACTCTTGAACCAGAGAATGATGTTTATTGACATCTCCATTTCTATTTCATCTAACCTTTCAGTGGCAAGTTGAACTCTGATAGTGTTGGCATTTTCCAAACAGCCAAATACATAAATATTTAAAATTAAATGTGTGACTAGAGCTGTAGATGTATGTGCAAGTATCAGCTCAGCCCAGCCTTACATACAAAGGCAATACTGATGCCTCTATTATACTTAAGCACACACAACTTGATCTTAAATATCCTATAAATGCAAATCTGAGCTAACTTGTGCTGGTATATGTCAGGAGTAACTCCTCTGACATCAATGAGTTTCACTGAGAAACAGCAGTGCCCCCCTCTTTAACTGAAAATGTTGGGGGTGGTGTGCTTCGGAGGTACAGGGAATATGTCTTCCTTTCCTTCAAAATATACATAGGCACGTAGCACAGTACATCAATCTAATTTGCCACGGATTACATACCTTCAGGCTTTGTCTACACTACCGGCTTTTGCTGGCAGAAAGTATGCAAATGAAACACTCTATTAGTTGTCTGCTATTTCGAAATAGTGCGTCCACACTGAGTGGACTCTGAATCGCATTTAAGGCTGGTCAGAACCAGTTCCAGCAGAGCACCAGGTCAGGACTTACTGTGTGGGGCTCCTGCCTGAGGCTATCTGAGGTCTGTGATTAAAGGGACTCTCCACCTCTCCCCTGGCCAGCCAGTTCTCAGGTGTCCCTGCTTGCTTGTCTACCTCAATGAGGGACAGCAAAGCATTTTGTCTCTGCATGCTCTGGTTGCCCTCACTCGGGACCACACAGCACTCTGCAGCATGGAACCAGAGCCTTCCCTGGGCATTCTGGTGCTTCTCTTGGACGCGTTGCTGCGAGCCTGGCTGCACTTTCTGCAGGCTGCCATCCGGGAGGGCCATCGGGGGGCTGTCAGTATCCAGGAGGCCCTGCAGGAGAGCTTCCACCCTGAGGAGCACTAAGAGTCTCCCTGGTCTGCCCCACAGGGGGAATTGTGCCTCATTACTCCCTCACGTCCTTCCACTTACCCCTCTCTACCCCCCCTTTCTGATTTCAAATAAAATACACATATTTTCATGAACACAAACTCTCTTTATTTAACAAAACTAGGGAGGAGGGAATGAAACTCTGGTGAGACTGGGGAAAGGAGGCAGGAGAGAGAAGATAAGGTGGGAGAAGGGAGGGGGAAACCTGGGAGGAGGGAGCTGGAAGGGGGAAGCAAGGGGAAGAAGGGGGAGGGAAAGCTCAGGGTTGGGGGTCTTGCTGAACCACCTTGATTTTCATGCAAACCTGCTCCTGGGTTCACATGTGGCCTTTGGTGGCCAGCCATTGACAGCTGCGTTCCTCCATCTAGTGTGGAGATCATGGACATTGGAGGCATCCCCCCCATCCTGATCTCCACCCTGGATCAGAAAGGTGCCCGCCTTCTCCAGGCCCTGGCAGGCTCCTGGGAGCTGTCAGACTGCTCCTGGGATGCAGTGGAGGGCTGGCTGCCAGTGGCTTGCTGGCTCATATTTTGGGGCCACTGGGTCAGAGGCAGTGACTGCTGGCTCTGGGCTGGCAGGATTGGAGCTGGCACAGGCACTGTGGCCAGACTCTACCCCTTTAAGGGAGGGGGAGGAGAGAGAGAAGTGTTCTTGGTTGAGGCCGGAGTGGCCACCAGTGCACCTTGGGAAGGCTGGAGTCCCCCTATTTCAAAATAAGTGTCTACACAGCACTTATTTTGAAATAGCTATTTCGAATTTGGTGTTATTCCTCGTAGAATGAGGTTTAACAAATTTGAAATAAGAGCTCTGGTATGTCTACACAGCAAAGTTATTTTGAAATAACAGCCCTTATTTTGAAATAACTTTCCTAGCGTCTACAAAGCGAAACCACTATTTCGAAATAGCATAGCACTTATTTCAGATTTGGTAAACCTCTTTTTACGAGGAATAACCAGAGCACACAGAGACAAAATGCTTTGCTGTCCCTCATCGAGGTAGACAAGCAAGCAGGGACACCGAAAACTGGCTATTTCGAAATGCATTTTATGTATAGATGCATTATTTCAAAATAAGCTATTTTGAAATAACTATTTCGAAATAAGATATTGTGAAATAGCACTGTAGTGTACACATACCATAAGGGAATAAGAGTATTTTATTTTGTTCATGCCCTATAGCTGTGGGTCTATGAAAATGCTTTCAATATTTCTGTAATAATAAAAACATCTTAGAATACCACCCAAATAAATTAATAAATAACGGCACTTCCATTTCTTCACAATATCAAATATTTCATGGGCATTTACGAATTACTGTATTCACAATGCTTTATTTTTCTGAGGTACAGGCTAATATTTCTTGTCTAGGTTCTTTCTTGGGTTCGGGATGTGTGGGTTTTGTTAGAGAAGAATAAGGAGACTTAGGAGTGGACAGAGTAAACAGACTTTTTTATTGCAGAAGATACTTTTTCTTCTTTGGACCCCAAAACAACTTTTTGAGTGAGCAATGATTTGGCATTAATTACATTTATTTATTTATTTATTTTAGTGTGTTAATTTACATGTTTATTGCTACTTTCCCTAAATCCTTATTTACTTATGTTAATTTTTATACAATGAATATTAACAGGCAAGTGATGAATATTATTATACTCACACCCATTTACAGGATTTTTAGTTAGATTAGCACTTTTTTACATGACATACTTTTTGAATTAGCAGGGTACAGAGATTACAAAGTATGTGACCCTGAAAATATTTTTACAGCGCAAGCAAGCAAACAAAGTTACATTTTTTAAAATGTATTTGTTTAGGCTACAAGAATGAAGGGAAAGACAATATTTATACATTGGAAAGGATACTACCAGCCACTTTATCTATCTTTTTAGGCTGCAAAGATGAAGGGGAGAAGAAACATTTTTAAAGGAAAATGCCCGCTGTGACCAGATCCCTACCACTATTGCACTGCCTTTCTGAACTCCTATTAATTCTTACATATTCCAAAAAGTTTGGAGAGTAACCAGTAACTCTTCTTCTTATTTGAATAGACTTTTTTTCTTTCTCCCTTACCCAATAAAACTTTTTTGCCCTATGAAAACAAAGGAATGATGCCATTTCTATCAAATACCTATAAAGCAATAAGCTAGTAGTTTACAAATTTTGCAGTTTCGGAGTAACTGAACCTCTGATCCATCTTATGATCTGCTCAAGGGATGTGACACTTGTAAGCCTCAGGCCTATAATAGTCATATCTCATTAGGCAAAGACCCATCTCCCTCTGCCTCTTCATCACCCTCTGGTGGTTTGGGATGCAGACCCCTATAATTCACTCTAATTATCCCAGCAGGTCTATCTCAGAACCTGAAATTTCACTCTCTGTCTCCGGCAACAATGGTTGTGGTTTGCAAAAGAGCCTTAACTACAGCAGAGTACATATATTTTAGGATAAAAGCATTACAAAAATCATATAATAAAACAATACAATGTAAATAAGTTCATCAACACTCTCCAATACTCCATATGAGAGGACCTTGAGATCAAAGACTTTAAAACCCTTTTGTAATTCAGGTAAATTCTCTAGTTTGTGTTACACAGGACTTGAGATGAGATGATCACAGTGAAACTTGAGTTGATTTTAAGTTCACTTGAACAAATTATAAATCTATTGGCAAAAGATTTTACCTTTCGGTAAAAGATTCATATCAGTTAATTGGATCCAAATGAGAAACCTTCATCTATTTTTATGCCTACCATTAGAGCTCTATTGTGACTATTCTTAACCAGCCAGCATACAATCCCTGCCTCACAGAGATACAGAAATATATTTGAATAATTGTAACAGTAGTATCAGAGAGATGCCTATGTAAGTCATATCTGCCACACAAATTGCCAGCTTATATTATTGTTCATGAAATGTCACTTACAATTTAACTTGCTGAGGCTTGGATGACACCATTCTACCCAAGAGAAAAACTTTTTTGTGTAGGATGACATTTGCTGGAGTGATTGTTCAGTGGAACTGCAAGTGTGCATACTCACGCAGTCGGAGGAAGAGAGGCAAAGGGAATGGTTGCCCTAGGGCCTGTTGATTCAAAGTGGCCCAGGGCTCCCGGCCACCACCATTGCTACTGAGGCAGTGACTGGAGACACCTTTAAATTGCCATTGGAGTTTCACACTATGCACTCTATGTGGCTCTGAGGGCTGTGGGAGGCCAGTGTGGCATGTTCTAGCCAGCATGGAGGACTGGGTCCTTGACCCTGCCCCTTTTGCCTGAGGCCCTGCCTCTTTCGGGAGCACAGAACCAAACCCCACCTCCCCACACTTTTCCCGGGGGTCTATACAGGCTGTTGGCTCCCCTGTGCTCACAATAGGCCAACGGGCTAAGAGATTTATAATTTGTTCAAGTGAACCTAAAATCAAACAAGTTACACTGTTATCACCTGGTCTGACATCCTATGCAACACAAGCTAGAAAATGTCCTTGAAATAATTCCTGTTGTAGCCAGAGCATACCTTTTCCGAAAAATAAACCAACCAATCTTGATTTAAAAACACCCATTGAGGAATTATTCTAATGTTTTATTTCCTTCACTGTTATCAGTGTATGCCTTTTTTCCAGTGTGAGTATGTCTTACTTCCACTTCCTGACATTAGCTCTCATTATCCTTTTAATCTGAACTGCTCTCTGTTATCAAACTTTTATTCTGTATGTAAGCATGAGAAACTTACGAAGGCATCCCTTAAACCTTCACTTTGTGAAGATAAATAGACTGAGCTCCTTTGGTCTGTCACTATCAGGCATGTTTTCTAATCCTCTAATTGTTCATTTGGCTTTATTCTGAAACCTTTCCAATTTATCAACACCTTCATGAACTGTGGTCTCCAGAACGAGACAAAGAAAAAGTCCCACCAGTGCCAAACACAGAGATAAAATAATCTCTCTAGTCCTACTAAAAATTCCTGTTTGTGCATCAATCATTAATGGTATCACCTTAGCTTTTTATGACTACTCCCTTGCTTTTGGAGTATCATGTTCAGCTAATTATATATAGTACTGTGATTCATTCCTCTCCTCCCCCAGTTTGATCCTTTTCAGAGTCACTGCCTTCTAGGATAGAGTCCCTGATGTTGTATATATAATTTGCATTCTGTTCCTCGTTGTATGACTTTACATTTGTCCATACAGAAACACATATTGTTTGGTAGCAGCTGCTGTCCCAGCTCATAACATCTTTGAGATAGAGTAAGGGAAATGGTGCTGAATTACAAATCCATACCTTTGAATCCTGATTGGGAGAGGGGCTTTAGCTTCACCAACCAACTCATTTCCACACATCACCTGCATAAAACCTGGTCATTCTGTGCTGTACTGTACAACTCTCTCAAATTGCCTTCAGCAGGACTAGTCTATGCTCTCCAAAGTGAATAAGGGTGGCAATCTAGGCTACTGGTTTTTAGGCACGTAAAGTGAATTTGACCAAGTGGCCTGATTCTCATACGTACTGAGCTCCCACTACCCCAGTAAACTGAATGGAAATTTTGGAGCTCAGCATCTCCTGGAGCTAGGCACTAATCTAAAAATTAAAATGAGTATAAAAGTGAAGTTAAAACTAAATACAGTATAATAAAGTTATAGGGAACAGTGAATCTATGAATCAATGCTGTCAGCTACATCTGTTATATGACATTACAAATTCTTTGGAAACCTTATCTTCAATTCTGCAGCTTCGTAGTCTCTACGCATGGGAAAATTCCAGTTCTAAATCTTATTGTACTTCCCTCTAATACGCTGTTACATTATTCATGTAATCCATTCTTAATCTAGTATTACCATCTATTATTAATATATTCTATTACAAATTTAAGAGTAAATATACGCCTAGTTCTGTCATTTATTTTGTTGTAAATCAGTGGTCTCCTGCTTCCATTATTTATGAATGCTTTTTGCATTCCTTATCCCAGGATATCTTTAAAGTATTCTCAGTGTCAATGCAATAGACTAATTAACTAAATTTTAAAAGGAGATAAAACATATGAAGGAGCATTAACTATGGAACATGTTAACACAAGAGAGAAGACAACAGATTGACAGAAAAAAGCAATTCAAGTATTATCCATATTTATGTTATATAAATCTATCTATAGTCTACAAATCAAACAAAATAAATGGCAAATCTACTGATACTGCAATTGTAAATATTTCCATGGCTCATGTCTAACTGGGGTTATACATCAGTCATTTATTTTGGGTCTCATGCTTATATTGAATGAATTTGGCACGAGTAAGATCAGAATCAGGCTCTCTGTTTTTGTGTCTAAATATTTAGGAAAATGCTCAAATACATGGGGCAGACTGTAAGTATGATTTGTTTCTTTTTTATGATATTTTCCCAATTAATCAAAAAGTTGCCATTTCAGAAGAATATTGGACATTGCTAACATTAAATAATTTGGACATTTTGTTGCTTTAGCTTATTGCTGGGGAAAAAGGGGATCTAGGGAACAACAGGCCTGTTCCTTTCACTTTAGATGTATGCTGAGTCTTGAAACAAGTTTAGAAAGAGAAGGTAAAGGACAAAGCAATGAATTGTGATTGGGATAAAATACATCATAGGTTTTAAAAAAATCAGTCATACCAGACTAATATGAGTATTAAAGACGTTAAGGCAAAAGGGGGAGGAGATAACCACTGAATGTCGCAGAGAGGAGACTACAGGAAACAGTGATGTGCATTTTAGCAAACACCAGCTAGAGAAAAAAACACCAGGAGCCTCCGTGTCACCTCTCCTCACAGCTTAAATTAACTTTATATTGGCAGGCAGCTTTCAGAAGAATCCATTTCAAAGCTTCAGTGTATTGTAACAGAAAGGAGCAAAGAACACCAACTTAAGTTTTGCTTAAGAAGATAAAAGGAATTTAACGCTTTAGTCTTTAGGCATGATTTTGACTAAGGGGATGGTCAGCCATGTTGCTGGAAGCTATATTGGTAAGGAAACTACTTTGAATAAAGGCTATTTTTCGTTGTATTGAGTCATAACCCCTAGAAAGTGTTTTTCTCTTGTATTTCTTGTAATCATGCTAACTCTATACTTTATACTTAAAGTCACTTCACATCTATTCTCCTTTTGTCAATATTCCTTTCTTCTAATGTAAACCAACTCAGTTCTATATTTGATTTAAAGTGTGTTAACTTCAGTTGGCTTGGCAAGCTGCTGAGTATTGTATCATTAAAGCAAAAAAGGAATGGTCCAAGAGACAGTTGGGCATTGCAGATGACATGGTCTGGGGAAGATTCAATACTGGGAGGGTGGAGGACTGGATTGACCTTGTCACTTGTAATCAGGGTGAGGTGTAGCAAGCAGCTTAATGGAACAGAATTGCTGTGTCAGTGTTGCATTACAGAGACTTAGTGTTGGCTTGTATGCTGCTTGGGAGCATCCAGACAAAGGAGATATGGACACAGAGCATTTTGAAGTACTCAGGATTAAATGGTTGGCAATGACATAATATCTGCCCAGAATGTGACACGTAATGTTTCAATTATTGAACAGTACAAAAATGATCAATCCTTCACTATCATTTTCTATAGGGATACCCAGGAGGGTTGTGTTCTGTCTGTGTCATACATCAGAAGAGTTAATATAAATAAAATAGTTCCTTTCCATAGCAGCTACTGGCACAGACAAGAAAAACAACTCTGATGATATAAGCCAGGTGGAATTCCGTATGATATATGTAACTTGATATCAGCTTTAGGAACTGGAGAAGTGGAGTCAGACTGAAATGAATACTGCTCAGCACTTAATACAGAGCTTTTTCACTGGTAGAAGTCAAAGAATGTTACAATGCAGTCATGATTTTTACTTTCATTATACATATGATGGCTGCGTCTAGATTGGCATGATTTTCCGGAAATGCTTTTAACTGAAAAGTT
>CM057847.1:148924884-148936006 GCA_030068395.1 Apalone spinifera
TTATTATCTTTTGAGTTTTTGGCTAGCTGTTCTTCAAACTCCTTTTTGGGTTTTCTTACTACATTTTTACACTTAATTTGGCAGTGTTTATGCTTCTTTCTATTTACCTCACTAGGATTTGACTTCAACTTTTTAAAAGAAGCCTTTTTATCTCTCACTGCTTCTTTTTTATGTGGTTGTTAAGTCACAGTGGCTCTTTTTTTGTTCTTCTACTATGTTTTTTAATTTTGGGTATACATTTAAGTTGGGCCTCTCTTATAGTGTCTTTGAAAAGTGTCCATGCAGCTTGCAAGGATTTACTTTAGTCACTGTACCTTTTAATTTATGTTTAACTAAGCTCTTCGTTTTTGCATAGTTCCCCTTTTTGAAAATAAATGCCACAGTGTTGGGCTGCTGAAGTGTTCTTCCCACCACAGGAATGTTAAATGTTATTATATTATGGTCACTATTTCCAAGTGGTCCTGTTATAGTTACTTCTTGGACCAGATCCTGCACGCCACTCATCTGTCACTAGGTTACCTCCCTCATCCAGTAAGGGCCCCACACGGTCTCTGATCACCCTCTTATTGCTAACATGCCTATAGAAACCTTTCTTGTTACGCTTCACATCCCTTGGTACTTCAATTCCAGTTGTGCTTTCACCTTCCTGATTACTCCCCTGCATTCGAGCAATATATCCGAGCAATATATTTATACTCCTCCCTAGTCATCTATCCAAGATTCCACTTCTTATAAGCTTCCTTTTTGTGTTTAAGCTCACCAAGGATTTCCCTGGTAAGTCAATCTGGTCGCCTACCATATTTGCTTTTCTTACTGCGTATTGGGATGGTTTGTTCCTGTCCTTTTAATAAGGCTTCTTTAAAATACTGCCAGCTCTCCTGGACTCCTTTCCTTGTCATGTTAGCATCCCAGGTGATTCTGCCCACCAGTTCTCTGAAGGAGTCAAAGTCTGCTCTATTTGAAACATACTCTATTTAAAGTTAACTTCAGCCATACCTGGCAGAGCATTAAAGGATTTCATAGTGAATTTATCCAGGGTGCATAAACAATATCTGTGAGCATCATGCCTCTGGACAGATGTGAGAATTTTCAGCTATAATAATTATGAGAATGAATACATGTGTTCAGAATACATATATTATGGGAATGAATACATGTATGCTGCTCACCCTTGCAGCCCTTTGGTCTCACCTGTATTCTAAGATATCTTGCATGGATGAAACTTTTTAACATTTATCTCCAAAGCTGTGTCTACACTAGCCCCACTATCAATCTAATCTGTGTGATTACACCTAAACAAATAGAGTAGCTGAAATTGATGTACTTATCGCGGCATCTTGTGTGTGGTAAGGTTAACAGAGGCTGCTCTCCCATCGACACCAGCTACTCTTCTCTTTCCTGGTGGAATACCAGTGTTGATGAGACAGCACTTGGAGATTGATTTATTACATCTAAGCAGACACAATAAATCAACAGCAGGTGGATTGATTACTACAGAATTGATGTCTGTTGTAGAGGAGACAAACCTTAAGTAATGTTTCTCCTAAACAACAGTAATACCTTTTGTATAAGAATTAATCAGTATGGAGACATTTTCATGTACAGAGGTGACGACTTGCCAGTTCTTCAGAGTGCTCAAACCAAACTACATTCCATACATTGCCCTCCCTTCCTCCCTTTCCCTAAGTCTTCACTTTCACCCCATCTCTTCCTGTCCCTACCCCAATCCCACCTTTTCTCACTTCTACACTGCCATCACTATCTCCTCCTGTTCCCACTCCTGTCCCTTCCATCAAGCATCTCCTACTGATCATGGGGGGACTGGTGGCACTGCAAGAGAGGGGAGCAGCTGATCAGTAGGGCCCAGTTGTAGTGCAAAAATTAAGGGAAGGGCTGATCTTCAGGGCTGTGGACTCTTTTTTCCATAGGTACTCTAGCCTCCAAGCATGCATGGAGTTGGTCTGTGTTCATTTCCTACACTTGATTGTTCAGTGTTATTTTGCCAAACTACCGTAAATAGCTAATATTTAACTGAGGGGAGGAAAGATACCCAAGTGCAAAGTCAGAGTTTGCTGTAGAAATGATGTCATATATTAGCATAAGCATGTGACTAATGCAATCTACCCTTGTCAAGGGGGTTGCATACATATCATGCAAGGCAAATGTTGGCAATTCTGAGGTTAACAGTTCAGTGGCATCAATGATGAATTTGTCTGTCAATGTTGTGTCTAAGCAAAAACATAGTAGAGAAGGAGGGAATTTTAATTACATCTTTTTTCAAAAATTGTTGAAGCAAAAAACATTTTTGGAGAACACATCAGAGTTGACAAAACTTTTTTCTGAGAAGGTTTCTCAGTCCCAGGATGGACTGTCTCATTAAAAACTGAGAAAGAGACTGAGGAAAAAAAAAAAAGGACTCATGTCAGGATAGCTGATGAAGAAGAAAATAATCTTGAAACATCTTTTTTTTTCATGAAACAGCACTTTTATATTCCAGACAGTCCTGATATATATATATCTTTCCTGAAGGTGTCTCTACATTGTGGTGCTTTTTCGGGATACTTCCGGTATCCCGAAATAGTTATCCCATGTCTTTTGAGCAAGCCCATTATTTTGAAATATAATGGGCTTGCTATTCCAACATCCCTGTAAACCTGTTCCACGAGGAGTAAAGGACATTTTGGAATAGCACTCTATTTTGAAATGATCTTGAAATAAGCTATTCAACTTGTGCAGTTCAAATAACATAGTTTATTTCAAGCTATGGGTCGCACCCTTAATGTTTAAAGAACATTGCATAAATTATAAATTCCAAAAATTGCATAAATAACATCATAATTCTTAGCCTTTTCCTCTCTTTTGTTGAAAATAACTCATTCTGTGTGTCTCTTCTAATTTCACACAGAGACATTTTTCTACTAAGGTTTGTCTCAATGTGTATGATGCTTTTTATATAACATAGTACAAGATTTTAAAAGTTTGATTTTTCTTCTAGAAACTTTAGACCCTGTTATGGTCAAGGTTTCTTTCTCCTTTGAGAAATCATGCATGTGTTAAAATCAATACCAAATAGAAATTCACTTAAGTATACTGTTAAGAATCATCACAGATGAATTAAAGATTATCTTCTTTTGCACTCTTCCTGTACATCTAAGTTTTCATCCAAGTTTCTGGTCTCATTTCTTGTATCCAGTATGTTTCTGTCAAACAAATGGTAATTGAAGTTCTTTTTGCAGGGAAGCTTTTTCATTTATTAAATTGTTTAGCAGTTCTGATTTGCCTTTTTATTTCCTAAAGGAAAGCTTTCACTGCAAAGAGATGATTTGCTTGTTAACAAAGCAAATCTTCGAGTTGTACTGCATGCTCATTGTCTTATAATGAACAGTATTTTCAGTTCTGAAATCTAAGTATTGAATCACACATTAACAAGTATATAAACCATAAGTGTTATGCTGCAGTGCTGTGATGATGATAAACATTTTGTTGTCAAGTACAAACAAACATCTGACTCAGATTAGTTTTAAAGTAAAACCCATAAGGGAGAGGACCATAGGCAGTCTGGCCTTGCAGTCACAATTGAACTGGGTCTGCACATCAAAGAAGGTAGCTGCTGAGCAGGAGTCAGAAGAATCACAAGACCAGGTACAGTAACAAGAGACCGGGTCAAACAGGATCAGACAGAATCCAAGACCAGAGATAGTATCTGGCTGAAGTCAGGAGTCAGAAAGCAGGGTCAGAATATAGCTGGAGTCAGAGAGACCAGAGATAGTAACAGGCTTGAGTCAGAATCAGATTCTGCCTGGAGTGAGAGACCAGAAATAATACCAAAGCCAGAGAAAGGAGGCAAGTGTCCATGTCAGAGTCAAATTTCACAGACCAGAGATTAGGATAAGGTGAAGTCTGGAGTCACAGGAAATCAAAGCTTGTGTAGTATACACCTTCCTAGGACAATCCCCAGGATTACATATGGTGTCTAGTCAGTCAGAAGACCACAGGGTACTTTGCTACTCTGGCTCCTTTCAATGATACTTCCTGAAGTGCCTGTTCTTGGCCATGATCTCTGGATACCAGGTTCTAGTCCATGTGTCTTTAAAATGCCGTGTTATCTCTTGCTTAATCTCCTTGCCTATTTTCAGTCCATGTCCTTCTCTTCTCTTTGGCTTAACCATTCTGCATATACATACACCCATATGTTATTCTTTGCTGCTCATTCATTCCTCCATACTGGCACACTAATACTTTTGAACAGAATTTACTATTATCGTGACTGACTTTTGGCCAAATTTTGCTCAGTGGTGTTGCCTGAGTATAAGGTGGAAAAGAAATTTATCCTATATGTCTGAAGCATTAATAAAGCCTGATGAATCCCATTGTATCTATTCTGTTTTTGTATGTAGTGTACTTAGAGGACAATGAATTTGCTCTATTCATAACTGTGGGTCAACACAGTGTAAAAAAAGACAGTGTATATACGGTAAATAAAGCAATACTTTCTTTAAATTGTATTCTCTAGTGTGCAGACCACAGATGTTGAAGGAAATAAGTGTGTGTGTGTGTGTGCGTGTTGTGTTTTGTGACAGGACCATCAGGTGATTGAAAAAAAAAAACCAATGGCTGGTGAGGTATTGTTCTTTGCTTTAGTGCCTGGCAATATACTGCAGACAGATCATAATGTACTGTGTCAAATTAGTAACTATGTTAGAAATTTGTTTCAGGAGAATTACACAAACCTACATGTCGATTGAACTGTCTTTAATCTGTTATACAGTTAATGCTAAATGAAAGGAGAGGGTTTTTCTCAGTGATAGTCAGTCACTTTGCGTACAGTGGTAGACATTCATATCTTCAAAATTTTATCTTTTGCCTAACATATATATTAGGCAAAAGGTATATATATTAGTGTAATAACATCAGTCGCTTGCAAGTGGCAAACATGTTAAGGACAACCATGTAACTAATATATAGAGCTGTGCAGTGTGAAAAGGACTGGTAATTGCTGTAAGCTGTAGCATCATCAGAACATGAAACCTGCTTAGAAAAACAAAGTTCTAACAGTAGCATAAATAATATAGCTTGATGTAGGGATCCTTAATGCAGCAGATCCTGAAGGAAAAAACTCTGCCTGAATGAATGGAAAGAGCCTAGTGACTGGGTCTTGATATGGAAAAGGATTAAAACAACTAACAAAAGATTGCAAACAGATAAAAACCTCGAAAGACAGAGAAGAGGCTATTGAATTAGTTAGATTTGAACCTAATTCCACAATGCTTTCTCAGATAAAGCTTCAGTTGATATGGTTGGGTGTTTTTTTTCTTGGGTAATATCTGCAGAGTAGACACAAAGAGAAATGATTGAAAGGAGTAAAACAGTCCTAAAAAGATAAAAGCAATGAACAAGGTCAATGTATGCAATCCTGAGAGGTCCAGCAAGAGCTGTTGAAATTAGAGTAATTTATGGGCTAGAGCCCCAGTTCAGACAGGTACAGGCTTAACCTCTTTTGTCCAGCATTCTCTGATCTGGCAACATCTATGGTCTGGCATGATTTTATTTAGCTGAAGTCCACTTACCATGGATGTGGCCAAGTTTCCCGTTGTTCCGTAAAGTTTGTTTACAGCCACCAGTCCTGTCTCTCAGTGTTCTATGCTGTTATTTAGCTCTAATTTACCCCTAAATGGATCTTTTGTGTACTTCAATTTAAGCACATGCTTAACTATCATGCTGATGCTCAGCACAGTTCCAATAGTTTCAAATCTAAAATCCTGAAAATATGAAAACTATTCAAAATTATTGCAACATTTTTATAAGTATTTGAAACATTTTATGAAACATCTCTGGATGTTCTGAAAGACAACTAATTAATAAAAGTGCAATTTAAGGGAATTGTCATATTTGGACCTTGGCAATTTGAGAGATCTTCCTATATGATTTCTTCCCATCTTCCGCAGCTTCAAAAAATATGGACACACAATTACATTTTTCTCTGTTTTGCAACTTGAACAGCATTAGTTATATAATCTAAATTAATTTTGCTTCCTGGCCTTCTAATGAAATTCTCAGTCCCTACATATATTCTTTAATTGGTTGTCAGCTTGAACATTAGTTTTCCTCTACTTATAGTCAAATTCCTACTAGTCAGTTGCATGTAACTGATAGATATGTGCATCATGAGTGTAAGATGGCCACAAGGAGCATATCCACCAATATATTAAGATTAGCAATTACACCTAGAACATTTTTCAACCAAATGAAATTTCATCAATACCTAAAAGTTTCACAGAGACATGTCAGTTTCTAAAAATTTTCATTGAGTGTTTGAGAGAGACTCTTTTGCACTCTTTGGCTAAGGGGCAGGGTATTGGCCTGACATGTTAGGTACAAATTCAAGTGTGTGTTCTGTATTATTCAGAGTCACCTGGGAGGAAAAACCCTAGTCTCAATCTAGCATAGTAGAAACCTGAACTAGGTTTCCTACTTTATAGTTTAGCTGTAGCCATTGAACTTGAAAGTGATGCACGTGCACATATATGTCTAATGAATTCCAAAACCTCGAAACAATCATTGGTGTTCAGTCAACCCAACTGAAGACAATAGCAAAACTCTGATTTGCCTTAGTGGGGTTAGGATTTCACCCAGTAAATGTTACACTCATCCAGCTTTTTTTTTTTTAATTAGGGAAATATTAGGTCAAACAACCAAAAACTAAAACAAGCAAGCAAACACTATTTTAAAACTGTTTATCAGTTTGTTTATTAATGATTTTCAGTATTAAGACAACAAGAACATGTTGAAGTTGGTAAAAACATATCCAATAAATATCTTTTAACAAGAATTCAGCACTGGGTGAAAATAAATGATATTGTATATTGTATAACTGAACCTTTGACTCTTACAAAAACAGAAATTATGAATAACACACATTTGTTAGGTAAAAAAAAAATAAACAAATGGTTTCTATATCGAATGCATGTTATCTAGACATTGTTTTTTTCCAAAAATTTGTCTATATTTTGTGTATATTAGATTCTAAGTACCATTAGTTAACTATATTGTAGAAACATATTTTCCCATTGATTACAATGACCTCCACTTGACCTCAATTAATTTTGTGTTTTTATCAGGAAGTGATCTCAGTGGAAATGAAGATATGGATAGATTAGTGATATTATTGAATTTTCAGTTCTGCCATCAGAAAAATCAGATAAAACTAAAGCTCATTTAAGAAAAGATTAGTGGAACCAGTCACCCGCAGCTTGTAGCACAATCTTTTCTATGTCTAAATGCCAGGGGTCCAGTCACAAGGTTTCTTATTCAGTTTTCACCCAAGCAATCTCCAGTGTAAATTACAACTTACATGTGTAATATATGCAGCAGTACAAAGTGCTATATGATATATATATAAGGATATGAGAATAGTTGTGGTTTACACAGAAATCACAACAATAAACTCAGCTTATTTATACGGCCTGGTTGGAGAAGTCTGCATCTTAAGGCACATACGATCTAGGGTGACAAGTTCACCAACTTAACAACAAAAGGTTGTCTTCCTCTTTTCACTAAACTCCTTCACCAAATTCCTCCTTCAGTCTGATTTTCCATATTTACCCACCTTTCATCCTTATATTTTTATGATCTTGTGTCCTCTACTCACTCAATGATGAACATCTCAATATGCAGTTTTCTAGTTCTCACAGAACCAACACTTTACTCCTAATGCAAAGTGTCCCTCCACAGTTAATTCCAAAGGTCATCACTCTCTTCATAACCAGGACTATTTTAAAAATCCAGTTTTATCATAGCACCTATGATAAATTAGCTGACTAACAGGTGATGGTGCCCATGACACACATATAAAGTCTCCCCTGGGAGATGGAACTTTGTGCACCACATTATGAGAGTGGGGGAAGAGAACTGTATACTGATTGACCAGAACCATTTCTGGCAGCCACACAGATATTCTTTAGGTCAACAAAGTCCTCATGCTGCAAACACACACATCACTGGGTCTAGGTAAATCACTAAATTCAAATATATCAGAGAGGCAAAGTGGATGAAGTTGTATCTTTTATTAGACCAAGTTCTGTTGGTGAAAGAGATAAGTTAAGTATGTGCATTAGTGATTACAAGATCAGATTTGCCCGATCTTGCTCTTTTTACTCATATGCATGCTGCCTTCAAGGGCCTGAGCAAGCTTACTGAATTTTTAAAATAATTGATGTTGTTCAGAAAGCTATGAATGAGCTTTAACATACCAGATAATGGGTCTGACTAATTGCTACACTGACTAGCATCAACAGAAAAATAGATAGATAAATATAGAGCTTCACTGATATAGATATACATATGATTTGCTCTCCAAATTCACAGTGCATTAACATATGAATTTTCACTTGCATTGACAAACAAAAAAATACCATATATATTATTTTGGGGCATTTTTGTTTAAAGTAAATATAATCCTGGTAAATTGCTAGTAAAATGCTAGAAGCATTTATTTAAAATTTTAGCAGTAAAATATGAAATACAGTAATTACATGTTGATATAAATTACTTGGTAATTATACTTAAAGCCTACCAAGTAATTTAAAAATTAATTACTAAGTTACTTTCAGTTAGATATCTATGTTGCCTAGAAGACTTTAAATTGTCATTTTTAAGACTTCTTTGGTAATTTGAATACTTGAAGTAGATTTGCATCTGTTCAGTCCCAATTGTCATTAGCTGACCTTCTTATGAATAGGAAAGAACTTCCTGGCAGCAAAATATCTCTATCACCAGATCTGTGTTCTAGAAATTTTATAAAACGCATTACTGTTCAAGTGATATCCTAAATATCTGTTTGAATGATCAAAGTTCTGTAATAACCTGAGATTATGATCTAATATAATGTTGAGGTTCCCCTGAAAAATGTACACATGCATCTTTGTGTCTGCATGTATACCTGAAAGGTATGAAGGCTGTACATATATTTGTTGTCTGAATATGAAATAACTCCTAATAACAATCAACAAAATTCATGAGCTCCCCTTCCAGCTTGATCCACATTTGTAACCCTATTTTAAGGCATTTATTCAAAAAATTAATCTGGGTTTGCTGTACTACATTATACAATCAACTTTTCTTTGTCCCAGCTATGCAATCAATGCTAAACATCTTTAAAAATCCCTATCTTTCAGTGGATTTCTACAGTATAAACAACAGATTTTTCCTAAAGGACATTCAGTATTTGCCAACTAACTGGAAGAAAAGAAAATGTGTCTGAAAATACATAGTATATTCAGCACTGACATCTATTCTGCAAAACACTGAGTTTAATTACAATTTTGCTTTCCATTCCCAGCTTTGTATTACATTAATAGGGACGATGAGAAGGAATAATGGGGCAACATTCCTCTCCCATACAAGGGCAAGTAGAGGGCCTTTTGCTTCTGGGAAGGGTGGGACCATGTCAACAGGTGAGGGAATAGCCCCATAGGTAGTGGCATACCAATTTTATCACTTTTCAGCTCTATACACGCCATCTGAAAAGGAGTAATGGTTATGCCACAAGTATTTAGATTATTTTCCTCTGGCTATACAGTACAGCATGCTCTTATGATCTTGTAATTAGAAATGAATCTTGTACTTTGTTATGTATTCTCATTTAGCTAAAGGCAGCCTTTGCTAAATAGTAAGACTGTAATAAATCAAGTCCCACCATATGATAAAGAATAAAAAAGCACTGCCAGACAATATAAAATATCATGGTTTTGTGACATTTAGGAGGGTTTAATTCATGCTCTTTTTCAGTTTCAGTATTCTTCACTTTCTTTTGAAATGAGATATAAAATACCCGTTACATCATTTTTGTACTTATAGGATCAAATTAATCAATATGCATTAAATGTGTGGTTGAGCAAAATCCATGAAAATTCAGACATTTTTTTCTTATCACTCTTTCAGTTTCTACTGGGATATTACTTAACATTACAAAATCCAGAGTCCAGGATAAGAACCTGTCTTTTAACACCTTTTCTGTGATTGACCTCTCATGGATTTCAAAGGAGTTTTAATGGTGCCCAAGCTCTCATTAAAGGTGAATATAAATTGTAATAGATATATATCACACAGTATAGAATTTTATTTTGTTTGTTATTTCAAACCACACCATATGCCTATATTTATAGTTATGTGTAGTGTTTAATGGTTAAATATTAATTAAAGTCACTGGGAGTCATTCAGCTTAATGTGGAAATCATTGGACATTTCAGGTTTACTATTATTATGATTTCTGTTTCTTGTATGAACTTACCTCATTGTCAGTTTAAGAAATCTATAACTTGAGGAGCATGTCAGACTGACAAATGTCAGAAACAGGTTTTCTTTAACCATAGATCCACTGAAAAGAAAGGCATAAAACAAATATCCTTTCATTGCTTTATCAACTTCTTTCAGTTCTTTGCTAGGAAGACAAGCGTGTATAAGGCTAGTTCCATTCCAGCTCTGAACAATTTTTATCACTGGAGACTCTATTGACACTGGCAATAAGGATTAGTGCCAAAGATGAGGCTGGGTTTTGCGATGTGGCATGTCCAACAGGGAATTCAAAGGAGATGCCCAGCCTATTTCAAAGAAACCACTGAATAGGCCTTAAATGTAATTTGGAACATTGTCATTAATGCACTGGTCTGAAAATGAATTTCTTTTATTATTTTCTAAATTTGTCATTAGTAAAGCATCTGTGACACTGTACAATGTTACAAGAATAATTAAAGTAACATTGCTAATGCAAATTGCAGAGGGTTGGCTCTGTACAAATAAGTAAACACACAGCTGCATTTTATGGTAAATTCTGCATCAGTTTCTGAAAAAAGTAAGTATGAGTGAACACAAATAACACTGGTCTACAATTTTTTAGAAGTCGTCTGTTTCAGAGATAAAATGTGCTATTATGTATTTTGATGTGCTGAATTCAAATATGACAATTAAAACAACTGATTGGCTACTGTTTCCAAGATATTTAAGTTTTTACATTTTACATCGATGTATATTGTGTAGATAGTAGAGTTTTAATCATAAATTGTAAAACTAAGTCTTTTCATGTGTTTATGGTTGCTTTACATTATAATATTTCACCTGTCCTGTT
>CM057847.1:148956284-148972278 GCA_030068395.1 Apalone spinifera
CCCCGGCTCCCTTATGGAACTTTCCAAACACATGTCAATTACCTGATTTAGGAGTGAAAATTTGGTCATAAATACAAATCCCATCCTAGTTTCCATGGCATAATCTTCTATTTTGGAAAATTTTACATCTCAAATTACTGCTGGGAAAAGAGCCACGAGATAAAATTAGTTTCATTTGCAAAACAAAACAAAACAAACAAACAAAAAGAATGGGGATAGAATCCAAAACAGAGGTGGCAGATGAAAACATTTAATGGTAATAACTACTATACAAGTCTGTGGCCAAGTTTCCAGTGTTAAATTCAGTACTAACTTCAGATGTAATGTTTTTCTTGACAAGGAGGGAAATGTACAGGAAAACAAGTTTTCTTAGTGCTTCCCTATGATATATCTCCCAATTTTATTTAGAAATGCAGAGGAAAGGGAAAAGGAAAAGTAAATCTGACAGTTAAATATAGAAATGATCAGTGTGTTTTGAGTTCACAGAAAGGTCACAGCTGAAGGAAGCAGTACTTCTCAAATACTGAAGTGACTGCACTGAAACCCAAATCTAATTCCAACCCCAAACAAGAACTGCCTTAATTAAACACACAGGACTGATGCTCAGGTAATGTAAGTTAATGTAACTCTAATAGCATTTTTGGAGCTACACCGATTCACACAGCAATCTACATGAGCCATTCTACTCATCAGACATACACAGATGTTTGTTTCTGTTTTGTAAAACATATTGAGGTCAATACAAAAGACATAGAAAATGTACAAAGGCTAAAAGTTCATTGAGCTGCAAAGAGACTATACAAGGCATTTAATGGGGCTTGAGTGCTGAAAGAATTCTTTTGCTGAACAATCTGTACTGGTGTGAATGTATTCAAGCATTGTAAGCTCTTTCTCCCGACAATTCACACAAAAAAAAAAAAAACCTTTTACCTAAACCTTGCAAGCAAGATGTCATATTGCAGTGTTTATTTATGCTGTTGGCTTATTTTAAATAATAATGAATAATAATACTTTGCAATTACTATTCCATGTTTTTAAAGAGCTTTACAAATATTAATGAAACAAACATTATAACATTATTTTGGGGAAAAGCTTTCAGATTTTTTTTGGAGGGGGAATTGCCCCAAATTACAAATAGAAAAACTGAGAAACAGATATGTAACTTGGGGAACATCTACTCAAGAGTATTATTTCAAAATAACTGCTAGCCTCTGCACAGCAAGCCCGTTATTTCTACATAATTTCGAAGTAACGGACACCTTATTTTGGAGTCTGTAACCCTCATTCTACGAGGAATAATACCTATTCTGAAATACCAATTTTAGAATAGGGAGTGTGTAGACAAAGCTAATATTTTTAAATAATTGGCATTCAGCACTTCCCGCAGGTGCTCTGCTGGCCTCTCTGTCCATGCTCAGCAAAACTCTGTAGTATCCTTTCCCCTGCAGACCTTACAGGTGCAGCCTCAGGGGAAAGGGCTTATGGCACATGGCAGGCCCTGACAGCCCAGGGCCACAGAACAGCAACCTGCACAGCTGACCCTGCTGACTTGAGTCACCCCCATGCTCTGTCTGAGCCGTCCATGGCTGCAGTTGAGCAGGCAGCCAGATCACAGGATCCTGCCCCAGGACGGAAGAGACATGCACTTTCCTGGTCTTGTGTGGAGATCCTGGACCTCACTGAGGTCTGGGGTGAGCAGATAAACCTCCAGGATCTCCACACTAGATGCAGGAATGCCAGTGTCTATAACCGAATGGGCGAGAGCCTTGGCACCAAGGGCCCAGCCACATCCACACGCAGGATCAGGTATACGAATGAAGGTTAAGGAGCTCAGGCAGGCCTATGCCAAGGCCTGATAGTGCAGCTCCCACCCCAGACCTGCCCCTATTGTAAGGAGGGCAGGTCACTAAATCCTAGGGGATGCATCAGTCCCTCCCCCCCAGTAGTGGACTCAGGTCTGGAGACGTCTGTCGTCGCCCTCTCAGGGGGCAGAGCCAAGGAGGAAGAGGAGAAGAAGGAGAAGGAGCCAGACGAAGCCAAAACCAGCTCCATGCCTGCCAGCAAGGACATCATGCTTGCTCTGGAGTATGTACCCCCACTCTAGGATCTCTCCCAGGCATCATCCAAAGCCAGGGAAGGCCCCTTAGGTGAGTGCCATTAGTTTCTACAGACACACACGGGTGAAGGTGGTAGAGGGCGAGGGGCTGCTGTGCATTCCTCACTTTGCCTTTTTGAGCTGGGGATCACACAGCAGCCTGTGCACGTGGGTGCACATGGTGTGGGACATGCTCATACCATAAGCTACCACTAGAAGGAGGCTGGGGACATGGACACACACACACACACACACACACACACACACTCAGCAGTGCCACACATGGCACATGGGCATGCCCGCACTCTCGGAGCAACATCCTTTCCGGGGGATAACGTGGCGAGGCACAGGAGCATCTGCTGCTCACACACATCTCCCCACAACACCCTGTCCCTCTCTCCTCCAATATCCAGGGATACAAGTCTGCTCCCTGTGGGAAACTGCCACTGCTGGACTCAGCATGTGCATTGCACGGAGAGAAGCCCAGCCACCCTGTGGCCCTCGTCCCACCTGCAGGATGCTGGTGTGGCCAGAACCTTCCCAAGCCTGCTTGCCCCCTGGCTGTGGGGGTAGTGAGGTTTCCCTCTGGAAATCTGTGTCCTGTAGGAAAGGGCCCACTCTCTAGGCTACAGATGGCCTTGCTCCAAGGACATCACCCTCATCTGACCTTGTGGTGTTGGCTCAGAGATGAGGGCTAGACTTCAGGAATAGTGTCTTCAGGGGTGACTGACCTTCTCTTTGTTCTACACAGCTGGAACAGATGCAAGAGGAGAATGGTCAACACCTCCCATGCCAGTCCCCATGTGAGCCAACAGCTCTGGAGGCCATAGGAGAAGGGAGCGTATTGCTGCCCTGAAGTGCTCCATGGACTGGCAGGATTGGAGACTGAAGGAGGACCTCCAGCTGCAACAAGAAACCTGTACTTTTCAATGTGCAGTCCATTTATCTCAGTATCCTTTTGCAATGAATCAGTTAAACATGAAAATGCTGAGATTGCTTTCCTCACCTCTAAGCCTGCAGATACATGCAGCAGGCATTTTAATATGAGCATATATTTAGTTAGAATAATATATGTAATGATCAGACATTTATATTTATGGAAGACTAGAAGTACAAAGCACATATATAAGAGCAAGGGAAATCACAGCTTAATTAGATAGACTTTTCATCCTCACAGCAAGAATAAGCATCAATTAATCTTCATAACATCTTTGTGAGGTTGGTATGTTAAGTTGGATGCCCATGTTAAGTATATGGAAACCAAAGCAGACAAATTCATGTGATGTGTGTATAATTATGTTTATACATCAACTACACATCTGGTTAGTTACTACTATATTGTTTTTTGTCTTTGCAGATAGTATACTTGAGATGCTCTTTCTGTAGTTTCAGCTTCAAAATTTGTGCTAATTTTTACATCACATGTGGAATAAAATATTAAGCATGAAGATGTGGGGTGAAATATTAGAAAGCGTTTTTAAGGGAGTACTTTTTCCTTGCCATCCCATCCCCATTGTAGATTTATTTGTACATTAATTCTTTTGCTGCTATTCCATCATGCCCGTTCTGTCAACAATGTTTATTAGAAACTGAAGTGAATTAAAACATACTTGAACAGCAGGGAAGGGGCAGTTTACCTGGATATTTCTGAAACAAATGAAAACTCTAAAGGAGTTAAAATACCCCCCTCCCTCCACTTAGCTTTGGATATGAAAGGAAATAGGCCCCTGCCTCAAAGACTTAATAATTGAATTTAGGATTCTGAGGCCTTGTCTATATTAACCCAACACTGTCGATCTACTTCAGCTATGCAGATAGCGTAAGTGAAGTCAACATACTCACCACAGGGTCTTGCATGCTGTAAGGTCAGTGGGAGCTGCTCTCCCATCTATGCCAGGTACTCATCTTGTTGGAATACTGGAGTTGATGGGGAGAGTGTTCAGAGATAGAGTATCAGGTCTAAGCAGACAGAGGTCTAGTCTGACCTCCTGCATAACAGAAAGCAAAGAACCTAACCCAATATTTAGGATAGGTGGGGCAAATTAAAATGTGTATTAAGAAAGGTGCTCACATTTTTCTCTGAATATGAGCAAAGTATTCAGTTTTCCTCTGTAATCACTGTATCTTTGACTGGCCAGTTGCCCTCTTGCCAAATTCTCATAGTCTTAATTGTGAAAGAGGCAGTGCTCCTTTATTGCAATATTTTGTCTGTGCTTACCCAATCTTTTCCTCACTATCATAGATTTCTTAATCATTCTTTGTTTTTGTCCCATATCCAGTAATTTAATATTTGTCTGTTGTAAAGGAGTTCAACTGATGACTTTCCATATTGTATTGGTATATCTGCATAGTTGCATAGTGCCAAATATTGATCGTCTCTTCCATCTATTTATTTTAGCAAGTTGTTAACTATACGTACCTCATGCAGTTAATCCATTGCTTTGAGGATGTCTGGGACTTGATGTCTCATTATGAAAGTTGTGCATTTTAACAAAGTCCACAAATTTCCTATTCTTGAACTTGTGGTCAGTTCCAAGCGTTTATTTCTCTTGGAAATCCAGGTAATGCAAAATATGGATTTAATATATCTGATAACTGTTGTTGCTGTGGTATCTGTAAATGTGACTTCCTCTGGGAAACTGATAAAGTTCATTATAAACAGGTAATCATATCTTCCAAAGTAAATTGAACATGTTGTTTCCAACTGTGCAAAAGTGAATGAAGTAACATGTTCTTTCTGCTGGGACTTTTTCTACTTCTGATATGTTCCATATCTGCTCCTCATTATTCATTTCATGTCATGATTCATCTGTGGTCTCACTACAACTTCTCTAGTTCCCCCTTTTCATGTGTTCATTCCCAGGTGCCCTTCTCATCACTGTGGTAACCGTGACTTGTGTCACCTTCAAAGCACTCTTGTGATCATGGAAAGCTTATTTTTAGAATGAGGCTATCCAAGTAGATATTTCCCTCGTTTACTTATCATTTGTATCACTGCTTGCAGCATTTCATTTTTAGTTCTTTCTCTCTCTCAATCATCCCATGTGCTTTCAGATAAAACATATGACACTATCATGTTCACATATATTTTTATGTTTGTTCCAGATCGTTGGGATGAATAGTTAGATGAAAAACAGGTTCTAAAGACTGCATCTGACATTACTAAATGGCATCCAAATTGAAACTCAAGGGTCTTATCATACTTCTAGGTTTTCAAAAGTTGTCATTGTATCTTTGATGGTGCTTTTCCAAGCCCTCTTTTACTGTCAGTCATTTGTGATAAGTTTCTGCTTTGATTATAGAGAAAGCGATCCACGTTGCACATCTCTATGCCAGACCAAATATTTCTATTTCAATTAAATCTTCTCTGCAGCTATCATAATCCTAGATACTAAGAGACTGGCAACCAATCAACACTATAACTGTAAAAGAGTATTGTGAACACCCTTCAATTCACAGCATCTAAGCAGAGTGAATTCTGTGCAAATTGTAAAGCTAGGAAGAAATTGCTGGAACATTTCTATTTGCCTAGCAGCCTTTTAATTCCTTTTTTGTTTTTGTTTTTTTATATTCAGGTCTCATCCAGTTAAGCATTGCTTGACTCTTTGTTTCATTGGGCAAGATTGCCTTGGAGGTTAGTATCTCTCCCACTTACATTATTTTAGTTGTCTGAGATTGACATTTGGCCTTCTTAAGTGTAAAGTTATTAGTTTTCATAATCTCCAGTACTCTCCTTAGTCATTCCCAATGTTCAGTGGCAGTGCTGTACCAAATTATTATGTCATTAACATACACTTTCTTGCCTATTAGACCCTCTAGTATCTGGCTCACTATATAGTGAAATATGTCTGGAGTTGAATAGATTCCAGAGGGCAGTCTTAGGAAGCAATATCTGTGTGTTGAAAGTGCAGATTTTGGAGCTCCCCATGTCCACGGGAGCCTTGTCAAAATCCAGAAGGTGCATCTAATTTGCTGATGAATATGTCTCCTTCCTTCTTTGACAACAGTACACTTCTCGTGGTCATGGGAAAATTTCTCTTTTTATATTTAGTTCCTTAGGAGCCATGCACAGACAAATGCATGTGCTTCTTTTTTCTTCTCTACAATCACCAAGGAGTGAATCCAATCTATTGATTCTTCTATTTGTAGAACGATACTATCGCCTATCATTTTTGCAATGTTCTTTAAAACTCTTTCTTAAGACTTGTGGGATTGTTTTTGTGGCATGTACCAGAAATTCTGAATCTTTTTTTAACTATAGCTTGCATGTTCTGGGAGGCACTCATTTCCTTTCTTCATGCAATGCTAAAGATATTTCATATTTTATTCTAAGTTGTCTTTGAGTATATACTTCCTGTTGTCAAGCCCAGGTACTTTCATGTGTAAGCGTAGGATGGATTGCTTGCCTCTTTGTACCACCATAAACTCATGTAATAATTTTCCCTTTGTATGTAAGTGTCAGGATGTGCTCTCCTAATAATAGAATTGTTTCTAAATTATAGCCTTTCACAGTCACTTTTGACTTTTCCTCTTTTGTAGGTTTCTTACATCTCTTGATTCCAGTTTCTGTTATTTACTTTAACTTGTGTCTTAGGGTCTATGTTACATAAGTGCCATTTGTACACATTTTAATTGGCCAGTCTCAAGTTTTCAGCCCCCCCCCCCCCAGCTCCATTGTTGTGCCCCTCCATTGTTAAGCTTTTTGTCTTAATTTGAGGAATCCCTTTCCAAACTTAATTACATGCACTTTTCCTGCTTTTCTCCATATTTCAGAATATGGTAGTGTTTCTTAGTTTATATTTATTTTCTGAATGCTAAGCATTTCTTACACTCACGTTGGCTGTCCCATCACTGGCATTGTTTGCTGCAGTCCATGCTTCTGTCCTTGGCTAATTTAATTTCTGTGAACTTTTTCTTTGCTCATTTAGTTACAGAACTCCCAGTGATGTGGTCTGTGCCATTTTCTCGGTTTTTATTTGTGTTTGTTCTGTTGCTTAACATATGATATTGCCCTTTCTAGTGTCAGATTCATCACCCATAGTAATTGTTCACTTATTTTCTATTGTTATACCCAGCACAATCTGGTCTTTAATGAGAAAGTCTTTTAACATTCCATTATTGCAGGACTGACTTTTTAGTTGAAGTCTATGACAGCCTCCTCTTTTGTTTCATCTTCATTCTGTGCTCTCATCTGGAACATATCTATCTCAGAAGTAAATTTTCCACCAGAGAATGTCGAGGCTACAGAATTAGAACTTTCTGAAGGAAATGTGTTGATTCTGTCAACTTTCAATGGAAACCAGGCTAACTAGCCAAGGTGTTTATCTGCCTCATTTCCTGACAGCCGGTACTCTATGACATTTCCAAGCCTACAGGGACTGCTCAAGAATCAGGCATCCTGAAAGATAGCTCTGTGGACATTTTGTGGAAGACTGAAAAAACCTGATTTCAGTTGTCCTAAAATAGAATTCTTCATAATTACTTTCCCAGCTCGAGGAAATACTTGATTTTTTTTTAAATTTCAGACAATGTTATTTTCTGAAAAATTGGAATTTTTCTCAGGAGAAAAAATATGTGCTTGTCTATACTGTGTGCTCTAACTTTCTCACTCAGAATTGTGAAAAAGCACACACATGCCAGAGCGCAGAAAGTTACAGTGCTATAAAGCACCATATGAAACAGGCTCCCAGCATTGTTAGCTAGCCCCTCATGTAAGTGGTTTACCTGCAGTGCTGGGAGAGCTCTCCCTGCACTGGTGCCATCATCACACTTTCATGTTAAAGCACTGACATGGCAGCACTGCCACATGGCTGCATTTAAATTTAGAAATGTAGACAAAACCTATGTTTGCTGGTGAACTGTAGTTAGCACCTATCTTCATATTCATATTTGTACTTCCAGTTTTGTAAAGACTTCTTTCAAAGGATTTCAGTCTACTTTACAAGCAATAACTTTCTTTTATTACATCTCTTTGGAGGTGAATATTTTCCCATTTTTCTATGAGACACAGAGAATTGAAAGTCATGTTCAACTAGAACCTGACTTTCAGAGGCTCTGAGAATCTATAGCACTTATTGACCCCAACTAGAGTTGTTTTGCCCCTCTGAAAGTTAAGCCATTGCTGATCAACTAAAAATGAAGGCATAGGAATGTGAAAACACCATATTCAATCAGTCTAGGATCCATCTGCTCTAGAAACATGTCTCAGACAATGCTCAGTATTAGCAGATTCCAAGAATGCTGTAAGAACCCCACTGTAAGCAGAAGAGACATAATTCCCCCTCCCCATTAGGTCTTATTCTGCTCTCTAGTAGTTTGAAATTGCCTCAGCTCCTATGGCAGACATTTTAATATTCCTTCCAAAAACATATAAAAGATTATAATAAATCTGGATATTTTTTCTGTGCTTATAAATGTCCAATCCCTTTCTTGAATTCCACTTAACATCTACAACTTCCTGTGATGCTGAGTTCCAAAATCTAATAATTTGCTATTTGGGAAAGAAACTACTTATACCAGGTTTGAATTTGCCATCTTCTAATTTCTAAGAATGATAAAAAGAATGTTTGCATAACAGCTAGCAAGAGAACAAAAGTCTTTTGACAGCCAGTCCTGCACTTTAACCAGAAAACCATCTATTCACCATGTTAATGCTGAATTTCTCTTTGTGATCATCAGCTTCTTGTAATTATTTTCTCAAGCTGTCTGAGCAGAAAATCTGAATCTTTATAGTTTATTAATTGTCAACAATAGTGTGCTTTTATTTGAATGTTATAGTCTCTACTTTTCCTTAATTATTATTATTATTTCTTTCATCTTTCATCTTAACAAGGATTTATTTTGTAATCCTGAAGTCTAAGAGCAGCAAATTAAATGCAAATTAGAATAGTATTTATGATAACATCAGGGCACATGGTTGTGCGAGCTTTCTGATGTTAAGAAAAGGAACAGTGTGATAAAAGATGTATGATAAAACATAATGCTTAGAGAAGCAGTTGGGAGGAAAGCATGTTCTGAAATGTACACATGAAATAGTGGACAATGACGTTAGATCTTAACTGAAAATAAAGATGATTTTAAAGGTAAGCCTTGAATTACAATACCACCAACATTTAGTAAATTTTAGATCTTAAATTATACAACATGGGCACATTTCTAACAGAAACCCACATTTAATTTTAAAAGGAGAGAAATATCACACTCTACATGATCCAGTAAGATTCAAGAAAGCTATACAAGAAAGAAAATAAATAATCTAAATAACCTTTGAGATAGACTTACTTCATAAACCAGCCCCAGAAGGACCCAGGAGAAGGCTAAACTGAGGGGATGGGAACTGGGGGGCCCAGGCATAAATTTTCTGGGCCCAGTACAAATTTGGAACAAGGATCCCATCCCATACACATACCACACAATTTCCAGCCCAGGTAAAGTATACCCTTTTCCCCCAGGGATGTGATGGCAGGGATTGAACTAAGATGGGTTGAGGTTGGATGAGGAAAGGACTAATGGGAGGACTGAGGGACATGATTTATTGCTAGCCAATGTTACATATCAGTTCTGTGTTCTTGGAGAACCAGGGCATATTACTTCCTTCCTTTCCTCCTTCCCCCCTTTCCCTCTATCTTCTGCTTGAATCAAAGACAGAGCAAGGCAGAGGAAGACGCACCTAAACCCCTCCAGACAAGAGTGATAGGATTAAGGAAACAACTCTCACATCATCTTCATCAAAGATAGGTCAGAAAGACCTCTCCATTAGCATACAGAATGGAGCATCAGCTACCATCACCATCTGGTGACCCCAGTCAGCTCAAGCTTCACAGGCTATGTCAACATTACACTGTTCTTCTGGAAAAAGTTACGCAAATTGCAAACAGCAATTTGCTAGCTTTTTTCGCTTCTTTTTTCAGAAGAGGCTTTTCCAACATTTGTCCTGTCTACTCTGGGCCAAATGTTGGGGAAAAAAACCCCTTTTTCGGAACATCCCTTCTTCCTCATAAAATGCAGTTTACAGGGATGTTGAAAAAGTGTGTCTGCGCTTCTGAAAAATTTTGGATGAGCAGACATGTTCCCTGGATGCGACAGAGTTTTTCCGGGATACCTCCAGTACCCCAGGAAAATTCTGTAGAGTAGACAGAGCCACAGAGTGGTGAGATCTCTTTCTCTCTCCTCTACTTCCTCTCTAGGTATAGCCTCATGACTCTGCTTTATGAGATCAGTTATGGTTTGCTAACCCTAATCTTTGTGATCAGATTTAAGTTAGATTTAATATTGTAACTGTTTTGCTTGTTTGGTTCCCTTGAATTGTTACTACCTAGAAATAAATAACTTGTATTGCTAAGTTGGTTGCTTTTTTCTCTTTTCCTCTCTCTCTCTCCCTCCCTTGTTCAGGGGTATTGATTTGGCTTCCCTGTTAACTCTATAATAAAGCTCCTTGTATAGAAGCTAAAAGATTCCTGTAGTGCCCCAAAATCCGATGGGATTTGCTGATCAAGTAGATTACTAGCAGAATAGTTGTGGTGTAAACGTGGGGTTAGGGGTTGCTGAACCTGCAGACATATGAGGGTGGCAGCTTAAAGTACTATTAAACTCAGCCCACTGAGTCCAAGGGCACGTGTGGTTCATAGCTTGGCATTGCTGTGCAACACAGCCTAGTGAGTCCAGAGACATATAAGGAGGGGTGAGCTTGTGAATGATGATTAACTATTCGTCTGATAGGTGCTCTATTAGGGGTGTAAATATCTGTGTGCTTGTTTGATTCTAGGGTGGGAAGAACCCAATCCTGAGAAACATAGTTCCCATGCTTGAGAGGGGTAGCCAAATTAGTCTGTAACAGGAAAAACTTAAAAAAACAACAAATAGTCTAGTAGCACCTTAAAGACTAACAAAACATGTAGATGGTATCATGAGATTTCGTAGGCATAACCCTCTTCTTCAGATTACTTCTTCAGATGGTCATCTGAAGAAGTGGGTTGTGCCCACGAAAGCTCATAGTTCCTATGGATAGTGTGCCATTGGGAAGGAATTGGCAGAAGTACAGCTCCATATGAGAACACAAGTAACACAAGCAGCACATGGACAGAATTATCAACTCCCTTCTTCTTCATAAGAGTAACCCTAATAAATGAGCATACCCCAGTGTAATGGGCAAATATGGCAACACCAGGGAACAGGCAGATGTGGGGAGGAGAAAGCACCAAAATTATCTCACCCAATAAAAGTGGGATGATGGGGAACACTAATTGTCATGCACACAATGGGAATAGGCAGGAGAGTTGAAAAATCAAAAGACAGAAAAAAAATCACATATTTTCTTTTTTTAAAATCTCATTTTATTCTCTTGAAATTGGCAATGCTACTTTTATCTAAATAATTAATTACAAGCTTAATTCACAAGGTTATAGTACATACAGTGATTGATTAATTAAATAAATATAGACTCAAATCATTTTGTGCTGATATTTTGAGTAAGAAGTCATTTTAAAAAGTGAGAATCATGACTAAACTTCAGTTTGTTGCTCACAGTTCTAGCTGTGAAGAAATTCCTGTCAGCTGGCTAATGTAAAACAGATATCTGCAGTGAAAGAAGTGATTGGTATGATTCAAAAGTATGCAGTGTTAGAAATAAAAGTAAACATAAACAACATATTTAGATAATCAGGTACGGCATTTCAGAGGAACATACATGAACTTTCCTATGTAAACTCTCTTTTCTGATCAGCAATAGTGGCTGTTAACGAAAAGCTAATGATGCGAAACCCAACCAATTACATTTTTCTCCTTTATTTCTTTCAACTGACAAAAAAGGCCTTTCTTTTCCTCTTCTTCCCAGGTGCACAATGGAGAGAACAATGGGGATAAATGGGAGTACTGGCAGTGTCTAGCCCCTTTTAGCTAGATTTAGTGCAGCTGAGTGTAGGTGGTACTTAGCGGAGCCAACAGCCTCCATAGGCCCTGGGCAAGTTATGCCTGTGGGCTGGCTCCATATTCTCTCAAGTCTGTTCAGAGCATAGCATATCCCCCTGACCTTAGTGCTGCCTAGTGCATATGGCCTGGTGCTTTGGCAGTTTTAAAGGGATGATGGAAAACGCCCCTTTTACCACACACCCGTTGTGGGTGGTCCTGGTGGCACTACTTCTCTCTCCATTGCGAGCAGAGAGTGGGGCTGAGTTGAGAGCAGGCTCACTGATTGCCTTTTCCATCCTTTTTGAGGAAGCAGCTCCAGAAGCAGCCAATCTTGATACAGAGCTTCACCTCCCCTTCCCCCCCCCCCCCCCCCCCCCCCCCCCCCCCCATATCTCAGGAGAAGCAGCAGGGGCTTCAGTGGTGGGGAAAAAAAAGAGAAAGAGGAATAGAAGGCTTGGCAGGCTGAAGGAGGCAACAGGTAGGGTTCATTAGGCCTGTGACTGTGGTGCACCCACAGAGCGGTTAAAGGACCTTGGAACCTGGAAGAAGGATGGCTCGTGGCCTACTGAAGAAGCACGGGGAACATTCTATTAATTTTTGGAAGGAGTAGGGGAGCAATTGTGGAGATACTATCAGAGGGTCTATTGGGGAAGAAGGGGCAAACATGTTGGGAGAGTGAATCCCAGTTTAGTGAGTTGGCTGAGTATATTTGGAAGATTAGAAATGAATGCTAAATTGGTCAGATGTGTGTGTGTATGTTTAATTGTTCAAATTCAAGTTGAGAGGTAGGGGGACTAGGCTTTAACCTGGCCATTTTACAACATAGCAGTGGGTGAAATCTTGGTTCCTGACAAAGTAAAACAGACGGAGGATTTCAACCAGTGTGGCCTGTCTACATTAGACCTTTAAAATGTGTTAGTTAACATACATTAACTAACATCACATCTTAAATCTTAACCTAACATATGTTAACTAACATCATGTCTTAAATATTAGTGTAGACAAGGCATGAATACAATCTGCCTAACTCCTTAATGAGAGGGAGAAGGCTTAAGAAAAACTTTATCCCTTCTTTCCTTCTCTTGTGCCCAGGTACACACAGGGTAAGGTATCAATATATTTTACTATATTTTGTATGGTGAACCCAGGCACTCCCTGAGTAACAAAGACCTGATTTACACACAAAAGCTCGCTTGCAAAGACCTGATCTACACACAAAAGCTCACATACAAATAAAAGCTCACTTGCAGTCTCGGACAAGCAACAAAGAGGTGCAGATGGCAGCAAGCAGTGCAAACGCAGTCTGGAGAACTGCAGCCAGACCCACTTCCTAGTAGGGTTGCCAGGTGTCCGGTATTGGACCGGACAGTCTGGTATTTACGGCTTCCATCCAGTAAAAAACCCCAGAAAATACTGGATGTATAAAATGTCTGTTATTTTCTGGTTTTCTGGGACATTCTTTCCCTGCCATGTCTGTGAGAGTGTGTGGTAATTTAAAGGGGCAGTGACTCTTATTTTTGGTCCTTTTTTTTTTTCTTGAACAACTTTGGTCCCAATTTTTTATTATTCTCGACAACTTTTAGTTCTTTTTTTTTTTTTTGTTCAACCAATTTTTTTCCCTCCATATTCGGTATTTTTTGTGAAACTATCTGGCAACCCTGCTCCCTAGCTGCTCCACCCCCTGCACCCACCATGGTGGCCAGCCCCATTTCCTGACTCTCCCCACTGCTCACTGAGTCAGTAGTGACTCTAGCAGCCACCATCTCCTTCTCCCGCACCCTCCACCAGTTCCTGCTTACCAGGAGGTGGTGAGTGATGCAAGTGAGGGCTGGAAGACTCTGGAGGAGCAGGGGAGGGCTACACTATCAGCCGGAGAGGGGTGCCTCCTGCTCCTGTGGAGCCTTCCAGCCAAGGCTCATGCCACTCACTATCTCCTGGTTAGTGGGGGCTGGCCACAACCTACTGGGGGGCTTTGGCTTGGGAATGAGGGATGGGGCTGGCCCTGTACATATCTGCCACTCAATTACTTGTACACTGCTTTCCTAGTGAATGCAGGGTGTGTTCATTCCATTTGTGAGCCAACAGAGGACCATAATCATGGCTGATAAGCAGACAATAATAGTAGTGATACACATGTGATTATTATTATTGCAAACAATGTTCCCTCTATTTTTTCTATCCATCTAGGGAATAAATTTTTAACATGCACTGAGGCATGTGTGAGTGAGCACCACCAGTAGAAACAAAAACCTAGTTGTGGTCACTCTGCTAATCAGCTAGGTAGCACTGGAATCTTGACTGTGAGATCACAGAAGTGCTCAACTTACAGGGAACACCGATTGCAACAGTTATTTTTTGTGCTATATCATGGCAAATATACAGTATTTCAGTTGCATTATGAGTTAAATAGGCTTTTGTGGGCTAGCCTGGGAACCTAGCCACCATTTATAGCATTATTTCTATGGGAAAATGTGTTCTGAGTTTCAAACAACTGACTTACAAACCAGCTTTTGAAACACAACCCGTAAGTCCTGTATGACAATATTTGAAACAAAGCAGTACTACTAACTATGGGATTTGATTAGCTATTAAGTGATGTCCTTTGTTTATTATTCACAATGTGATAATCAGAGACTAATCATACTGGAATTATAAACTCTAATTGCAATTAAGGGAGTGCAAATAAAGTAGAGTGAAATGTAATACATTTTTAAAGGAGGAAATTAACATTGTACACTTTTTTAGTTTGACATTTGCTGATGTTCAGATATCAGATATCTGGCAAAGACTCATCCTCATGCTGTTGTTTCACATTATATCAAAATCTAAGTCATTATAAATATCAGGCTTTTTTAAGTTTACAATGTTCAACTTTGATTAACCAAACATTTATGCACATAGTATCTGCTCATGTGTTATTCCACTGAATTACTTGCATGCATACACTTTTGAAGAAACCTATTTTCCATCCACAGTAAGAAATATAAAAATAACTGACAAAAATATTCAATCCTTTTCCTGATGTGAGCAGACAATTTCACCAGCTATGTTTCCAAACAACGATACAGGTTAATTATATTTGATTACAATTGTAGATAAACACTTAAAGAACATAGACTAACACATCTTAGGCCTGCATAGTGCCCTGTGTCCCAATAATACAATTAAAGCCCTGGTCATGCAGACGTACATATGCTTACCTTTATACATGTACTTTGTCCCATTTGTTACCAGATTTGCCCAATACTCTGAGGTATGCTCATTTATTAGGGTTACTCTTATGGGACTGGGGGAAGGTTAACAGTTCTATCAGTGTGCTGTTTGTGCTTACTTGTGCGCTCATATGGAACTGAATTCTCCCTGCTGCCAATTCATCTCCCACTGGAGCTCTCCTGCAGGAACTAGGTTCCTCAGGGTGGGGTTCTTACCACCTTAGCAACATACACAGACACTCACACCCACTAACAGAGCACGTCTGAGAGGACTGGGTAATCAGCACTCACAAGCTGACCCCCTCATATGTCCCTGGACTCAGCTGGCTGGGTTTAACAGCAATGCCACACTGCATCCTCATGTGCCTAGGGACTCAGTGGGCTGGATTAAACAGCACTTTAAGCTGCCATCCTTATAAGCCCCCAGGTTCAGCACTTCCCTTTCCCCACTTTCACCCCACAATCATTCACTGGTAAACCACACGATGAGCAAACCCCACAGGATTTTGGGCACTACAGGGATCTTTAGCTTGGGTACAAGAGGCGTTGTTGCAGAATGAATGGGGAAGCCAAAACAACATCCCTTAAGGAAGAGTGAGCGAAAGAGAGAGAAACAACCAGCTTAACAATGAAAGTTATTTATTTCTGAATAGATATCGAAAGTTACAATATTAAATCTAACAGTTACAATATTAAATCTAAATTGATTACAAATGTTAGGTAACCATATAACTGTTTACATAGGCCAGGGTCAGGAGGCTATGCTTAGAGAGGTAGGTGA
>CM057847.1:148982485-149003300 GCA_030068395.1 Apalone spinifera
AGAAGGCTGTCCAGCTCCCCCGACGACCATGAGGGGGCTCTCCTTTTGCAGCCCTTGGGGGCCTCCTGTGTTGGGGGGGCAGGTGCCTGATCTACTGGAGCTGCCATGCTGGCCGCGATGTGGTTGCTGGGCACGCTGTGGCAGACCTCAGGCCAGAGGTCTGAGGCACGCTCCTGCCACGTGCGCTCAGCAGCCTGCGTGTGCTTTAAGAGCTCAAGTTACAGGAAGTCCGTGGCTCCTACGGGGTCTCCCGACGTCCAAACCGCTTTTTTCCGTGTAGCCTGCTTTTGCGCAAAAGTCTTAGCTAGCTGTCTACACTGGCCCTTTTCCGCCAAAGCTTTTGCGCAAAAGGACTTTTGCCCGAACGGGAGCGTCAAAGCTTTTCCGCAAGAAGCACTGATTTTGTACATGAGAACGTCAGTGCTTTTGCGGAAAATCAAGCAGCCAGCGTAGACAGCTGGCAAGTTTTTGCGCAAAAGTGGCCGCTTTTGCGCAAAATCTTGCCAGTCTAGACGCAGCCCATGCTGTTTTTCTGTTTGGCCAATGATTGAGCAACTATCCTCAGCATGAAATAATGCTTTCTACAAGCTAGTTTAGCTTTGCACATATCGTGTTTTTGTGAAGTGGCATGCGGTTGTTTGTCACTCTGAGAACTGTGCACCATAATATCATTTTCACACTCATTAAAGTTATCGTGTGAAATCCCATCAATATAAAAATGTTACATGACACTAGCCCCATCAAGTCTCTTGAGAAACAATGCTTTACTGATTATTGCCCACAGAAAATTCTCTAGAGTCAGTGAATCATGAGGGCATAGCTGCTTAAAAAGAGGAGAAAGGTATTTTGTATATTTTTATATATAAGCAAATGGTATAATTTCTGTTTAATGCTTTCTGCACTCATTTTTTATGAGTATATCTTGAGGAGGTTTAAAGAATACTTTCTAGAAAGTGGAACTGACAGCCCTTTATACACATGCACACTTTCTCCTCTCCTGCCAGAAAACTGCTTTCTTCAACACTCAGAGTAACTTGAGAAGTAGAAGATGATCATGTCATTTTTTTTACATTTTCTTCCTGATATGGAATAGCAGCTGCAGAATTTGTGTTACTCTGCCTGTCTATATTTACCTTTTTCCTGTGATATTGGTTTCAACAGATTTCTGAATCAATTTCAGGGTGACCCTATGTTTTGAACAATGATATCCACTAACTTTATTTTAAAACATTTATTATTCACTATTTTCCTTTGATGCCTTGTAATTTATTTCCCTCTGAAATTTTCTTTCACATGGTATCAGCATGATACCAAGCGAATGTTGATATCCTCCAAAGCAGCTGTGTTAAAAAAAAAAGATATTCAGTTCTACTAACCACAACATTTACATTTATCATAACATCCAGAAACAAGAAGAATCTCTCCTCATTTAAAGAACATGAACTGACAAGAACCTCTAAATACCCAGATACAACATGAAGATAGACAAATTCTTGATTAATAAAGCTAAGATATCACTTCATATCCTCCAAAACACGTGAAACTCATCATTTATCTATCATTCTTTTCATAGCTGAAGTGAGGAGTCCACAGTCAAAATACATCAAGGGTACATATTAGTTCAAAACCCAATATCTAGGATGATAGGTTATTTTGCAGATACTATCTTGTTTCACATCAATTGATTAAATACAATATCAAAATATAAGTACAGTCTTCAAGTCAGCATATCATATCACATGGAATAAAGTATTCACCCTTTCCTGGAGCCTGGTCTCTCTCTGAATCCTACTACTTCTTTCTTCCTCTTTTTGTATTCATGTTTATTATGGTAGTGCCTTAAGATCAGATGAGAAGAGATATTTACTGTGCTTAGAACCTGATAAATGGTGTCCCTCCCTTAAAAAGCATACAATCTAAATAGAAAAAGGTGAGAGAAAAGAGGAATAGCTGACAGGAGATCAGTGTGATGGCTGCAGAGATCATGCTTCATGATTTTATTTCCTTTTCTTCTGTAATTTTAAATTCTGTAAGAAAGGGAGAGGCTGGGTGGGTGGCTGGGAGCAAAACAGCTAAACAACACAATGGAGGGAATGTTTAAGGTAAAAAATTGCAGAAGACAATCTTATGGCATCATCAACTTTCATCAGTTCCTGCTCGGACTGCTTTTTGCAGCTGCTGTACCAGTTTCAGGCTCTTGCTCCTCCTTGCAGTTTCTTTCCTGAAGGCCAAATGTCTGAGAGGAGGGAGATGTCTCACAGAAGCTCCCCTCCCAGAGGAATCTTCCTTTCAGAATGCACATCTGGGTCCATGGAGTGCTGTGGGGGATGGATGGCTCTCTCTGGACCCCATTTTGCCCACTCTTTACATTCTAGTACAGCAGCAGATGCTTGAAATTCTTCTGCATCTAGTCTGCCTAGAATCTGGAGCCAATTGGACCTGTGCTACTATAATCCTGAAGAGCCAAAAGGGTAATAATGGGTTTAGCAAAGCTCGTCTAGTGCATCTTAACTGAACAACCCTGAAGAGTGACAATATAATAAAAGTATTTTTTGTAACTAAACAGTAATGATTGATGCTTAAAGTAGCTCTTACAGCATCTAACGTCAGTTAGGGTATGTCTGCACTCCACGCTTATTTCAAAATAAGCTGTACTGGAGGAAATACTCAAAATAGCTTATTTTGAAATAGCACATCTACACTACAGGGAAGCCTCAAAATTAGACCAAGGCAGGCTTCTTTAATTTAGATATGCTACCTCGATTTAGAGACCCATGAGGCACTGGGGAGTGATTACTTTGAATGGTCCTGAGGAGGAACTATTTCAAAACAGCAGAAGTGGAGCATCTACACTATCGCTATTTCAGAATAGACGTTATTCCTCATGGAATGAGGTTTACAGAATAAGACATCAGTTATTTCAAATGTATTTCAAAATAATGGAATAACTGTATAGATGTTTCGCATTGTTATTTCAGAATAACAGCTGTTGTTCTGAAATAATGCTGCTCTATAGAAGCACCCTTGGGCTACATCTACACTGCACACTTATGTAGGAATAAGCTATTCCAGAATAGTTATTCTGAAATAGCTTATTTCAAAATAGCATGTCTACACTGTAGGGAAACCTCAAAATTAGTCTGAGGCAGGCTTCCCTAATGTAACATGCTAGCTCAACTTAGAGCCCCAGAAGGAATAACTTAGAATGGCCATGGTGAGGGGCTATTTCGAAATAGCAGAAGTGGAGCATCTACACGTTTTATTTTGAAATAGCTATTTTGGAATAGGCATTATTCTTCATAGAATGAGGTTTACAGAAGTCAGAATAAGCCATCTGTTATTCTGAAACAACTTTGCTGTGTAGATACACCCTTAGAAAATACATATCTCCCGCATAGATTGCATAGAGTAGCTATGCTTTAAAATTCCAATTTTTACATTGTATGTATATCTCTAGAATACAGAATATACTGAGATCACATTACGGAGGCTGACTTCAGTGGGTTGACCATGTGGAAAACTGTGGTTTAAGGGCCATAGGTATACAAGGCAACATATAAGCCTTTAAATATGATCATTGTTTACATTTGCAGTTTGAGACAGCTATGTTAAGCCCTGCCAAATGATGAAATTCAGGTAACCAAGACATAGATTGGCAATAAGTAAATAGAATTGTTCTATTTCAAAATAGCTTCTATTTTAGTTCCAGATAGAGGTTCTATGCCCTCATGCCTGCTTGAAACTTAGTGAGGGAAATCATTTATATGTTTTTTTTAACTAATTGTTTTATGTTGAAGTTACAGTGCTGACAGTGACATAACCAGAAGCCAACTAAGGAAGCTAAAATGAACTATGTGATGGACTCTTTATTTGAGATGAAGTGAGTTATGATGAAAAATAACTCTTTACGTTGAAGTGACCCCTTATCCTTTCTGTATATTTCTAGTTTTGTTGAGCAGTTTCAGAGAACCTAAGCACCAAAAAGGCTGAATATTCCTCCCCCGCCCCCCCTCACTCCCTCCCGCTGTGCAAAATCTTCTGAATCTTGTCAGAGCTACCCAGACAAATCAGACATAGCAGCTTCTTTCAGGTGACAGTAGTGGCAAACAGCCTTAGACTCTTGTTATTAAAGAGCCAAGCACTGCTCACAAAGTCGCAAATTATTAATTTGTATTGTCTCAAAATATCTGATATCCCCTGCAACTCTCTTGTCACCTGAGCTTTCACAACACATTTTTTGAGTTCTCCTGGTATGAATCTCAGAACTCAGAATATTCTGTCTCTTTCGCCTAAGCTGTCAGGCAATATTATCTACAGAAAAGCAACAAGAGACTATACCCTAGAGATTTTAACTCAGATGAACAAATCTCCGTAGACTAACTTGGAAGAGCTCATATATTCAATGACATTTTCTTAGTAGACTTGGGATAAAAAGCAAGCCTGAAAACTGCCAATATTTATGAAACTATATTTGAAGGTTTAGTTCTTTTAATCAGAGAATGGAACTACCCAAGAAGACAGCATATGGACTAAGAACAACAAAATACAGTATCTTCGCTATTTTTTGTATTCCTGTATATTGCCTTGCAGAGGAATCTATTTTATTCTATTCAGATTTTACACTATGCCCATCATGATGGTGTTTGAGCAACTTCCAGAAATACATTAAGCAATATGACTTAGGCTATGCCTAGACTACACTGAAGTTTCAAAAGAGGATATGCTAATTGCGTGGGAATTTGCATAGCTTCTTCTGATCTCACTTTCAAAAGCGGAGCTTTCCAAAGTAAAAGTAGTCAGGACATGTTTTTTTTCTGCAACTCACTCTCCCCAAAAAGCCACTGTTCCTCAAAATATGAGGTTTATGCAGCTTTTCAAAAAAGGAGGGGTTTTGAAAAAAAAAAAAAAGCGTCCCAACTGTGAGATCAGAAGAAGATATGCAAATTCCCACGCAATTAGCATATCCTCTTTCGAAACTTCAGCGTAGTCTAGATGAGCCCTAAGATCTGTTACGTGTAGTTCTCTCATTTTCTATTTCTGTACCCTAGAGCAAAATCATGTGAGGATTTTTTTTTAAGTTCACCTTTTTTATTACTGATGGCAAGGTCAAAGAACAGAAGTGGTGTTTTAAAGCCCAGTCTAGGTATTTTACTTCCAATGCTGGTTGGACAAAGGCACATGGGAGTATAGATTAATAGAAGTTTTAGAGTAGAGTTCAGGGAGGGGAAACAGTTTTGCTACCATACTAACCATCATTCCAACAAGCCTCTCACCCTCCTGATTTATCATCAGTCCAGGTGGATAAGAAAGATCTTTGAAAATAAATTGGTTCCAGTATTAGTTGAACATTGAGAGAACCAAAGAGAGAGGGATGATTGCTCTGGTGGTGTACTTCTAGGCACAGCTGTTTTTTGTTGAAAGGATGGGGAAATGAGATCAAAGAACTCAAAGCTTTCTTTCATGAAAAAAAAAATCTATCTCCATTGGCTGAATCTTGGTTTATACATCTGGCTATTATTCTAATTAAGCCAGCATGATAAAGCAACATTACAATTTACAAAAATAAGGCAGGTTCTCTGTCTTGAAGATTTTCCAGACTAACAAGCACAACGGGTAACATTTAAAAAAAAATACTTACATGTCTGAAGAGCCTAGGTTCCATTTTCAAAATGACACAAGTTCCTAGATTTCTAAAAGCCTGACTACACAACACATTAGCCTGAACCAGAGGGATGCAACATAGATCTCGGAGTACTCCAGGATTTAGAGTCACTTTATGACCCTCCTGCCTGTGATTGGTAAGTGTCAGTTCTCTGACTCTACCAGCCTTTCAGCTACTCAAGCATTTTCCTCTGGGCTATGCCCACCTTGTCTGGCAGTTTAATAACTGGTATATCCTATTCCTTAAGTCCCTTTGAATTGTTTCTCTATGATATCTAGCCTCTGACACTTGCTATTCACAAAAATTTCTAGATCCTCTACCCCAAAGGAGCAGCATTCCTCAGTTTTCTGACTTTTCTTTAAATTTGGTGCTTTTAAGTATAGCCACAGAGCTCCTGTGATCACTTATAAGGAAACAATATTAGGTTATTTTAAGAAAGAGTAGTGGAAGAAGGCAAATCTGGGTCTAGGCTTAATAGTAATCTTTCCTATTTCTTAAATTAGATTTCCCACTCAAAGTTCAGTCTCTTGCAGAGCTGGTTAATTTTAAGGAGACCAGGATGAAATTTTTCATAAAATTTCCCAAGATGTCTACTAAGGGAAAGGATACAGAGTCCATCTCCCCAATGCATTTTATTAAAACAGTCCTTTTTTCCTCTTCACAGAGTGAGTAAACCTGTCTTGATATTTCTTGATATTTCTTTTTTACTGCCAAGCTATTTTGATTGTTTGCAGTAGTCTCTAATGGTTTTCCATTGAGAGTCTTGGGATAGAGTAGCTAGGTCAATGAACTTGGCATTATATTACTGGCCAACAACAGAGGAATGACAACTCCCTTCTGCTTGAATGGGCTATCACAAAGACATATGATCCCCAATGACTAACTTTTACTCCAAGTTCATAAAGTAGGCTATGTCTACACTACGGGGCTATATTGTAAAAAGGTACACAAATTGTGCTTCACAATTTGTGTACCTTTTTCTGATAGTTTTTCCAGAAGAGGCTTTTCCAAAATGTGGCCCATCTACACTAGGCCAAATTTTAGAAAAAAATCCTCTTTTGGAAGAGCCCTTTGGGAGAAGGAAGACAGGGTTTCCAAAAGAGCATGTCTGTTATTCTTAAAAAAAAAAAAAAAAAGAGCGGAGGAGCAGACACATTCCCTGGACACATAGTCTAGACATAGCTGCACACTTTCAAGATAAATACATTATTCCATACATAATACCTAAACATACATAGCATGATTATAAATCCTGACAAGTTATGAGCTTTATATAACACATACATTCTAGTGCACACTAGTTTGCCAGACACTAACTAGTCCATGTGGATCCTGGTGGCACACACTCAAAGAAGTACTAAACAAGATTTAGGCCATTCCTGTGGCTACTTTTCTTCATTATTTCCGCAAGGATAGGCTCTTTCACTAAATCATCTTTTAAACAGTACTTTTGTTTTTTTGGCACACTATGACTACTGGAAGGGTTTGTTCCTTCATCATTCATCCTTCATCCAGTGACAATTTTGAACAATGCATATTACCAGACAAGGGTAGGGAAGTTTCCATGTAGCACTGAGCTGACATAAGAGCTCTAGGCCAAATCTTGCAGCTCAAGATTAGGAGACACAGCATGGGAGAGGGCTCTATTGTCACTGATGGCAATGGCTTATTGGCGCTAAAGTCAGCCAAGTGGAAATTAGGGTTGCCCTAAGATCACTATCACATGTACTACAATTGAAGTGGTCTCCAATTTGCCCTGAAATAAGCGAGACACACGGATGGCATAAAACCACCTTTCCCCAAGCAGAACTCAGCTGATAAGGCTTGGCCTAGAGATAGTTAGGGGCCACATAAAAATTGGGCCCTGAGTGTCTAATCTTATTGACTGGAAGATTGGATGTAAAACTCCTATTTTTCAGATTGATATAACTACACAGAATTGCTGTTTTTCCAAGCTTAGTTCTGTCTGGATTCACCAGTGTTTGCTATTTAAAAAGGAACATTAAGGCTTCATTCATGTAAGTGATCCAAACACTATCTGGTAGTGACTATTAAACTTTTTTTTTCCTCTTTGGTAAAACACAACAACAAATAAACCTATTAAAAATAAAGAAGATCATCTGCAATGTTTTGCAAGTGCAGCACAGGGTTACAGGATTTCCTATATCAGATGAGACCATATAATCCAATATGCTGCCTTCAACAATTTCATAAATTAGATACTTCAGTGGAATCCAAACTGGACTTAACAATTGTGCAATGATACTATGAGGGGTGATCTCAAATGACTTAGTTTAATGTTCTTACTGATGGCCCTTGTAATTTTTATTTTAGCTTGTTTAAACACAGACTATTCTTAAAAACGTGTCTTCTAATTGTTTATATTTTTCTAAAATGTAAAATTTACATCAGTTCTTTTCATGCAGTCTCTCCTTTGACCCCCTAAGTCCCTATCTCTGGTTATTGGTATTTTTCTAGTACTTGGAATAAATTCCTTTGTTTCCCTGTTTTTATTTTAGTGGTAGATGATCTTCATTACTTAATTTTTTTATGAGAATGCTTCTTCTTGTTGACATTTATTGCCCAAGCTAGTGTTGAGCTTTCCCATTTTAATATGTTTCATCAAGACAAAAAGGGAAATGAGAATTAATTTGCATTTCTTTAAAAAGGGCACTTTATTGTAAAACATACAGCCTCCCTTACTAAAATGTTTATATCTGCTGCTCTGATCTAGGGCTCTCATTGTTAAAAATAAAATTCTCTGAGGCTTACGTTTTTAGGAGTGAACACATCATTACTACTGTACTTTTATAAAGGAGTCTACAGTCAGTATTATTCCAGATCTGTATTCTCCCTTTGAGGCATCAGGCACTGCCCATTGTCAGAAGACAGGATACTGGACTAGATAAACCATTGGTCCTATCCACAATGGTCATTTTATGTTCTTATAATGTTGTTCATTGTCATATATAACATATTTCTCTTATTAAATGGTTATCAGTTCAGGTGCCTCAAGACACCTGGTGTTATATATCATATACATCTCCACAGCCATCCACTTATAAATCCTACCTTCCCTACATCATCATCTTCATTCTCACTCTTGAGATTTTTGTCTTCAAGCAAGTTGAAAATGTCCTCTCTCTTTCCCTTTGTGCCATAAGAGGGAGGTATGGCGTCTAGGAACCATCCTTCCACAGGTTCTCTTCCTCCTTGTGGGCCAAGCTACCGATGTTCCTGGAGAGCACAAAAGTTCAGTCTGATGGCTCAAGTTTGTAAAAATATAGAATATAACACCACTTCCTTCCCAGGCCTGGTTCTTCTTTTACTTATGGAATGTATGTCAATTATAGGACTCAAGGAAAAGACATGTGCAGAGGCAAGTGCCAAAGAGGGCTCTGGACTCAAACAAACAGTATAAAAACTCTTTACATTCATAGCACATTCTAGCCCTGAAGTAAATCTAGGTCACCATTACCAAACTGTCAATGACTCTGGAAACACTATGAAGGAATTGGAATGGTAAGAGTAGAAAAAAAGTTAAATTTAATAAATATAGTCTGAAAAAAATAAAATGTTAACAATTTAGCATAGACCACCATACAGATTTATGACCTGGTAGCAAAAATCAATGTCAAATGACACCGAAAGTAAGAGAAAATCCATGCAAGTATATCTCAGAAAATTGCAATGGATGGAAAACTGATGAGATGACATTTAGACATGGGTTAAAAGACAAGTTGCCCAAATCAGAAAATGGCCATTATGCCCTGTAGATTACATGCACAATATTTGATCTACTTAGAATTCATGGTACTGATGTTCCATTTTCCTATTTTTTGTCTAGCTTTCCCCCTTTTCTTCGAGGGGAGGGGGAAAATTCTGTCTAGTTACTTTCAACACAACATTATTTAGATTCCTTGTACCAGTTTTGCCTACTTTAGCCAAGGACAACAAATGTAAATCTTGACCATGCCTAAAACAAAGCTCTGCAAGAAAATCTTGATTAAAAATCTGTTGTTACTACTAGGCAACCCAAAAAGGAAATATAACATGCCTGAAGATTAAAGAGAAATTGATATACCTTTGGGTCCTGCTTAGTCTTTGTCACAGTATCTATTGCCATTCTGAATATACCTACTGGCATTGCTGAAATACTAAAGTTAGACACCTGCTAAACTACATTACTGAATCTCACATCAGCTTTGTCAACAATGAATAATCTTTTGGCGGTAGTAGGAGACTAATGTGCATTTAGAGGATATAATGAGCACAATGTAAATATTACTATGGGTAACATTACATATTACCATATATAAAACATACTGCAACATATTTGAATGTGTTTGTTTCCCAAATCAATGTATTTTCTACATTTACTAGAGCATACAATAGTTCATCAGCTCCTTATCTTTCCTGATATGCAAGATATCTTTATTTTCCTGTAGCAGGCATTATCCAACAAGTGTTCATCCAAGTGATACAAATGCTATTTTATTAGGCTCTATTCCTTCTGCTTCTGCAGTATAGCATACAAACAGTAAAACCGAACTGTTATCCAAAAAAACAAGACAAAAATGAAAGTGATGAAATGATTTCTCCTGTGTTTTCCTGTGATGGGGAACAAGAGAGACATAAGTATTTCAGGGCATTATGGCTATGTCTTCACTGTGAGCTTTTTCAGCAGAAAATATGCTAATGAGGCACTCATTAGCATGAGTCACAATCTCATTAGCATATTTTCTGCCATTTCTTTTTGGGCAAGGGGTTTTTGTGCAAAAAGAATCAGGCTCTTTTTTTGCGCAAAAAACACCATTTGGAGCAAGATCCTTATGCCTGCGTAAGGATCTTGTGCACACCTCCTTCCCCCGTTGTAGACAATACTACCGTGTATAAATTATGCTAAGAGAGGTTTTTTTTAATGAAAGCTTTTAATAATCTGAATTTGGTTATTGAGAAACATAAACAGATTATTAATCTGTGCACATGACCTGAACTATATTTTTAAGTACACCGCAAAGCACAGAGAAGCTTCTCTGAAGTTAGTTTTTATGCAAAGTTGAAGAGACAATGGTAAATCATTAAGCCTTATTTTTTTAAGACTGGACCATACTGTGCACCTTACAGTGCAGAGCTGTACTACTACAGCTGCACTGCTGTAAATTCTCCTGCTGGAATAATTAAATAACCCTGTATAAGAGGCAGTAGCTGACATAGTGGTGTTAACAATGGTGCTTTTGTCAGGGAAACTTATGTCAGTCAAGGATTTTTTTTCCTACCTCTAAACAACAAAATTTTGCAGGCAAAATTGCAAATGTAAACAAATCCTAAGCAAGAGGAACTTTCCCTGAGTCATAATGCCAGCAGCAGAAATTTGAAAAAAGACAGAAAAAAAAATCCAGAAACTGAGGGCTAACATCTGAGTGGGATGCAGTCCGTGAAACATTGAATTCCCGTTATGACAGAGGACACAGTGCAAAATTATTCAGAAGCAATCGTTGATTTGAATTACAAAAGGGTATTTAGTTAATGAAGAAGTGTAAAGGCTGAGGTTGTGTCTTTATTTCTATTTTATGTGTAATGTTTCTGTTTGCTTTTCCTTATTACTTCATCTTTGAATTTGTGATTTTTTCCATGAAAACACACTTTATTTTTACACTAAATAGGTCTCTGCCGTGGAATCTGTGTGATGTGTGCATTCTACAGGGAACTGATGGGAGAAGGTTCATAACTTCAGGGGTGATGAAAAGTCTGAGTCTCTAGTAGTTAACAACTCAAGATAGACCTACTTGTGGAGACTTGAACTGTTGGGGCATGTATACACAGCAGGACTAAAGCTGAAATAAGCTATGCAACTTGGAATACGTCAATTGCATAGCTTAAGTCTAAATAGCTTATTTCAGGTTTTGTTGCTGGAAGGCCGAGAAAGAGCACTCTTCCTCTGACTTCCCTTAATTCTCATAAAATGAGGGTTACAGGAGTCAGAGTAAGAAGTCCTCTGGCTCAACATTATTTTGATATTATGTTGAAATCATTTTTGCTCACATGGACACCCACAAGTGCAGAGGCATGTTCAATCAGTATAATTTTGAAAGCAAGCTGATAAATCTTGCAATATCATGGTACTTCACTGTATTTCCAGTATTTACTAATTTCTGGAGGACCAGAAATACCACATCTCTCTCCCACTTTCAAAGGCAATTTTCTAGTTTCAGTTCAAACTAGAAAGTTCACTGGGGCCTGTAATAGACTGACACACACAAATGGCCATGCCTCTGGTCACACTCAGAGCTGAAATAGTGTGGGTTACAATTGCACATAAATGAGCAATATTACTGAAATTTAGAGCTTTTCCCATTTTGAGTCTTGCTGGTGTGGTCAGAATATTTCAAAGTTTCTGAAAAATATCACCACTATATATACATTGTGTGTGAATGAACATATACAAAAATATGTATCAAGGCCATTTGCTTGTCTAGAGCCTAGGAAAATGCAAATGAGAAAATAGTGTAATTTTGAAGTCTGCTGCAAGCAAAAAAAAAAAGTAATGCACTTCTTACCATAAATAATCCATGAAATGCATTTGAAAATGAAATTATTAATTATAAATTGAATGTGTCAGTCTACTGCTAGTGACAGCCATCCTGCTAAAACTATAGGACTTTTGTGAGACCAGTGGCAGAACCAATCTCAGTATGTAAACTGCTTTTTCTCAAGAAAACTGGGTTAGAGAAAGAACAATGAAAGACAAGATTTAATTTTAAAAACTAAAAGGATTGTTCAAATGATGTCAACAATTTGCAAGCAGTTATTCACATTGTCCTCACTACAGTCTTTGTGTATTCTAGTCCACAGTAAAGCATAGCTTTTAGATGCCAGAATATTTGTATGGGACAGATATCTGCTCTCCTTGAACAGCATAGGTGGCAACTATATATGAGTAAAATGCAAACTGTCAGCACAACACTCAGTAAAACAATTTAAGCAGACAACCAGAAAGTAGAGTACAAGTCACTCTAATGGTTTCCATTGTGAGCTAAGAAAAGTTAAAGTCTTAGGCTACATCTAGACTGCAGAGTTTTTCTGGGATAGTGACTATCCCAGAAAAACTCTGCCGCATCCAGGGAACTCATCCGCTTTTTCGGAACAGTTTCCGAAAAAGCAGGTGTGTTCTTTTGGCATCCCTGTATTTATCTGAGAGAGGAATAAGGGATGTTCAAAAAGAGGAGGGATTTCCAAAATTTGACCCTGTGTAGATGGGCTAATTTTCAGAAAAGTCTTTTCTGAAAACAAGTGGAAAAAGATTTGCAAATCGCAATTTGCATATATTTTTCCGACCCTCTCCCTCACTCCCCTACACATTCTAGACGTAGCCTTAGACTTACAAGGCATAAGGATAGTGAGTTTGCAAGAAGGACTTCCTGGTAATATATAAAAGTTGCAAGTCCCAATGTGAATTTAAATAGGCGCCAGTGTGCCAGAGTTATTTGTTTTGAATTGCCAGAGTGTAGGGAAAAACTCAGTGAATGTTGAGTTTAGCAGGATAGAGACAACAGCATGGGTGTAAAAATCAAAGCACAATTAATAAAAATTGAAGAAAATGGAAGAAATTCGAATATATGGAATTCCACTATAAGATCAGTATACATACTATGCACACTGGATGAGGTCAAATGCAAAGTACTACACATAAGAAGGAATAATCAATTGCACAAATACAAAATGGGAAATTATGGCTTAGGAAGGAGCACTGCAGAAAAGGATCTGGGGATTCTAGTGAAGCAAAAGTGAAATGAGTCAACAATGTAATACCATCGCAAATCAAGCAAACATAATTCTTGACTTCATTTGAAGGAGTGTTGAAATCATTCTTTCACTCTACTCAGCACTGAAAAAGACCATTCTGGGAACCACAGTTTAGGAAAGAAATTGGAGAAATTCTACAGGAGAGTGTTACAGGGTGCTCCAGTCACTGCTGGTATGACTCTTATTGTCATCAGCTGGGAAGCAGCTCTGCCTCATGTAGCATTCTCCTTCTTCTCTTTTCCCTTGCAGCTCTCCTCCCACCCATAGAGTTGCAGTATGACTGCTTTGGAACCTCACATTCCAGTCAATTTATATTAAAAGACTCCCTCAGAAGGGAAATCACAAAGTATTTCTGCACTGGCAGTATGAGGGAGCTCTCACACTTGCTGCACTATATCTCTCCCACAGTGAACCAGGCAGTCTTCTCTTTCATTGGCCTGTGCAATACCACTTAACAGTGGTATTCATGACCTATCGCTGCACTGGGTTCTGGTCCAGGAACTGTGTAATGAGCACTCACATCATTATTACATAGATCCCCAACAGTGTCTCTGGACTACTTTCTACTAGGCCTTGTCTTAGATTTTCCTACCGACAGCCTCTTCACAAGATCCTAGTTCATCAGCTCCTTTCTGCAAGCCTTCTCACCAACCTTACTGCGGAGTTTCTTGGTATTTTCTACCTTCCAGGAAGCTCAGCTGCAGCAGAATTTTCTCTTCTTCTCTGGCTGGAGTCATCCTGTTCCCTCATGAGTGTCCTGGGAAAATTTCCTTCATATCTGCTTTTGGCTCCCTGTTGTGGGCCTGCCAACTTTCTTTTAGGGAGACTCTATCTACTAACAGACCATCTCTGCACCCTGGCTCCAGTCAGATGTCTCTCACTGAATAATGGGCAGCAATTGGTTCTTTTTCCTTTTCAGCACGCACCTGAGATGGTTTAATTCATCTAATGCCTCTCTCTAGGCTTTGTGCCTACTGGAAGTATAGCAGAGCAAGACTGAGTAAGCCCATGTGCTCTCATTAACTGTCTTTCATCTGTCAGGTGGACCCTTTCTCAGGAGGTTCCTATTCCCAACATCCTTTGTCTCAGGCTGAGGGAGAAAGAATGCATACATCTTCTTTGCTACATCACACTGTTGTCACCTGCTGGCTTTACAAAAGCCTCGCATGTTACCTCACAGGTGATCTTACTTCTAATTAGCATCCTCCATTCAGATTACCTCTACCTTATTTGCATCTTAATTGGCTAATTGGATCCCATTGGCCTAATTCAACTCTTTCAGGGCCAGTGTTGGAGGTATACCCCATCAGTAACTGTAGTTACCACACCAATAACTACACTGCAGAGTAACTCAAAATAAGGTATGCAATTTGAGATACACAAATTTCTACGTATTTCAATGCTATTTCTACAAAGCACCAAATTTTGAAATAAAACGCTATTCCGAAATGTACCTCACTCCTCGTAGAATGAGGTTTGCAGGGACATCAGACTTGCAAGCCTGAAATAACAAGCTTGCTATGAAGACACGGAAGAGTTAGTTCAGGATACTCTAGTATCCCAAAATAGAGTTGCAGTGTAGACATACCCACAGAGAGCAGCACAAATTACTAGAGTTCCAGAAAATATGACTTACAAGAAAAGATGGAAAAATGGATTTGTTTATTCTAAATAAGAAAATACTGAAGGGAGACATGATAACAGTCTTTTAAAGTTTTTTTTTGTTTGTTTGTTTGTTTTTTGAAGAGTAAGTTAAAAATTGTTTCCCTTAACCATTGAGGACAGGACAAGAATAATTGGCTTAAATTGCAGCATGGGACATTTAGAATAGATGATAGGAAAAACTTCCTAGCTGTAATGATAGCTATCATGGAAAAAATTACCTCTCAAGGTTGTGGAAAGGTTTGTTGTTAGTGATGGCGGTGGTGGGTTTTGTTTGTTTTGTTTTGAAGAACGGGTTCAATAAAACACCTGTCAGAGATGATCTAGTTAATACTTAGTCCTTCTGTAGCATAGAAGCTAGCCTATATGATCTATGGAGGTCCCTTCCAGTCCTATATTTCTGTGTTTCTATGGTATAACAACAGATTAATAGATATTTGGATTATATTTCATTTTTTGTTGTTGTTGTTGTTAGTTTTGTTTATACAGGTTGCTACTATGGCCTTCAGAGATGATCCAATACAGGTGTAAATGTCTGAGGTTTTCAATTCTATTCTTGTTTACACTGGAATATAGTCTTATCATCTCTTATTTTAAACTTTTGGCCTTAAGTCATTTAGCTAGAATGGCATTATTATTTATGTATGACCATGTAGTCAGTGCTAGATAAGTACATATCAAACCAATACCCATCCTGGAGAATTTTTAAAGTAAAAAATGGACATAGGAAAATCAAAACAAAAAAATGTGCTAAAATATGCAAAGTAAGGATTTACCTTGCCTTTTTTCCTTCCCTTTTTTAAAATTGATTTTTCCCATTAAAGAACTAAGGATAAAGAAACAAATTACATGTAACACACAACCCAATATGAAGTACTCATTTAAGGAGCCAAATTTGCCTCAGGTGTACCTTTATTGACTGTATTGGATTTACGCTAGAGATGAATCTGGTCCACTGAGAGTAATTAATGAAGAGATAATTGAGCTAGATGTATAAAAAACAAAATCAGTATCTCAAATGAAACTGAGCAAAAGAATAAACTGTTGGGAAATTATGGTACATGCTAGGATATAACAATCCTAATTCTCCAAAAATCCTCCAAGGATTACCCTAAAAATAAACACAGAATAGTATTAGTTGTAAACAGAAACATTAATGCTTTTTGCCTTCTTTTCATTGTGCAATATATGAACCAAGCCTGATATAATTAGTAATGGAAACTATTCTCTCTCAAATTATCAGACATTTAGCAGGGAACAAAACATTACTATAAAATCCTTTAAAAACAAACAAATTAATCTGTTTTACAATATAATCTCTTTAGTTTACTTCAGTTTGTGTCATATCTGAAAAACAATTATTTACCATTTATATTGTGGTAGTATTCAAGACTGCCATTTTTGATAGGGTGAAAGTGTTAGTGAATGGTCTGATAAGCTAGTAGATCTCTACAGATATCATGGGGACAACTGAAGAAGTCTTCAAAACAACAAACTTGTATGTAACATGATGAATAGCAGGGGGCAAATGAGGGATGCAAAGGAGTAGACGAAGTCATAGTGATAAGCCAGGAAAATTGTAATTATCAATTAAAATAGAACTCTAAAGTCAGAGAGAGAAAGAGAGCGAGAGAGATGATATTGTAGTACTCAGAAAATGCGGAGGATCCAAACAAGAGACTTAGCAATTTGTATGGAAGGAGATGAGTTTTTAGTGAAGAAGTAGTTTTGTCACACTCTCACATGACTGCTGTGTGCGATCCCAATATGCTTTTGAGAGGGAGTTCTCTAGGTAAAGAAGGAGCAAATACGGGACCCTTGAAGTAAGTGGCTGTCTGTAGTGTGTGTTTGTGACTTTGGGGGTTACTTGCTGTGTGCTGAGCTTGTGTTTGTCTGGTTTGTTTGTTTGTTTGTTTGTCTGTTTAAAGGAGTGTGTGCTGTGGCCAGCAGTTGGAAGCTGTGAGCTTCTAAAGGTTTGAAATCTAGAAGTCTCTGCTAATTGGCTGAGCCTTAATCAGGGGGCGGGGCTATCAGGAAGGTCAGGGCTTTATAAAGCAGTGAGTCAGCAACCAGGGAGCTTTGCAAACAGGGGCAGCAAACAGGGAGTTTTGAGATGGAGTTGGGAAGGGGCTGAGGTACACTTGCCATTCTTTATAGTTTAGTTTAAAGGTTTTAATCAAAACTTCCTGATTTAATTAGAAACCCTATCAATAACCTAGGTAGCTATAGGAGAGAATGCAGGCAGAAGCCCAGCAGCAGAGTGGGGGCTATCCTGTTTATTGCACTCAGTGTAGCATGTATGATTACCTGCCCTATGGGCGGGTGGCGTATGTCTACATTCGGTGCAAGGAGCTCCTGGCCCTCAGAGACCGTGTACGGGCTTTGGAGACCAGGGTGGGTGAACTGGAGGAGCTGAGGGAGGCAGAGAGGTACATAGATGAGGCTTTCTGGGACACTGTAGAATTGTCCCACCTCCGGTCACACAGCCCTGTGTTGTTAAGGAGGATGAAAGGCTCAGAGAAGGAGAGCAGTCAACGGGAGCAGAGGGGTATCCTCTCACACTGAAGTTACCTCTCCGGGGGGAGAGAACTCCAGTCAGTAGGAAAAAGAAGTTGTTAGTAATAGGAGATTCTATCATTAGAAATGTAGATAGCTGGGTTTGCCATGACTGGGAAAACCATATGATGGCTTGCCTGCCTGGTTCAAAGGTTGCGGATCTCTTGAGGCATCTAGATAGACTTATGTGTAGTGCTGGGGAGGAGCTGGTGGTCGTGGTACATGTAGGTACCAATGACATAGGGGAGAGTAGCAGAGATGTCCTGGAGGCCAAATTTAGGCTGCTAGGAAAGAGACTGAAATCCAGGACCTCTATGGTGGCATTCTCAGAAATGCTTCCAGTTCCACATGCAGGGCCAGGTAGGCAGAGTCCCAATGCATGGATGAGACAGTGGTGTAGGGGTTTAGATTTATAAGGAACTGGGGAAACTTTTGGGATGGGGAGCCTATACAGGAAGAATGGGCTCCACCTAAACTAAAGTGGATCCAGATTGCTAGCACTTACATTAAAAAGGTTGCAGAGCAGTTTTTAAACTAAGAGATGGGGAAAGCCGATTGGTGCAGAGGAGCACGTGGATCAGATAGAGATGTCTCTTAGAAGAGAGTCTATTGATAGAGATTCTCTAGGTTTTAGTCAGGAGGAGAGGATGGAAGAGGATAAAGTATGGGCCAAATCAGACAAAAAATATTCACATAAAAAAGAATCTGACACATCAGAAAAGGGCAGACAAATAAACAGTGATAAGTTTTTAAAGTGCTTGTACACAAATGCTAGAAGTCTAAAACATAAGATGGGTGAACTAGAGTGCCTCGTGTTAAAGGAGGATACTGATATAATAGGCATCACAGAAACCTGGTGGAGTGAGGACAATCAATGGGACACAATCATTCCCCGGTACAAAATATATCAGAAGGACAGAACAGGTCATGCGGGTGGGGGAGTGGCACTATATGTGAAAGAAAATTTAGAATCAAATGAAGTAAAAATCTTAAATTAATCAACGTGTTCCATAGAATCATTATGGATAGTACTTCTCTGCTCTAATAAGAATATAACAGAGGGATCTATTATCGACCACCTGACCAGGACAGTAATAGTGACTATAAAATGCTAAAGGAGATTAAGGAGGCAATCAAAATAAAGAACTCAGTAATAATGGGGGATTTCAACTATCCCCATATTGACTGGCTACATGTTACCTCAGGACGGTGCAGAGACAAAATTTCTTGATATCTTAAATGACTGCTTCTTGGAGCAGCTTGTACAGGAACCCACAAGGGAAGAGGCAATTCTCGATTTAGTCCTGAGTGGCTCGCAGGTTCTGGTCCAAGAGGTAACTGTAATAGAACCGCTTGTATTATAGTGACCATAATATAATAACATTTAACATTCGTGTGGTGGGAAGAATACCTCAGCAGCCTAACACTGTGGCATTTAATTTCAAAAAGGGGAACTATGCAAAAATGAGGAGCTTAGTTAAACAGAAATTAAAAGGTACAGTGACTAAAATAAAATCCCTGCAAGCTGCATGGACACTTTTCAAAGACACCATAATAGAGGCCCAACTTAAATGTATACCCCAAATTAAAAAACATAGAAGAACTAAAAAATAGCCACCGTGGCTTAAAAACCATATAAAAGAAGCAGTGAGAGATAAAAAGGCATCTTTTAAAAAGTGGAAGTCAAATCCTAGTGAAGTAAATAGACAGAAGCATAAACACTGCCAAATTAAGTGTAAAAATGTAATAAGAAAACCCAAAAAGGAGTGTAAAGAACAGCGAGCCAAAAGCTCAAAAAAACCGGGGGGGGCCCTGGACGATCGAGATACAAAAGGAGCACTTAACAACGATAAAGTCATTGTGGAGAAATTAAATTAATTCTTTGCTTCAGTCCTCACAGCTAAGGATGTTAGGGAGATTCCCAATCCTGACCCTTCCTTTGTAGGTGACAAATCTAAGGACTTGTCACAGTTTGAAGTGTCATTAGAGGAGGTTTTGGAATTAACTGATAAACTTAACAGTAACAAGTCACCGGGACCAGATGGCATTCATCCAAGAACTCTGAAAGAACTCAAATGTGAAATTGCAGAACTATTATCTATGGTTTGTAACCTATCCTTTAAATCAGCTTCTGTACCCAATGACTGGAAGATAGCTAATGTAACACCAATGTTTAAAAAGGTCTCTAGAGGCAATCCCGGCAATTACAGATGGGGAAGTCTAACTTCAGTACCAGGTAAATTAGTTGAAACAATAGTAAAGAATAAATTTGTCAGACACATAGAAAAACATAATTTGTTGGGTAAAAGTCAACATAGTTTCTGTAAAGGGAAATCATGTCTTACTAATCTATTAGTGTTCTTTAAAGGAATCAGCAAACATGTGGACAAGGGGGATCCAGTAGGTATAGTGTACTTAGATTTTCAGAAAGCCTTTGACAAGGTCCCTCACTTATGATGGGGGCCAATTTCGATACAACTAATCAGGAAAGAGATCTTGGAGTCATCGTGGATAGTTCTCTGAAGACGTCCACGCAGTGGGCAGTCAAAAAAGCGAACAGGATGTTAGGAATCATTAAAAAAGGGATAGAGAATAAGATGGAGAATATTTTATTGCCCTTATATAAATCCATGGTACGCCCACATCTTGAATACTTCATACAGATATGGTCTCCTCATCTTAAAAAAAGGTTGAGAGGCATTAGAAAAGGTTGAGAGAAGGGCACCTAAAATGATTAGGGGTTTGGAACGGGTCCCCTATGAGGAGAGATTAAAGAGACTGGGATTTTCATCTTGGAAAAGAGGGGACTAAGGGGGGATATGATAGAGGTATATAAAATCATGAGTGGTGTGGAGAAAGTGAATAAGGAAAAGTTATTTACTCTTTCCCATAATGCAAGAACTAAGGGCCACCAAATGAAACTAATGGGCAGCAGGTTTAAAACAAATAAAAGGAAGTTCTTCTTCACAAAGCGCATAGTCAATCTTTGGAACTCCTTGCCTGAAGAGGTCATGAATACTAGGACTATAACTGGGTTTAAAAGAGAACTAGATAAATTCATGGAGATTAAGTCCTTTAATGGCTATTAGCCAGTATGGGTAAGGAATGGTGTCCCTAGCCCCTGTTTGT
>CM057847.1:149007551-149028613 GCA_030068395.1 Apalone spinifera
AGCAGATAAGAATCAAAGTCAATTGATAGTATCCTTCCTGACACAGGAGTCTACACAAAGAGCTGTTTGCACCTTTTATTCTATTACTAGATTCTATTAGTGAGACAGACAAGCTTTCTCTCACTTGAAGAAGAGCTCTGTGTAAGCTCTGGTGTTTGCCTGTCTCACCAACAGAAGTTGGTCCAACAGAAGATGCTATCTAACTTCTTGTCTCTCTAATATCCTGGGAACAACATGGCTACAGCAACATGGCATACATGTATCAATGTGGACAATTTATAAGTTAGGAAAGCTGAATTCCCATTCAAGGGCTATTAATGGTGTTCTGAAACTTGTTCATTTTTGCTTGACGTCATTACAGCTTTCTTAAATTTTAGGGCCAATTCTTCCACTGATACAAATTGGTGTAGCTTTATTAACTTCAGGCACCAGCCTTTGTGTTGTAGATAATTGACTTCTAGAAGAGCTCTTTACAATGCCCTACTTTCTTTTTTGAACCTCTCTAATACAAATAAAAAGATATATTAATGCATAAATCAATAATTTATTGCAGCCATATAGTGTCACACCCTGCAGCATTGTTCATGATGATGATGCCCTTTTGGTGTTGTCATACACTTCTAAAATCTATTATCTTGATTCTCCATTACTTGTCACCATACTCCCTTAAACTTGTGCAAAATGAGTAACAAGTAGGTGACAAGGTTGGGGAGGTAATATCTTTTAGTGGACCAGTTTCTGTTGGTGAATGAGACAAACCTTCAAGCTTACTTAGAGCTCATCTTCAGGTCTGGGAAGGTGAAACAGATAAGGAATTAACAAGCTGCAAGATATTCAAGATGAAGTGGGTAGTTTATACCTCTACATACAAGCCCGTACCCAGGAATTTCTGAGTGGAGGTGCTTTTTTTTTGTAAATGTGGACTGCAATGGTGTGAATGCACCCCTTCCTCCCGTGTTCCCTGAAGTAAAGGGGAAATCAGTCCCAGCCTTCCCCTAGCTGGTCAGAATATGCGGGAGGGGACTTGGGCAGCACATCGCTCCTGCCTTCCCTTAGACGGCTGGAGCATGCTTACTTAGAGGACCATGGGGGTGCTTTTGTACCCTTCTCCCTCCCCCCCACCTCTGCATACAGGCCTGACATACGACAAAGTTAGTGGGTTACAGATTGTTATAATAAGCCTGATTCAATCTACAACACTCAACCCTCCCCCACCCATGCCAAAAAAACACATTGACAAACTCATTCACTTCATCTGCACCCATAACATTTTTCCATTCAACAACAAACTTTTTGGAACACAATGTGAACAGTAACATGGGAAGAGCGCTATGATGGCTCCCCAGTATGCCAACTTTTTCAAGGATTACTTAGAAGAAAAATTTCTTGACAAATGCATCATGAAATCAATGATGTAGCTGAGATACACTGATGATATTTTCATCCTCTGGAGTCTTAGACAGATGACCTAACCTCCATCATAGATTGCTACTACAGCTTCAGCAGCTCCATGAAAGTCTCTACAAAACTCTCACAATAGGATCAACTTTCTGAATACCATGATCAGCTTCAACAATGGAACTTTACAGACAACTGTTTACAAGAAACACAAGGTTCATATTCACAGATGCTGTAACAATCCCAAACACACCAAGGAATCTGCTATTCACAGCCAGGCACTCAGATACCACACAACATGCTCAAAGAAGAAAGTCCAAGATACACACCTTAACTCATTAAAAACTGCCTTCCCCAAACAAGAACACGCCGCCAGAGAGAGGCCAATCAAATATAATGGCAGAATCTGCTTCAGCACTGGACAAAAACTCAACCTTTTGACTGTACACACCAAGTTATAACTTACCATCCCACAGGGGCACTACGATAACTCTCCAATATATCATTTGAGGTATCAATGAAAATTGTAATCCATACTCCATGGGACTCCTGAAAGAAAACTTTCCCAAATCCCTCTTTTCCAGCCATTCACAACCTCACCAAGCTCATCATCGGAAACAAGGACATATCTTACAGGAGCACCAGATCCTGACATAACAGATGGAAATCCCACAGATCCATGGGCCCTACACATGTCTATTACCATGTGTGATATATCTCAGCCAGTCCACTAAATACCCCAATAATAACTATGTGAGTGAAACAGGCAATCATTTCTCTCTCAAATGAACTCTCAGAGACAAAAGATGAAAGATAAATATACCAGACCACAAATAGGTGAACTTTTTTTTTCACAGAATGAGTACTCCATATCTAATCTCTCAATCCCTTCATCCTCAAGGGAAACCTGCATATGACTTTCAAAAGGCTTATATTCATCACTCTTCTAGACCAAAAATTACAGACTTACTAAAAAAACTTGATTTATAGCTGATTACAACAATCTGTAACTCAATAATCCTCCTTTGTCCTACAACTGTAAAGATGTTATCTGCCCAATTCACCTACAACTGCTGTTGCAACATGTAGTTGTTCCACGTTGTTTTTAGCTGTGACACTAAGTTCTTTTCCAGAGCTGAAGAACAGCTCAGTGTAAGTTCAAAAACTTATCTGTCACCAACAAAAGCTGGTCCAAGGTAGAAGATACTACCTTGCTCTAAAATCCTAGGACCAATGTGGCTACAGGAACATTGCAAACAATAAAAAATAAGGGTAATTTGATTAGATTGAATAGGTACCTAACATTTTAAATGTCTACAGAAAATTCAGAGCAATGGATATCAAGATCATCATCTTTGTGAGGATAGAAAGGGTTAACCAGTTTATAATAGTATTTTCACCATGTCATTTAATATTGCAATATCAGATGAAGCCTGGCATCTGATTGCCATTAAAGTCAATAGGAATCAAATATCTTAAATATCATACAACCCTTGGTAAATGTAGGCATAATAATTATAGACAATGTAATTATATAAGAATTATACAAATTGACTCTATTAGATAGCCCAATTGCTTTGCTTGCCATGTTACCATGTATTTAAAATTTGGGTGGTAACAAATTTCATTAGTATCAAATAAATTTAAAAATTAAGTTCTATATTCCCTGAACAAGTACAAAGGCAATTTTTGATGCTGCAAGAGTTGTGGCTACAGGAATAGTCTAATAAAACTGCAGTAAAAAGGAGCACTAAAATGGCCTGTTTTCTAATTAAGTGATAATCATACGAGTACACTATTTTATGAGGCAATAATACAGTTCCCAAGTGGATAAACTATGAGTCTGAAGGCCGAATATTTTAGCCCAAGAATGGAACTAGATTATTGTGTTGTAAAACAGTGCAGAGTCCCATTATGGCTATTATGTGGATAGGAATAGTGTTCCTGGATCTTTTTGTACTTTTTAAATGTTTACATAGTCCAATGAAAATCTCATTAGAATTATTTGTGCCTGATTAAATATGTAAAGTGAGAAAATGGTGAGGATGGAGATGGTGTAGGAGAAAACAAAACAAAAATTAAAAAAACAAAAAATAGGCATTGGTTGAAGCTGCTATTTCAGATAATGACCGCTTCCCAAATCTATTCATTTTCTTTTAAATTAATGGGCAAAACCCACAGGAAGAATGAAACTAGTTTCAGTTTGTAAAAACGTAGGGGACTGTTGACTTATGTTGAGCAATTAGATTTCAAAGAGAAACAAACAAAATAAAGCAAAGAATGGAATCTTAGGACTGATCTGCAAATATATACTTGCTCAGTAGTCCTATTGAGGTCAGTAGGGCTTCTCAATCTGTAAAATTACTCAAGGGAATTAGTGTTTTCAGGATCAGAGCTACTTGGGAGTCCAGAAGAAGTCATCTGAGTACTTTAAAAAAGAACAGAATGAATTATCTGAAGACTGTTCTGTGGATTCATGTGCCAGCTCATTTAGGAGAAACATTGCAAAACTTAATACATTTAATCATTTTTATTTACTCTTTTAGGTGCTATGAATACTAATAGTAATTAGAGTTCATCATGAAGAGGTTTGTACTTCTTGAAACATCTCATTTTGACATTTTTCTTAATGAAAAGTTTTCATTGTAAAGAGCACTGGATAGGAATTCAGGAAACCAAGGTTCTACACCTGGTTTGGCCATTCACCTGCTAGGGGAAAATTACTTCCCTTTCACAAGTTCCAGTTTCTCAATCTCGGGATAATAACCTCATTTGTAAAGTTATTTGTGATATAGTAATGCAAAGACTATGTTTGTTTCAAATTTTTAATTAGTTCATACTAAAAAGCTTTTTAATTGAAATTGAGATGAAACATTGACTAGCTTTAAAAGAAAATATAAGATTATTGGGTTTCAAGATTTCATTTTTTCCTTATTTGAGAGAAGAAAAGCACCTATCTCAAAAACTCTTTGTGGAATGGGAAAACTTCATAGGGTTTAGCACAAAGCTCCACTCTGTTACTATAAGAATGTAAGGTTCTTTTATTCATTGACAGTTACACTTTCAACAGAAAGCATATAAAAAGAGAATTACATTTTCTACTTTTATTTACTGCTGAACACAAAAACCTAAGTAAAAATATTTCAAATACTCAAAGAAAAAGGGGACATGATCATAGAAAATACTTCAAAAAAACAATACATACTATGAAATATTTATTAGGGAAATAACTTGACATATGTGAAATGGCTCACAGCCAGGTATATATAGTTGGGAGGGAAGGAAAAATAGGTAGTTATGTTTAAAAAAAACTATCTGTTTTTAAATCAAGTTACACTAGTCTTTTCTTTAGGTCATAATTTCAGATCTACAATATACCAACTAAAACGTGCTACAAATGGGATTAAACAGCAATATGTAGCTTCCATAGATTTTAGCTGAAATCACACATTCAGGCTATGTGTAGACAGCAGCGCTATTTCTGCAAGTATCCTGAAATAACTATTCCGCGTCTTGCAAGAGCAAGTTTGAAGGTGATGGATAAGATCTGGAAAGTAAAGTGATTAGCTTAGGAACGAAGCTGAGTGTCTTGAAAATGTGTATTTAGCAGCATGTTGTACGGATATGAGACGGGTGATAATGAAAGATTCAAAGAGAAGGATACTGGCATTCGAGAGGAGTTGTTATCGAAAGATTCTGTGAATAGGATGGATGCAGAAGGTCACCAACGAGGAATTATATAGGAAGATACAGCCGAAAGAGAACCTACTGCAGAAGGTTATACAATGGAAGTTACAGCTATTTGGGCATATCTGCAGAATGAACGATGAGCTAAAAGTTAAAACCTTGGTATTCAACATGATGGATGGTACGAACAGAAGAGGCATACCCTACAGAGAATGAGTAGATGATATAATAGATTGGTGCGGAGCTAGTCTACAGAAACTAAGCCACGCCGCACTGGACTAGGAAAGATGGAAGGAAATAATGAGGGAGGCATCAGACACCAATGGGTGTTGAGCCCATGGTTGTTGATGATGATGATGGTATTCCGGCATCCCTGTAACCTCATTCCACAAGGGTTAAGGGACTTGTTGGAATAGCACTTTATTTCGAAATTTGGCACTCTGTAGACAACACCAAATTTTGAAATAAGCTATTTTGAAATTACTTCAAAATAAGTTATGCAATTTGCATAGCAGAAACTATGTAGGTTATTTCAAGGTAAGGATGCAGTGTAGGCTCACCATGAGAGAGCATCTTTTATAAAGATTTCTTAAATTCCTTAATATAGGTCTTAGTCGCAGGCCTTTGTCCATGAGAAGTGTTAAGCTTCATTTTTGTATTCCTATTGTTTTCCTGTCTAGTAAGTTGTTGTATTGAAAAGCAAATATAAATTCAATTAGTCCTAAATAGCTTTTCTGACATATTGGTTCTTGGGATCTCTTAATTTGGCTTCATTTGAAAACTAAACGGTTATCTTTGCAGCACAGGGAAAGAAGCTCAACAGGAAGTATCTTCACTGAAGATTCAATTATCTAATGAGCAGTGGGTTTTTAGATAAGAAACAAATCAGTTAACTAGCCCACAACATAATTCTGGAGCATGGTAGAATGAAAAGAAAAAAAAATCTTTACTCTTCAAAAATGCAGTATGGATTATCTCTGTTAGTTATACAGTTTGTTAATGGCATATCCCTCTTTAAGGATACAAAATATAGTATTTTGTAGGAGATGAATTATTTCTTCACACGAAGTCTAGGTTCTAGGTTTTGGAAGGCTGGAATGTGATTCTATCGCAGAGTGTGACAGCAGTTGTTCTGTGTTCAAAAACAAATTTACAAGGGAATGTTACTGCTGATAATTTTTTTATTTAAATATTTAAGTTATGTATAGAAGAATAGATGTCTCATTTAAGCCCTCCTACAGGTGTCCCAACTGTTTTCTTAAAAATGGAGTTGCACCAGTGCAAATAAGGAATAAGTAAGTTCTGAATTGGGCCCAGTGTATATTTAAAATACAATGGATTCAGAATCTGTTCTTACCACCTATTTGTGAGTCTGAAACATCTCTAGCAAAGATACACCTCTAGTAAAGAATTGTTAATAAAGCAGTTGGCCTCACCTGCAAGCTCCATTCCACCCAATGGCATAACTAAATAGAGAGAACAGTGCTGTAGAGAATGATAAGGCCTTCTGAAAATTATTTAAATGTTAGATAAATTATCAACATGCTTTGTCACAATGCCAAAGTTCTAATTACCCCACTTGTTTTGTTTAATTCACTTCTCTTTAGTATTGCATGAAAGAAAACACCTTGAAACCTTTCAGTATTTATTAACTTCATTGTTAAGTATACTTAAGGAGAATATATCCAAGACAAGTTTACAAACTCGTACCAAGGATCTCTATAAGGTAAAGTCTTACATATTTACAGTAAAGTCGAAACAGCAGTAAAATTGGGAAATTGCAACAAGGGGATTATAAACATTACAGCTCTATGGAGAGTGTATTTCCCCTCCTCCCCTTTTTGTGGTCACACAGGAACAGTGTATCATAAATGTACATAAATATTTGAATTTTTAGAAGGTCTGAATGAAATGAATCCACCCAAAGTGGGAGCTATTTCATTTACTGCTCTGAACAAAATGGAATTAGGCATCTCTGCCTCTCTGAGGCCCATGTGAACCTTCTATATAGCTGAGCTCTCATTATTAACTTCACTCTGGGATCTCATTTTCTCTTCCATTTACCTTGTATCCCCTCCTGTGTGCTTTTCTATACACTTCCCCTTTCAGATCTCTTTCCTTTCTCTCATTTTCTTCTTTTCCCACTGGTCCTGGGCTCCCGTCTCCTCATCCCCCTTTTTCTTTTTAACTGTGTTCTTGTCTCCTGCACCTGGCAGTGATATCACATTATTAAATGTTTTGAGTGATGTACAAACACAACAAAATTACCAGTCTTTGCCCTAAGTTGCGGTGTTCATCTTTGCTTCCCCAATATCATAATAATGAAGATTTTGGGAGCTGGAGTTGCAGGGCTGCTACCAAAGAGCATATTTTTGTGAGTCTCAAACTCCCAGCCTGTGGCCCATCCCCAGGCGAAGCAATTGTGCAGTTCATCCAGGAGTCCTAGTTACTGTTCCCCAAGCCCTGCCCCCTCTTGCCACCTCTTCCCCATGGCACCCCATCCATAAGGATGAAGTCCTGGGGATCACTGAGGTCCTGGCAGGTGGCAGCAGCAGCAGTCAAGTGCCCCACATTCCTCATGGCACCTTACACTGGGTGGGTGCACTCACGCCACTGTGCTCTACTTCCCCATGGCTCCTGTTGCTGCAGAAAGTGTGGGGGAACCCAAAGCAGCTGCTGCCCCACGCCAGATCCTCCCCTTCCTCTGTAATTCCTGAAGTCATGGCCAGGACTCCTGAGCCAAACTGTGCAACTGATTGTGTAAGAGATGGCCCGCTGGGCAGGAGTTTGAGATGCTTGGGGTAAATGATTATGTGCAAACATAGCTGTTGTCAGAAATAGCTGCAACACTCATTCCCCGGCTTTTTACCAGGCCTGAACTAGTACATGAAATTATGATAAATGTTACTTTTTTGTAGTCTTTTTTGGCACTCTTTTGAGAACCTGCATACACATTTGGTTTCATGCTATAATTTTTGTTTTAAATGTTGAAAACATAAAGTTGGAAAACAACTTTCTTCCACTGTGGTCAGAAAAAGGGAGACACCTGGGAATATCTGAATGCTGCAGGATTACTTTTCTTTTAAGGGGAGTCCATACCCAGGTTATCTACAAGACCTTGATTTAAGGGAATTAGCCCACCTATGCAGTTATTTGAACAACAGATGGTTTGATAAAATACCATCAAGGTGAGATCACAAGCCTCAAAGAGAACTGTTGTGCAATTCCCTAAGCGCAAAAGGGAAAACTTTTAAAGTTTGTTTGTATTTAAAATATAAACCAACAGGGGAATTTTGTCCTGTATCCATATGGACTTTGTGGAGCTCATTTATCTAAAGGAGAGTTCCTTCCTATTAAAATGAATCATCCCATAATAGTATTCTATTTTTCTTTGATTTTCTATCAATTATGGTTAACAAAATTTACAAAACAACAGAGTTCACACCTTTAGATTATATTAACACACTTTTTCTCCAGTATGAATTGTGAACAGATGTAAATTGCATTTACAGTTCACACTTATAAGGCAAGTCCCTTTTATTTTTGTTGAAAGTACCTGTGGATTGAATCTGAGTGAGGGATTATGAAGAACTGCATGCAATATAATTGTGTTAATAGTCTGCTGCTGCTGCAGAAATTGGTGGTAGATTCTTGTAATCTTTCAATATCCCCGCTACATTTATGGCTTCCCTGAAAGCTTTCAGTTGCTGTACAGTTGTCTCACAAATCCTTGGTGTTGAACTTTAGTCACATTGATGGCCTCAATTTATTTGTAAAAGGACATCTCTCAGTTACCAATGAAATAATAAATATGATTTGCATAACGCTTTTAATGCAGACATTTCTTTCTTTCTTCATGCTGCCTAATGTGGAGCAGGACTAGAAATCTGGCCTCACCTCTTCCTGCTAAGTGTCCTAAACACAAAGTGCCCACCTCCTCTGAATATTTAAATATTTTATACAATGTGGAAGAAACTGAGCTCTGAGAATGCTTGCCAGACCAGGCCCTGCATGTGACATAGGCAGGAGATCACCTAATCTGAGGATTCTACCTCAGTTTATGAATCAGGACTGATGTATCTATGCACATGTCATCAGTAGGAACGGATGGGATTTTTTGGTGGAAACATAGCAGTCTAGGGACTAGGCATCTATAGACTTAGATGGCAGCTGAACAGGGTTTTTGAGGATTAATGTTTTACATTAAGATGGCTAAATCCCTTTGTGGCACTAAACCTAATGACCAATGTCTCTTCTGAAAATGAAACTTGGGGAACATCTTCATTTGCCACGCTGGAGATCGATGTTCTAGTGTTCGATTTAGCAGGTCTAGTGCAACCCATAAATTGAACACAGAGGGCAGGTCCAGCCAGTGTCTGTACGCCTCGTAGTTGCAAGGAGTAAGGAAAGTTAATGGCAACATTTCCTCCTCTCAGCCTCTCTCAGTGGGAACAGTGCCAAAATCAGCTTAAGTTAAGCCAACTCTCGCTATGTATTCTACCTAGATGGAGTTGCGTATCTTAAGCCGACCTTCCAGGTCCAGTGTATACTTAGCCTCAGGTACTTTTGGAAATTTAGTCTCTGATCTGAATTTCTATGCAAACAAAACAAAATTACAAAAACACAAGCCATCCACTCACATGTGATATAAATAATAAGACTTTTCTAATAACATTGTATGAAACTTCATAAAAAGGGATTTATATCCAGACTTCTGCTGTGGCCACAATTCTTTATTCTCAGTTATCCATGTTCTATTTATATTACAGTAAGCAAAGTCAGGGCTGATGCTTCACAGAGAAAACATTCCCTTCCGATGGTCATAGGAACATAGCAGTTTTGGCAGTTGTGGAAGATACAGATTGCACTGGCAGAAAAGTTAGCATGCTATGTGGGCCAGGTGGGCATGTTTTGAGGAGACGATACACAATTCTGAGCACCAAAGAGGTTCCTATGGCTAGGTCGGAGGGTAGTTTGGGGGCAGAATGGACCTCTGGAGAGGTAGGGCAGTACCAGTGGATTACTCACTGGTGACTGTATGAAGGTTGCCCTAAAAATGCCTGTGTAAGATAATAGGTAGATAGATAAATAGGAGACATAAAGTTGCTGATGCTATCTTATACTTCTTATAGGCTACATCTAGACTGGCGCGCTTTTGCGCCAGAGCTATGCAAATGAGGCTCAGAGTTGGAATATCGTCGAGCATCATTTGCATAGAAGCATGGAAGAAGCTCTTGCGCAAGACGGGGCTGTTTATTCCACTGAGGTCAGTTTATTTTCAGGCATAACGGCTTTGCTCAAGAGGGTTTTTCTTGCGCAAGAAGGGGCAGTGTAGACAGCCCCATCTTGGGCAAACACCTCTTCCGCGAAAATGGCGGCTCATTAGCTATGCAAATGAGGCTCGGCGATATTCCAACGCTGAGCCTCATTTGCATAGCTCTGGTGCAAGATCGCGCCAGTCTAGACACAGCCTTTAGGTATCTGTTACATAACAAATGATTTATTTCTGTGCTCAAATCTAACAGAAAGTTCTGTATAGCTGGTAAGTCAAGTAAGAAGAAACTGCCAGAATAACATACAAACTCCAGTTGGCACCTAAATTCACCATAGGAAAAGGTATCTGAGTGGAAGTCAATTCTGCTGCTGATCTTATTGACCTAGGTTCTTAGCTACTGAGTTGAACTTGGTAAATAGTAAATTAGTTTTCTAAGTGCATCTATCAAAGTTTGGATCATTAACTGAATTAATACACCCTTTGACAATTAATGGATAATGTTCGTATCTCATTGATATAGACGTTTGATGCATACTTGTCAATAAATTATAGTATGTGTTCCAATTCAGAGTTTATTATGGGTTTGAGTACAATGGCATTTCACTTGTTGGATGGTATCCGAATTAGATCCAGAAGTAAGAATAAATCAAACTATTTTAACCTCCAATACATGTTAGTTTTTAAACTGATTACTTTCCCATATATATTTGAATTGTTACAAATGTACAGTACTTCCAGTTGTTCATATGATAGTAATATGGCTTGGTAAATCTTAATATTGCACCATAGTCCAATTCTTTTCAAGTTCAACATAACAATCTTTGAAAAAATTTTAATGGAATTTTTCAAAGAGAAATCTTGAAAACATTTGTATTAGTTGTACCACTAGGTTTTAAGTTTTGTAAAAGCTTATTTTTACAAAACCTATATTGTGGATCAAAGCTGAATGATCTTTAAAGATACAAGTTGTCCTTATTTGTAATCTTTTAATTTATTAATTAAAAATCTTGCCATCTGTTTTCTTAATTTAGTTAGTTTTGCACTTTGAGCAAGGTTGACATTTGTTCTTAGGCTTGTAGTTTTTTGTGAACAAATATTAGTGTCTTTTGAGTGCTTTGTTTTTACTTTAAATTTCCTTTTCCATATATATTTTATGGATATTTAGCTTATATTCCTTAGGCTTCGAAACCTTTGTGGGTTTATATATATATATATATATATATATATATATATATATATATATTTTGAAGGAAGTTTGAAGATAAATCTTTTTCTTGGAGACAATTTTTTAAAAATAATCAAAATATGTTCCAGCTCTGTAAAATCTACATGTTTTATATGGTTGTGAAAATACATGAAAGTACATTATATTTTTGTTCTTGCACTGTTCTTGGACAGTCAGAAGAATGGAACAGCAAGAAGATGTACCAGAGTCATCTGTAAAAATCAAGTTGCCCTTTCTGAACATAAAAATCAAGATGTTTCAAGGAGAAAGCTTATGCAGAAATAACATGTAAGTGGATCTGAACGTGAAAAGAGTTAACAAGGCAATTGGAGTTCTAAAAGTGCAGCAAAGGATTTTACAACACAGATAACTCTTACTGAAAATCATGCCTGGGTTTTTTTTGGAAAATCTGTGAGTATGATAGGCTACCAGATATGGGAGGGAGTGAATGCAGGATTTGGCATGCTTTTTTTATGATTTACACCTCCTGTGCAGCAGAGCTAAAGGGATGATAGAGGCTGGGCTGAGCTGACAGAACTATTGTTATGTGACTCCTTATGTCTCTCCTTCACTCTGGAGACAGACTGGCATTGTGGAGATCCTTCTGTCTGTCACTGATGCAAAATCCTGCTCTGCGCTGCCATAAATAACACACTGCTGAGCACAACTATATGGTGAGCACGGTTGTGCGGATTCCTATTTCCTGCCACCCATTCTACAACAAAACTGCAACCATTCTTCTCCTCAGACTTTGTGTGTCTGCAGTGAGATTTGCACTTCTGACTAAAAACTGAGAGCCGGTGCCAAGCTATTTCAGCAGCCAATAAACTGGTGGGCAGAGAACAGATGATCAAGAACATTCCTTTGTTTTCCTCCTTTTTAAATGCCTGGGCTTTATTTCAACTGATTTTTGTTAATTTTTCCCTTCTAGTAACACATTTCCAGATTTTTTTAAAGGCGCCTTAATTAACCACCATCTACTTTCAAAGGGATAAAGTATGTTAGGTCCCTTCATTTTATCACTATTCTCCAAACAAGAAATTAGAAAAAGTTCCCTTCCATTCTCTTGTGTTATTCAACTAATTACTTGAATAAAGAACAGGGCTGCTCAGTTTTCTGTTCACTTTAATTCATGGGGCAAGTAATTTTTTTCTGGGCCTTTGGATATGCAGTTTACAAATTAGTCACATATATTTTTTGTAATATAAATGCTAGAAAAGTGTTCTGTGATGGAACAAAATTGCAGTTGCCAGATGAACACTGGCTGTTTTAGGTGATGGATTCTTTTGTAATATTAAGTTCTATCATATTACACTGAGTTACTTTGCAAGATATGACAACTAAATTCATGTTTTACAATAGGATGTGACATTATGTTATTTGATTTCACAATGCTTAAAATAACACTTGTTTAGATTTGTAACTTTCTCTCAAGTTCTATAACACTAATCATTTATGCAAGTAACTTGTTGTGAATATACATGTGTATAGAGATTAATTGATAGTGAATTACTTTTATTCACAAGGCACTCAATAGGTGATATCAGCTTTAATTACAGTTTCCACAGTTAGATAGTACAGTAGACTTACGATAATCCGGAACCTTTGGGACCCAGGTGGCGTCAGTTTATCAGATATGCCGGACTATCAGGACGTACTATAAGATGGTTTTATAGTATATAAATATATATATATATATATATATATATATATATATACGGTATATACTGTATTTAAAATGTTTTTAACCCTTTTTATTGTAGCACAAGCACTGTCCAGCATCACACAATGCCAGTGGCAGACTGACTGTCCCATTCGGTTTCGCTCAGTTCAGCTGCTTCCGCTGCTGCCTTCTGATTCGTTTTTTGCCAAAGCTCACTCACTAGGCTTTTGCCATTTTGATGCTGGACTATCGGGAGTGCCATACAATTGGATGCCCGACTTTTGGAGTTTTACTGTAATTTATCTTACCCCAGTGCTCTGTATGAATTTCTGTTTTGTACTCTGTACTCAAACCAACATGTGGCAATCCCTATGATATATATTTTTTCTTTCTTTCCCCCTACCCACTGTATAGTTTTACATATCTCAGGTGATGGGATCCCTTTCCTTAAGACTATTGCACAATCAAATAGCCTATAATATGAAGTTACTGCCTTAATATTGAGCCCATTTGTTTCCTTTTCTGATTTCAACCTGTTTCTCTTAGTTTTACACCAGGGATGGGGAAACTTTTTTGGGCTGGGGGCCACTGACCCACAGAAAAATCAGTTGGGGGCTACACACCCATGACTAACTTGATCCCAGACTGAAAAGGAGAAATACATATCCCACATTTGCCTCACACATCAGAGCCTAGGGGGACCCAAGCTAGGAGATTCTGTGTGCTCCAGCCATGAGGTGGGGTGGCCGGGGGTGGGCGGCTGGAGTCCAGTGCAGGCTTTCAATATTGGGAGCGAGCTCTGAGTCTTGGGGGCCAGATCCAGGCAAGCCAAGTATCGCTTCATAAATCAAAGCCATCTTACGCTTCCGTTCAACTTGGGATGTGCCCTTTCTCCAATGTTAATATGCTGTGGCTTTTTTGCCCTTCCTTTGTATAAAATGTAAGGAGTCATCAGGATTGTTTTGTATTTGTCCCCTAACAAGTTATGATAACATGAATAATACAATATAATCTATCAGTTGGGTCTCTGGGCTCCTAAGAGAAAGGTCTGATAACTGCATAAGCCAATCTGGAAGTTAGAGGAAAAATACCTTCCCAGGCATAAACAGACAAATAGCCTGATGGCCACAGCAAACTCCCCAAACCCATTATGTTCTCATTTCAAGGGAAAGGCAAGGGTAAACTGTTTCATGGGGTGCAGATGGTACTCCAGGCAGTGGTGAGGGCTTGTATACAGAGCTGGTGAGAAATTTTCTGATGAACAGTTTTCTATCAGAATATGCAGATTTACTGAAGGCAAAAAATGAAGTATTTTCATAAGGCTGAAACATTCTGTTGTGATCTTTCTGGAATAGGCTATTTCAAGTTCCTGTTTCAAAATTACCCTTCCTTAGATTTTTAATTTTGTAATATAAAAAAGTCAAAATTAGAACAAAATGTTTTAGTCTAGCTGCATTTTTTTTAATTTTGCTCTGCAGACAGTTTTATTTTGTTGTTGTTGGGTTCAAGCCATTTCAGAATGGGGGTGTTTGGAAATGGTGAATAATTGAAATTGTGGAACTGAACTGAAAAGCATCTGATCTGAAATATGATCTGAACAATCCAATTTCTGCAGAACTCTACTTGCTGGATGTGCAGGAGCTAAAAAGCTTTGCTTCACAATTCACTCCAACCAAAGATCCAAGGATCCCCCTAAAAGGGAGATGATGGGGCGAGAAAACCAAAAGTGACCACTGACAACCTCACAGTACCTTCCTCTATAACCCAATAGTTCCATGTATGGTTACTGTTTCATGGTCCATCTGTCATTTTTCAATTAATGCACACATGTTTATATATGAGCAGATTTATATACAATTCAATAACTCTACCTCTATTAGCTAATCTCTAATAGATGCATGAGTATCAGAGGCAAGGACTGAACTTTCTGGATCTTTCATGCCTTATAGAAGGTCCTTTGAAAGGCAACGCTTTGAGAAGTGATAATAATACACAGTGAAAAACCTATGCCTACTGAAATCAATGGCAGAACTCCCACTGAGTTCAACAGCCGAGTTATAGAATTTTTTCCCATAATGCCAGGATAAAATCTTTTCTAGGCATAACACATTTCTAACTTGTTGAATGCTACTGCTACTTTTTTCTATCATAGTTCAGTGCCTGCTATGCCTAGAGAAAGAAAAAAATTCACATAATGGAATGTATTTAGCTATCCTAAGCTTTGGGAAATGCCACATTACTATTCATATTAAATTAAAAGTTAACTGTAATCCATTTTAACAAATAGGGAGGATACTTACTGGAAACTTATTGTCAATTTAATTTAACTTTGCATTAAAATTCAAGTTGATAAATACACTTCTCATTAAAAGCCTAAATGCCATGGCATTGTCTCTTATACCTTAGAGCAACCCTAAGGCATAATAACTTATACTATGTGAATAAGATATGGATAGACAAAGAAATTAGATAACTATAATGAGTTAGGGAAGGGTCTAAGGCCCATTGAAGTCAGTGTGAGTTCCTGATTTTGGATTGGGTCTTTAGAGCAGTGTTTCTTAAAGTGGTCCACAGATCCACTCTGAGAAACCTGCTACCTGGCCGTTCTAGTTTGTTTATTTACTGGCTCTGCAGCCACAGAGCCTCACGGCTCCCATTGGCTCTGATTCATTTCCTGCTGCTCCCATTGACTGCAAATGGTGAATCAGAGCCAATGGGAGCTGTGAGGCTCTGTGGCTGCAGAGCCAGTAAATAAACAAATTGGAGCGACTGGTTAGCAGGTTTCTCAGAGTGAATCCACAGAGCACTTTGAGAAACACTGCTTTAGAATGATTATATTTGCTATTCTTAAGAGGGAACAAAGCTCTTAAAAGGCTTTTATTAAAGGAAAATATGTTTGTATTAGGGCTGTCAAGAGATTTAAAAATTGATTGTGATTAATCACATTATTAAACAATAGCATACCAATTGAAATTCATTAAATATGTTTTTATTTTTTCTACATTTTCAAATACATTGGTTTCTATTACAACACAGAATACAAAGTGTAAAGTGTTCACTTACTACTTTTGATTACAAACATTTGCACTGTAAAAATGATAAACAAAAGAAAGTATTTTTTAGTTCACCTTATACAGGTTGGAACTCTCTGGTCCGGCACCCTCAGAACCTCAGTGGTCCTGAACCAGGGAGTTTTCTGGACCAGGGGAGGTCAATGCTCCCCTGCTGGCAGGCCTGCTCCTGGAATCCCAAGCCTGAGGATCCCACTCTGTTGCTGCTCGCTGCTGCCAGAGCTCCCTGTGTTCTGGACAGAACAGCCTAGCTGCTGCCTGGCTCCGCAGCCATCTGGGGTTTTCTGACCAGGGCCGCTCTGCCACCCCTGCCCTGCTGCCACTGGGGATTCCCCAGGTTCTCCAGCCAGGGCTCCCCTACTGCCTGGCCATTATTCCGAAATAACTATGTGAGTGTCTACACAGCAATTCCATTATTTTGAAATAATTTCAAAATAACGGACGACTTATTCTGACTTCAGTAAACCTCATTTTATGAAGAATAATGCCTATTCCAAAATAGCTATTTCAAAATAAGGCGTGTGTAGATGCTCCGCTTCAGCTATTTCAAAATAGCCTCACCAGGGCCATTCTAAATTATTCCTTCTGGGGTTTTAAATCAAGATAGCACATCTACATTAGGGAAGCCTGCCTCAGACTAATTTTCCTGCAGTGTAGAAGAGCTATTTCAAAATAAGCTAGTTCAGAATAAGTATTCCAGAATAGCTTATCTGAAATAACTGTGCAGTGTAGGCGTAGCCTAATACAATAAGTTTAATGTTTCAGAGGAATAAAAATTCAGCCATATAGAAATAGAAAGTAATTTATCTGAAGTACTAAAATATTTCTGATGCATACTAAGTGCGTCTTTATTTGCACAATAGCTAATATAAACAGTTGAAATATGCACAGTATTAAATAATTAAAACAAATATGTTATATTAATACCAAATAGAAAATAAAACTGGCATTGTGTACAAAGCAATTGTAAGTTTTAAATAAATGCATAAATGCTTAGGATGCTGGTTTTTGCAGCATTTTTGTAGCTGTGTGGGTCCCAAGATATTTTAGAGATAAGGCATGTGAAGTAATATCGTTTATTAGATCAGCTTCTTCAGACCTGAAAGCTCATCTCTTTCAACAACAAATGTTGGTCCAAATATATATTACTTTATACACCTTGTCTCTCTAGGATTATATAGTTCGAGATTTTTTTAAAAAATTGAACACCTAAAATTCAACGGTTAAATAAGTGTGACTTGAGTTATAAGTTGCTTAGCACTCTCTACCTGATGAGAGTTGATAATGTGCTGCATTTCTGAATGTCAAACCTGACTTATTTAGGAGTCATTTAAATATACAAAAACAAAATAAAACAAAAAAGCCTTGGACATCATGTTTTAAGCCAGAAACCCAAATTCTATTAGTTGTACAGATAAAATACCAATTCTTTAAGAGTAGACTTTTGAGCCATCTGAAAGAAATCTAAAAGCAACATGGTAACAAAATAACATACTATAAAAATAGTGTTTTCCAAGTGGGACAGTGGACAATAATAATCATATTTTATTATTTGGTTCTGATCAATATCTTCATCAATTATGTAGATAATGGCATAGAGAGTACCCTTATAAAATTTGTGAATGACACCAAGGTGGAAGGGGTTGCAGGTCCTTTGGAGGACAGGATTATATTCAAAATGATCTGGACAAACCGGAAAAACAGTCTCAGGTAAAAAAGATGAACTCCAATAAGGACAAATGCAACATACTCTACGTAGAAAGGAACAATCAGTACCACACAAACAAAATAGGAAATGAAGGAAAAAGAGATCTAGGGGTTATAGTGGACCACAAGCTGAATATGAGTCTACCATGTGACACTGTTGCAAAAAAAAAGTAAACATAATTATTGGATGTATTAACATGAATGCTATTAGCAAGACACAAAAAGTAATCCTTCCCCAGCACTCTGCATTGATTAGGTGCCAACTGGAGTATTGTGTACAGGTTTGGGCACCATCTTTCAGGAAAGAAGTGAACAAATTGGAAAAGGACCCAAGAAGAGCAACAAAAATAATTAAAGATTTAGAAATCATGACCTATGAGGGAAGATTGAAAGAACTGGGATTGTTTAGTATGGAAAAGAGAAGACTCAGAGAGGATATGATCACAGCTTTCAAGGAAAAAAAGGTTGTGATGAGGAGGAGGGGAAAATTTATTCTCTTTAACCTCTGATGATAGGACAAGAAGCAATGGGCTTAAATTGTACCAACAGAGGTTTAGGTTGGACATTAGGAAAAAGATTCAGCACTGGAATAAATTTCTTAGAGAGGTTGTGGAATCTCTATCATTGGAGATTTTTAAGATCAGGTTACACAAAGTTCTGTCAGGGATGATCCTAGATGGTGCTTTGTCCTGCTATGAGGGTAGAGGACTGGGCTTGATGACCTGTCAAGGACCCTTCCAGTTCTAGTATTCTATGGTTTTATGATTCTATGCTAGAAGATAATAGTGAACAAAGGTGGAGAACAGGTCCACATATTCTATTAGGAAAGAAAAGTGGGAATAAGCTGGTGAGTGTTCCCAAAGTGATACCTGAATTATAGGAAGAATATAAATACATTTTATCCAACTGTAAAAAAGGATCATGTTCACCTTGCATGCGTAATAATTTTAATAGGTCATCCATCTCATGCTTTCATATTGTGTATCCAAGCCAAGATTAAACAGCTATAGGAATTGTGTCTCATAAGTTTTGTCTCGAATTTTTCACATAATGATAAATGAAACTCAATGAATAATGAGAAACATTTACAAGTATTTGTATGCATTTCAATTAGATTTTTGATGTACCATATTACATGACTTCAGTTATTATTTTTGCATATATGTGTGAGTGAAGATTTCCCTTTACTTAGGGTATGTCTACACTAGCCCCCTAGTTCGAACAAGGGAAGCTAATATAGGTGTACGAGGTGTAACATTTAACTCGAACTAAGGATTTAGTTCGAGTTAACGTTTGACTGCCGCATGTAGCCGTGGGCAGTTAGTTCGAACTAGGGGGATTTAAAAATGGCGCCCGGATGGGAAGATGCAAATAAAGACCGGGATATTTAAATCCCGGGCTTCATTTGCAACTTCAAATGCCTACATTAGCCTCCCTAGTTCGAACTAGGGGGCTAGTGTAGACATACGTTTAGCTTTGATCTATAAGCAAAATTCATTTTGTGATTTAAAAAAAAACTGGTTAACTGGTTGAGCTGTGGGAAGGTTGTCTATAAAGCACTGAACTGGGAATCAAGAATGCTGGGTTCAATTTTTTATTCAAACAATCTTCCTGTGAGACCTTGGGCAAGTAATTTAGTGTCTGTTTCAATGGAGATAATAGCATTTCCCTTCTCTCACCTTTTGTCTCATTTCTTTAGATTGTTAGTCATTTAAGACAAGGATTGTGCTATCCATATTTTTAAACGTGCCTACTAAAATGTGACCCTGATCTCAGTTGTGGCCTTTAGGCACTACTGTATACAGAGTGATCTGAATTAAGGTAAATAAATTAACAAAGAAGCGTGCAAGAAAAGGAACAGCATGCATCTTGTCACCACATAGCATCACAGTCCTTTAAGTCTCTCAGGTGAGTTCCTTTTTAAGCTTGGCAAATTAGTTCCCTTTTCACAGCAGAACACAGACATTTGAAGTAAAGTCTGTAATGGCTCACTTGTGCCATGAAGAAGACTGTTTAATTAAGATGGTTCTTTTTGCTTTTTACTCCAAATATAGAAAACTCTTAAAGATCAGGCATCTTCTTAACTTGGTCACTTGGAAGCTATAAAGCAGGATCTATTTTGAGTTTTATGTTGAATAATTAGAGTAAGAGCAGATAAGACAACCCAACTATCATAAAGATATGGAAAGGAAAACAAAAAGAAGCAGAATGAGCTAAGGTACAGAGGAAAGCATCTTTAATAGTAAGACATGCCAATGAATATTTTACCAGAGAATAAAAATATATTTGGTGGTCTCAGATATACCATTTGCTTCAGGGTGCCTTTGTCCTCAATTATTTCTTCAAAGTATCCCATGAAAAGGTTGGACAGGTTGTTTCTCACAGAATGTAAAACTGTTATGAGTGAGGATGGAATGGATGTGTTTGGTGTGTGTATGTGAGGATTGTCCATTATCTTGTAAATATTTGAGGCAAGCTGCTATGCAACCATTGTGAGGGATGTTTGTGTACAGAGAATTTACATACATGGTGGTGGATATTCTGAGGAAGAGTTTGTGGAAGAAGTCAGTAGTGTCCTGAAGGATGCTAGCCCTTTTTGTGTGGTGCAGTCAGCAAATGGTTTTTATGAAGGTACATCAAGATTTAGTCAGTGTGCCATGGCCAGATATCATGTTTGCTATCTTGGGAAGATTATAGAGGATTCCTGGGGTCAATTCTTGGGGGATGAATTTGTAGAGTTTCTCTTGAAGTTGTTTGGGAAAGGATTTTTTTTTGATATCCTTAAAATCCTGGGTAAATTGCAATGTGGTTTTTTTCTTGCTGTTTTTGTTTTTGAGTTCTTTATACCTCCTGCAATTTTAACAGCTCTCAACCCCGCATACAGCTTTTTTCACTCTCTCTCTCTCTCTCTCTCTCTTTCCAGCTTCTTCCTTGTTGCTACTTCTTCTTGATCTTAATAGGAACCACCTTGTACAAACCCTTCATAACACTGCTCTACAGCCAAATTGCTTCTGAAATAAATGTAATCAAACTTTA
>CM057847.1:149028713-149041997 GCA_030068395.1 Apalone spinifera
CATAATAAATAGCACATTTTATCTTTGAAGCAGACGACTTCTAAAAAATTGTAGGCCAGTGTAATCAGATTTGCTTAACCATCCTGTTACAGGTTTGGATATCCACAGTTCTCCTGTTAACCTCTCTTCAAAACTCCTCTGTGCCATGATGCCTACAAAACATTGAACAATGGCTAAGCTGTAGATCTAAAATGAGAACTGTTTTTTTTTCATTTATTTATAATCAACCCACTGAGTTCCCCCCTTCTGTTTACTCTGTCCCACTTATTTTTATCATCATTATATAGTCTTTGAGGCCGGTCCCCATCTTTTATTATGATTTTTGAACAGTATCTGTTCTAATGGGTCTCTGATCTTTATTAGGTGCTACCATGCCATAAATAAAGTATTTTCCCTTCCTTTTTCTCTCTATGTATTCTTCAATGGCAACCGCTGTGTAACAAGAAATATGGACTTTAGTTCTATTCCCTTGTATGACAAAGTGAAGATATTCTTTTATTTTTCTGTGAAATTGTGTACAAATTCAAATTTCACAAGATTTTTGATGTCATGATCGAAACCTTATAATACAATATGAGTAGACTTCTGAATTTTATCTTTAAATTATTATTCCTTTGCATTCTAATTAGCATAAAAACTACAGCATATTTTAGTTCCTTGCAATTCTATTTTGCTTATATCCATTTAACATTTTACACTGGTTCTGACAAAGGACCTCTCAGTTTATTCTTATCCTTAAATCAGCTAAAGTTATCTCAGTATGTTACTCACTTTGTATTTAATTCTTTTCTCATACTCACTATATTCAAAAATATATGATTTTTGTCTGCCAAATACATTAAATCTAATTGAGATTCTGAAGATAAAATGAATATATTTGCATACTCAAATTGGCTTTTTACAAAACATTATCACCGAAACATAATGATAGTAAATCATATTGAAAGGTTTAAAATGAGGAGTCTTAGAATGGTTTTCATCGGAGAATGACATCAGTTATTTGAAGTCCATTAGTAATATAGGAAATAAAAAAGTTCCTCATAAACAAATATTATCCAACAGTCTTTTCAATGGTATTAGCATAGCAACATTAAGGTCAGTGACACTGCCAGAAGATGTTTTATAAAAACAAAATTCAGGACAAGCTGAGTTAATATTCCCCAATCAGATTTTGTCTTTATATTGATGCTGTTTGCAGTTTGTAATGAAGCAAACATTTTATAAAACTAATATCCAAGAGAGACATTCTGACTCAGTTCTATTTCTGCCCTTCTCTCTGTGCACATATCATGCTCTGGGGTGCAATGTGGACCAGTGAGGGTTTATCACCCACCTGCCCTGCAGCCTTAGGCGCCTCTCAGTACTTTGCTGTCATAACTTCCAACCTGGGAAGCTCACAAAAAGCCAAACAGCATGAGGGTCACACCCTAAGGATGGGTCTATACTCTGCACCCAGAGCTCGAAATAAGCTACATAATTTGAGCTATGCAAATTACATAGCTTATTTTGAGTTAATTTTGAAATAGCTTATTTCAAAATTTGGCGCTATGTCTACACAGCACTTGTTTTGAAATAGATTGCTATTCTGAAACATCCCTTACTCCTCATGGAATGAGGATTACAGGGACATCAGAATAGCGAGCCCATTATATTTTGAAATAAGGGGTGTGCTGAAAAGATGCAGCTTAGCTATTTTGGGATATCTCCAGTATCCCAAAATAGTGCTGCAGTGTAGACGTAGCCTAAGTGTCTGAGTGTAGCTGCATAGTCCAGCAACTCTGACCCCACAGAGTCAGCAACACACAAGAATCATAGAAGATTAGGACTGGAAAATACTTCAAAAGGTCATCCAGTCCAAACCCCTGCTCAAAGCAGGACCAATTCCAACAAAATCATTCCAACCAGAATTTTGTCAAGCCTAGCCTTAAAAATCTCACAAGATTCCACCATGTGCCTAGTCAATCCATTCCAATACTTCACCACCCTGAAGTGCTTCAAAATAGATTCTTTGGGAACCTGTTGTATGATTTTCCAGAGACTGAGGTGAGGCTGACTGGTCTCATATTTCCCCAGATTCTCCTTCCATTTTTTAAAAGATGGGCACTTGGAAATGAGGAGCAATGGTCTCAAGTTGCAGTGGAGGACGTCTAGGTTGGATATTAGGAAAATCTATTTTACTCAGAGGGTGGTGAAACACTGGAATGCGTTACCTAGGGAGGTGGTGGAATCTCTATTCCTAGAGATTTTTAAGTCCTGGCTTGACAAAGCCCTGGCTGGGATGATTAAGTTGGCATTGGTCCTGCTTTGGGCAGGAGATCTCTTCCAGCCCTATGATTCTATGATTCTATGTTCTACGCTGATCACCATGAACTTTCAAGGATAATGGTGAATTATTCTGCAATCACATCAGCCCATTCTCTCACAACCCTTGGCTGCATTAGATCTGACCTCATGGTTTTGTGCATGTCCAGCTTTTCTAAATAGTTCTTAACCTGTTCTTTCACTACTGAGGGTTGCTCTCCTCTTGCCCATACTGTGCTCCCCAGTGCAGCAATCTGGGAGTTGACCTTGTCTGTGAAAACTGAGGCAAAAAAAACACCGCACACTTCCATTTTTTTCCAAATAATCTGTCAGTAGGAGCCTTCCCCATTCAGCAAAGGTCCCACAGCTTCCTTGACTTTCTTTTTGTTGCTAGAATACATGTAGAAACCCTTCTCGTTATCCCTCACACCCCTTACAAGCTGTAACTCCAATTGCACTTTGGCCTTCCTGATTATACCCCTCCAAGCTCAAGAAAGCAATGTTTTTATATTCTTCCCTAGTTGTTGGTCCAAGTTTCTGCTTCTTGTAAGCTTTCATTTTGAGTTTAAGGTCTGTTAGGCCAAACTGGTCACCCATAATATTTGCTATTCATTCTGTACATTGGGATGATATGTTCCTGTGTGCTCAATAAGGCTCAATAATCCACACTCTAGCTTTCAAAAACTTTGGTCACTACTTTCAGGAAGACTTCAATGAACTCCCAACCCCAAATTTCCTCCAAAATGTGCATTTTCCACTTTTCAGCCCTCCCCTCTATAGCTCAGATATTAGCAGTTCATTGCTCAGATATTAGTAGTCCATTAGTGTCATTATACAGTGGTTTACTAATTTATCTCGAGTTACCAAACAGTTCAGTTTAAACACAACACTGGATTAGTTTTGATTGAAAAAATACAAGTGTATTTAACTACAAAGTGATGGGTTTTAAGTGAGTATAAAGTATAAGGCTTTATAGTCTTCATACTTTATAATAACTGAAATTTAACATTGTTGATTTAGTTCAAGGTAAAATCCTTACCATATGCTCCCTTCAACAGGGTTGACCAATTTCTCAGATCAGAATCCCTTCCAAGTTGTTATGATTACTTCTTTGGCCTATATGAAATTAGACAATGAGCTCAGTGCAATTCATAAGACACAAGTGTCCTCATTGCAAAAACATTTGCCACCCTAGTTGGCAGAGATAGCCATGAACTAAATGAAAGGAAGTAGAGACTGACCAAGTCTCTCACTTCTGTGACTAGACCTGATCAAGGTGATCAAGCTTGAGGCTGGATTGAGTGTATCTGTTCTGTGAGTAGAAAACTGCAGTTTCTTGTAGTGCCAATGCGACACCTATCATAAGCAATAAGTACATCTTTCCTCTGAGCAACGCCTTAGCCATGCTCTACACCACACAGTTAGCTCAGCACAATATCCAAAGCTGTGAAATTGACAGAAAAGTCCAGCTCCCTACCAGGATGCTGCTGGTCTCTGCTCCAAGCTGGATTTCCACCCAGGCTCCCAGTGCGGGCTATCCCCCAGGTACCCATTTGTTGCCGCTGGAAATTGTGCTTCCTCCTGACAAGGAGCATGACTGCACTGAAGCTCCAAGCTCAGAACCCAGCTGCTTTTTGGACTCTTGGTTCCCCACTACGAGCACAGCAGTTAACCAGATTCCAGGGACAAGATCAAATCTACTGGAGATGAGAAGCTGTGGATGGCTTCCTATTACCCATTGCCTGCTCTCACATGAGAGTGTGAAGGTGAAAAGTCTGCAGGGTATCTTGCCTTTTAGTAAGGAGTTGTACAGTGCCACTCCCACTCCCACTCCCCCCCTCCACACACACACTGCCCCTCTTCAGTTGGTGAAAGTTCTCTGGGTGAGGATGCCCACCACTGATTATAGTATGGTACTGTGGACATCAGCCAATGAAGTAATTACTACAGTGGCTGTAAGTCAACCTAACCTACCATCAACTTAAGACTGTGCTATAAACATGCACTGAAAAAGCTGTTTAACTGATACTACACAGGTTCTTTTAATATTGTCATCATTGTGATATCTGACACTTTCCAGCAACACATTAAATAAGTCTGTTACTTGGAGACAGATTTTTAAAGGTATTTAGGTGATGCAGATGGGTTCCTGGTGGAATTTTCAAAAGCACCTAAGTGTGTGTCAGGCGCCTAGAAGCTTTTGAAAATCCAATTTGGCCAAGCCTCATACTGCACCCTTTAATCATATAATCATCGACTCCAACACCACAAGGGTCCATTGTGATCATCTAGTCTGACTTTCTGTATAACACACACTATAAAACTTTCCTAGAAATAAACCTTAGAGCATATATTTTAGAAAAACGAGACCATCCAAAAATGATTTAAAAATTGTCTGATGGAGAATCTACCAGGACCCTTGATAAATTATTCCAGTGGTTATTTAACCTCTCTGATAAAAATAGCCTTATTTCCAGTCAGAATTTGTCTAGCTTTTGCTTCTAGTCAATGGATTGAGTTGAACATTTATCTTCTAGATTGAAAAGCCTCTTTTCAAATATTCATTTCCCAGGGCCATTTAGGTACTTGCAAACTAATCAAATCATTCTTTGACCTTCTCTTTAAACTAAATAGATTGAGCTTCTTAATTAACTTGCTATCAAGCAGGTTTCCTAATCCTTTAGTCATTCTCATGACTCTTCTCTGAATTCTCTCCAATTTCTCAACATCCTTCTTGAAGTCATTCTTATCCAAACAAGCAGTGACACTGAAGTCCCACACAATGAGACTAATTGCATGAATAAAGGTTCCTGTGTTACCTGGTTTTCAGAACCCAACGCAGTGGTCATTTTTCTTTAAACCTTGATATTTACCAAAGTGAAGATGGCTTTTAGGGATTAAGAACTTGGCTTCCAGAGGCTCTTTCTGTTGGTGTAATCACATATTCCTAATCAATTGACACTCCCCTTTTTACACCAAAGACCACTCTGGCAGCTAATTCTATAGTAAACTAACTATAGTTTTATTAGCTAAAAAATCGAAATGAGAGTTAAGAGATTAAAGCAGGTTAAATATAATAATAGGTAAACCACAATTTGCATCTCCAACTCATGGCAGAGATGTTGTAACCTACTAGTTTCCTGAACGCCTTTGAGGGCTATTCAGATGCTATCACAAGACCTAACTACATAACCATAACATCAGGGGCTCATGCAACTGAACATCCTGTAATGTGATATATGCCATCAAGTGCCAGCCATTTTCAATTACAGCCACACCAAACTTGTGTTCTTTCAAAAGAAAATTGAAAGAACAGAGGGTTTTTTCTGACATTGGTAAACCTCTTTCTATGAGGAAGAAGCCTTTTTCTGAAAGAGTTCTTTCAGAAAAAGGCAGTTGTGGACGGGAAAGAGGGAGTTCTTTCACAGGAAGAGGAAAGAGGAAAAAGCACAGGTGCCTTGGTGGCTATTTCACCTTTACTAATCGCAGCGTACATGTGAGACAGCATCCATTCCGTCTGCACGCTATCTTTCGAAAAAGCAGATTGCTTTTTTGATGTGCTTTGACAGTGTGGACACTCTCTTTCTGAAGAAGTTTTTTTCAGATGATCTCTTCCAGAAAAGCTTCTTCTGAAAGAAGCCTGCCATCTAGGCATAGCCCCAATCATGAATTTAAATGTAACCATTCTTTCACAAAGGAATTTCACCAGCCCACCTCATTTACATCAAAAGTGAAGTATGGGACATCACCAGCCCACTCCATTAGCCTCATTAGCGCCAGCACTACAATTGACAGGTATCTTTTTGCTCCTTTTTCTGTTATAAATTCTGATTTCTGTTATTCCATTCCAGCTCATCTAAAGAAGTGGGTTTTGCCCACGAATACCATATACATTTTTGTTAATCTCTAACATACCAAAGGATATTCATTTTTTGTTTTTTGAGCCATTCAGAGTAACTCTGGCGATCTCTGTCTTCTAATTCAGTTATTCTGTCTTTTTAGAATACAAACACTCCAGACATTGATGATTCCTTGATATAAATTTATATTTCCTTTACATAGAAAGCAAGCTGACATGTGGGCATTTTCTTTGACACAGGGAGGAATGTGCATAGACTTTTGACCTCAGCCCTTAGACATAATGGCCACTTCCTTTGAAATTAGCATTCTTGAAAAATGACTGAGTATACCTATAAATATAACTGGATGACTGTTTATCAATGTAATCTACCACACCCCATTTTGTGATTATCTGATCACCACTCACAAATTGGTAATCTTAATGTTTCTTGAATATTATACTGTAATGTTGTTTTACTCACATATATAGAGTATTTGTATGATATGGTAGTAAGTCTAATGTTATTACACTAGAGACCCTCCACAATTGTATAAAGAGGTCAAACTGTACAAAGACTGCAATAATATATTTGTCTTATATTCTGTGTAGTCTCTTGTACCATTTAAATTTATGAACTTTAAGAGTAATCCAATTATGCTTTCTTAGTTATTATACATTGTAATTTTTCTTTTACTTTCTTGCTTTAATGAATATACTGAAATGACCTAATTTTCACTCAATAAATAAAACACTGTTTTCTAAGAACCACTGCCTATATGACCATCCTTTGAGGGGAGGGCTGTATCCATGTCTTTTCAAGGGTTCTCAGGATTTGCCTGCTCTGGGGAATCCTCTGACTGTCAGAGACAAAACCCTGGTAAAACCCTGGCAATTCCTTTAGGGAGGGTCACCACCTTTCTCCCCATTTGAACAGACTATATTAACAATTTATAATTATAAGCAGGCCAGTATTGGGGTGCCTTGGATCCAAATTTTGGGGTAACATTGTGCCCCAATTTTCACCACCTTCTCGCTTCACAGGTCTCTTGTGAAGCTATGTTAATGCTTATAAAGTGTTCTAATGGTGTAGTAATGAGTGACATAGAGAAGCTCATGAGGAAATTAACAATTCTGTCTTCAAAATCATGGTTTGAATGTTGTGAAGTAAATAAGTCATAGGGTCATACATGGAACTATCAGGAAAGAATAAAATATTGAATAGTTGCTCATAAATTGAGCACTGTGCTCATACAAGGTAGCACAGGCAGCTTTTTAACTCTCTCCTTTCCTAAATTGTGAGTGCTAGACTTTGTAGCTAATAATCTTTTAATATAGGAGGTGGAATATTCTATAAAGGTTCTTATATTAAGCTACACAACAGTATCTGTGCCACTACTAGTAGAGCAGTAAGTGATATGATTGGTATTTCATGCACAACATGACCTGGGGCAAAATTCTGGTATCACTGAAGTCAATGGAAATTTTGTCAGTGATTTCAATGATGCTAGGATTTCATGATCACATTGGCTCAGTTCACATGGGTAGTCTTACACTTTGTGTTCACTACAAAGTTTTGTTGTCAAAACCTGCCTTTTGGCGATAAAAAATGAGAGCATACATATGACAAATATGCAATGAGAGCATTTGGCAACAAATAACTTCCACCCCTGCAAGAGACTCCTCTCTGCCCCACATTGTTGTCAACAAAGAGGCAGTGTAGATATTGCTGTTTGCTTTCTTGATACACTGACTTACATCAGTATCCCACAATGCCTGTCCAGATGGCTCTCTCAGCTTTGATTTCTGCTTCCCTGCAGGCATGCACCTCTCTGTTTCAAAAGCTCTAGGAAGTTTCTGACACTCGATGATCTGCTTCATTTGGGGAACAAACAAAGAGAAAATCACTTCAAGAGTGCTCCTGTTCTGCCTTGCACTAGGAACACAACAGCAGATAGATTGCTGCTGGAGGGGGAGGAGGACATACTGCCTTGCTGCTTTGGCATTCCTCAGCACGAAGTGCTCACAGAGCTACTCATGATGCTGCTCCCAGTAACTGAAGAGGCTGTAGGCGTACAGATTGGGAATCCCAAGATGTGCAGGGATCAGCTCTGCCTTCCTACAACATGGCACTGTGGAATACATACCCACAGTACATGGCTCACACTGTTGTTGATGATGGAGCCCCCATTGTGGACATGATCTGTTGACAGAGGAAGCAGATGTGAACATGTTCTGGCAATTTTTGTTTTGTCAACTTTCAAGTGTCAATATAAGTTTTGTCGGCAAAACTTGGTAGGTTAGCCATACCTCCCCTCCCCCCCCAGACAGCTGCAGCTGTCCAGAGCATGCAATTGGTGGCTCTGTCATGACAATCAGATTCTTTATCTGCTTCTTACAAACACCTCATATCTCAATCACCTGAGCGGAGAAACCTTCAGTGCCATCTCCTACCTGGAGCCGCCAAAACAGGGAGTTATATTTATAAATTATGTACCTGATCCTCTAAGCCTTAATCACAAGAAACATCCAGTTGATACCAGTGGGATTATTTACATGAAGACTGCACAACTGAGTCTTTAATCTGAGCTTAAAACATTTTACTATCATTTCCGACTTTGAAGCTTGGCTCCGCTGCTTCTAACTCATGGTTTACAATAAATAATAATGCTGTTTATCTCTTTAAGTAAGAAAGAGTTAAATTTCAATTAACTTTTTAAAAAGAAAATTACATCCATATCTTCACATTAGTTATTTTGATACAGTTTACATCAGGCTGTGTGTTTTGCTTACCATTTGATGATATGGGATGCTTAAACTGTAGAGATTCTATATTTTTTACCATGCAGGGTACATCTAGACTGCGGCGCTATTTTGAGATATCAGAAATATCCTGAAATAGCAATGCCACATCTTTAAATGAGCCTGTTATTTCCCAAAATAGTGGGCATGCTATTCCAGCAATAATGTGTAACTTTCAAGGATAAAGGGATTTGTTGGAAAAATGCTTTATTTTTAAATTTGGCAGTGTAGTCAGTGCTAAATTTCAAAATAAGCTCTTTTGACCTAGACTTGGAATAAACTACACAATTTGCATAATGCAAATTGCTTAGCTTATTCTGGCAGAAGGGTGCTGTCTAGATGCACCCTTAGTTAACCAGACTGACTCAAGTTGTTATTTAATATTTCTAATAGCTTTCATGTACCATATTGAACTCCTTAGCTCAGAATAAGTGTTCTCATTTATGAAACTTTATGGATGCAAAGTTGCATATTGTACAACACAGTTGGCTAGGGAACTAAGTATATAACTGCATTGATGATAGATGGTCACAAAAGAGACCTGCTTTCCGGATTTAACTCAGTGAAGTATTTTATAGTACTAAACTGCATATACTATATCATAAGTATAATATTTTGATGCAGCTTTAAAAGTTTTATAAATGTTGAAAAGGTCTCTTTTTAGCCTGATTTTAAGGATTAATTACTTTATTTTTTCCTGCTCTAAGCAGTTTCTTAAACATTAAATAATAAATGAAAATATATTTTCCTGTGCTTAAATCAACTACTTAATTCAAAAGATAACTTTTTAATCACCGGTTTAATATGAATAGGAAGAGTAATTATTTAAATGTTCAGGTTTAGGATATCTACCTTCCCTAAAAAAAGCTCATATCTCAGGCATATCAGCTGCTATCTCAGTCCTTCTCAGAAATTACAGCCACCTGATAGTTTTCACAGATTTTGGTCATTAAATACCAATGGCATGTTTCAAAAGATCAAAGATTTTATTGTTATATTTTACTATAATATCCTTGATATTCCTCCGTTGTTGTCCTGAGTGGCAGAATTTGATGAATATGTACATAAAGCATTTTGGAATCCCTAGAAATGTAAAATATCATTAAACTCAAATATTTTATGATTAATGTAGTTTTCCTGTCCTGCAGCTATTCTGAATTACCAAGCAATGTTTTCCCTACCCCAGAGTAGTGTATATTCTACAAAGGTTAAATAAAAATGTTTTCTTAATGCTGCAACTGTCTAATACATCAAAGAACATGCTTTCCCCCGGAGCAGAATTAATAAGCAAAGGTTAAATAAAAATGGTATACTCCTGGCCTCAGGCTGTTTTAAAATTTCTACTCAGCACAAATGTAGCACAGCCCCTAAATCTAGATGTTCTACTCTCTTTCTTGAGCTCTAAAATAAAACCAGAATTAAAGAAACCATTGTTTAAAAGTTTGTTCCACTGGAATACAAGCAATTCCACATGCATATATAAAAGTCAGAACAACCACCCTACCACTCTATATCCTAGTAAGATATAATTGCAAGATAATGGACATAGTTTGTGTCAGGGACTGTGGTTTTCAGTCTTTGCTGATGGGCCATTTGACCCATCTTGCTGCTTCTTTTTTTATCTGAAATGGATGTTTTCCTGAGTAAGTGAAATAAAGATCGCTAGTCAATATTCATAACTTCAAATAAAAAATAATATATGCATAAAAATAAAATAATCATATTCAGTAAATCATAACTTTTTCTGTCACACCTCATAGGATTTCATTGGTTCAAAATGTATCATAATTATGCGATAATCCTATCATAATACAGGTTGAACTTCCCTTGTCTGGCACCCTCTGAACCTGAGTGGTCATGAACCAGGGCGTCTGCTAAACAAGGGGAGGTCAGGCTGTCTGGGACTGAATTCCATGTTGTCTGCCTTGCTGCCTCCGGTCCCTACCAGGGCTGCATCCCCCACTGTGTCAGCCCTAGACAGGGACTGGTCCACTAGCTCCAGCACTGACCGAGGCTGTGTTTCCTACCACACCAACTCCGGGCAAGACTGCGCTCCCGACCTTGCCAGCCCTGGCCAGAGATGTGCTCTGGGTCGTTGGGCCCACTGCCTTCAGCACTGGCTGGGGCTGTGCTCCTTGCCATCAGCCCAGGCCAGGGTTGTATTCCCCAACATACTGGCCCTGCGGAGGCTGCGCTTCCTACTGCCAGTCCACTCCAACTGCACTTCTGAACCTGGGCAGCCAGAGCTCTTTTTCAGCAATATCCCTGGTCCTGCCAGATCACGGATTTTGCCAGACCAGAGTCCCAGATTTTAGAGGTTCAATCTGTAATAGCACTGTGATGAGTATGGGGTGAAGTGTCATAGGGGGTGCAACAGCTGGGAAGTAGGAGAGGGCTGGCAGTGACCATACAGCTCCAGCCATGGCAGCAGCGTGGCCAGCAGGAACTGGAGAAGTCCGGACCAGAGAGCGACAACCAGCCAAGCTGCAGCGGGGCTCTAGTTGGAAGTGGGGCCGCATAGGTTTAGCCGGTTTAGCATGGGACAGGAGGGGAAGGACCTTCCCTGGTCCTGAAAATCCCTTCATTTGTGACCAGTCAGGTCCTGAGGGTGCTGGACCAGTAATGTCCAACCTGTACTTTTTAGGTATCTTACATCTGTTACATGGCTTTAATAACTATATGTCATGAATGTTCTCAAATTGAGTCGGCTGTTGTTATCAATCTCTTCTCTAATGATTCATACCATGCTTCTGTAAATCACATTGTGTAAAAAAATAATGCATACAATATGTTAATGATGTTGCCCTTTTCATTTATACAGCCTCTAAGTGAGCCACATGTTTTACACAATAAATACAAGAGAGGGTCCCTACCTCAGGGTCCTTACAATCCTGGATACATTTTAACCAGCACATAACTTTATTAATTTGATTATTTTTGTCAGTCAGTGAGAATAAATTTAACATGACAGGGAAAATTTTAAACATGGAGCTTGATGACAAAGCTGTTAACTTTACCTCATCTGAACATCTGTAGGATGGGAGTTCAAAGTGTCTTATGTTGCCTTCTGAAATTCAGTGAACATTGGATCAAGGCCTTACATTCTAAACTTTCTGGTAAGAACAGTATCTGTGATTTACACAATGAATTACAATAACTCCTCACCGGGGTGAAAGTAACTTTCTTAAAGTTATTGTCATGTCACACAGCCCTGGAAGGGGGATAGAGGGCAAGGAGGAGGCTCAGGGCAGGAGGATGGGGAGGGTGAGATATGACAATATCTGTAAGAAATTTAAGTGTAGGGTGGGGTGAGGGCTGGGCTCAGGGTAGGGCGGATATGGTAGGGACTAGCAGGAGTCAGGGCAGGAGTTTGGGGGGGGAGAAGGAGCTCAGAATAGGATGGGGATGTGGGGTGCAGGAGTGAGGATAGGAAGAGGGGCTCAGGGAAAAGGGCTGGGCATGTGTGGGTTCAGGAATCAGGGCTGTGGGGTGTGGGGAGAGGCCACCCAACTCAGTGCCCCAGCTAGCCAGCTTCTTGCCAGAGTGCTACATTGCAATGCACCAAGTTACTTTCACCTCAGCTCCTCACTTAACTTTGTCCCAGTTAATGTTGTTTCATTTTTATCGATTAGATTAGAACATGCTCATTTAAAATTATGCAATGCTGCCTTATAATATCATTTGGCTGTCTGCTTTAACCGCTACTTGCAGGATTTTCTGGAAAAGCAGCTTGTCCTTGTGGGGATTTGGACTCAGGGTGGGCCAGCAGCTCCTCATCAGCTCCCATAAGATCTCTGAAAAGTATGTGCCTGTGCAGCTACAGGTCAGCTGCCCTTCTCCCCACTGCCATGTTGCTCCTGCCATGTGGCTTGGAGCTGCAGGGCAGTGTTTGCAGCCACTGCCATGCATCTATTGTATTCCCTCCCTCCTGCCTCAGTCCATGCCCTCTAGAGTATAAGGCTACATTAAAAATATGTTATCTCTTGGGGGTCAGCGGAGTGCTAGTTCATCATTTAGTAGTGAGACATTCCTGGGAAATATTCCATACTCTAGCTCCACCACCTCAACCAAGCTTCACAATAATCACTGCTGTGTTCACCATTGTAACCCTTCTGCCAGGTAGCACCGGCAGCAGCTGGAGCTGGGTTCAATATCTAGGAGTCCCTTTTCATCCATCTCACACATAACTGGCTTGAGACCCCACCCAGTAGCCTAGGAAATTCACACATCCCTGGGCGTCTCTGAGAAGCAATGTTTCCCCACTTGCAAGCACAGAGTCTTAGGCTGCATCTAGACTGGCCAGTTTTTTTGGAAAATCATCTGCTTTTCCGCAAAAACTTGCC
>CM057847.1:149050517-149065033 GCA_030068395.1 Apalone spinifera
AATCCCAGCTTCATTGACTATGTCGGGTAGCCTATTTTACATGCCTCTGCTGACGGAGGCATGTAGTCTAGACGTACCCTCAAAGTGCCAGGTTGGGGATTTCAGCTGTGATAGCCCCTAGGCTGGGATGTCATTTTTATACAATGTTACGCTGATGTTTGTTACATTTCATACATATTCTGTAGGGATATGTATAGGATGTTTCCTATATATAAATCTACTGTAACTTTATTATAATATACATTTAATCAAAATCATAAAGAAATAGTAAATCTATTTATCTATATGCAAGCAGGTAGGTTACCCATATAGGCTGCACAATTTATAGAACTCTTTGTCAGAAAATGAAGGGCAAGACTGTGACAGGGTTCAGAGAAGACCTACCTAAACCCATGGAAGATAGATCCATCAGCAGCTGTTAGTCAAGATGAGCAGCAGTGGTTTTCCTAACCTCTGTTTGGCATGATCTGGGAATGGGTGATAGGGTAGATTACTTGATGATTATCTGTCCTGTTCATTCTCACCGAAACACCTGGCATTGGCGACTGTCAGAAGACAGGATACCGGGATTAGATGGACCTTCATTTTGACTCAGTCTGACTATTTTTATCATCTTACATTAAAAATAAGTGTACTAATCAAATTAAATATGAAAGCATCCACCTTCTCTAATGAGATCTCTAATCTACTTTTTAAACTGGGATTATCAAAATTCTAGCATTCTTGATACACTAAATGTTTCAATTTTCAAAATAAATCCCTTCTCAAAACTGCTTCCTGAAATTTACTCAGCTTTCCATAATGTTATTCCCTAGTAATGTTATACAGAAAAAGAACTAAGGAGAGGCCTAGTGAGCAAAGTATAGGAAAAGAAGCTGAGCAGGAATATCTGAGTTCTAATTCTGATGGAGATGTTGATTACTGTGATAGCCTAGTACAAGTAATTTAATGTCTATTTCAGTTTCCCATATGTAAAATGAGCTGTACAACCATCCTACAGGAGTGTTTTGAGGTTTAATTAAGTATTTTGCTGATGAAATGTGCTCTTAAAGAATGAGATCTTACCTGCTACTCCATGGGTGTGCCAGGGATACAGGGAAAGGGAGAGTCTCATCTTTGTGCCCCTGATAGAGGTACAGTCGTAGTGCTCCTCTGGAATTGCTTTTTCATTTTCTCTCATCTATAGCTTTGATCTCTAATGGCCCAACCAGCAGTGCTGGCTGGTCACTTATGGTAGGATATATGTCCCTTCCCACGTCAAGACCTTTTAGTGGGCATGCTGCCTCTGCATCCTAGAGAGTTCAGGGAGGAATTCTGTTTTCCTATATTTGAGTTTCCTTAGTAACTATGTTCAGCTACCTCAGTCCAGGGCTATACCTTAGAGGAAGAGTGAGTCCTATGCGCTACAGTCTTGCTAGATGTACCATGAAGAACCTCCACTGAAACCAATGGCATAGACGTTCAAAGGTCGTTGTGACAATACAACCACCAACAAACTGCTTTTTGGGAAAAAAAGACTGCAATATCTGAGAAATTGGGCAGACAGTCATTGATGAGCGTCTTGGTAGCTGAGCAATAGTATGATGCAGCAATAGTATTCCCTTGCACCTAACAATTGGTTTTTTCTATTGTCCTCAAAGACTTTGAAAGCTCTGGGTATTGTGTGTTGCCATGTTGATCTATTTAATGCATCTTTCTCAAGGTCATCTAGTTTTATTGCACCAAAGTGTATGCTGTACTTGATACCATCCTTTAGGCACTTTCTTGGGTGGCCTTGAGTCTAAGTGCCAATTCTTCATAGAAAATTTCTCTGGGGAATTGATGTTAATCCTAATGATTTGGCCAACCCAGTACAGTCAGGCTTTTAGCAGCATGGCCTTGATACTTATGGCATTTGACTTTTGGAGAGTCTTCAGATTGGTAATTTTGTCCTGCTAGTGGATCCCCATAATGGTGCACAGAGACCGCATGTGGAAGTTGTTTGTTATGCCATTTATATGATGCCCTGATTTCATAGCAGTAGGGGACTGATATGAGCATGAAAGCGTTATAAAGTTTTGTTTTTGTTGAGAGGGTTATGTTATGGGATTTTAGGACTTTGTTATGTAGCTATCCTAAGGACTTAGAAGCTTTCTGTATCCTGTCTGTGATCTCGTTCACAAGAAATTAATCATTGGAGATATTGTTTCCAAGATAGGTAAAACTGTGAAGTTGCTTTAGCTGTATTCTACTAATGGATATGCAATGGGATATGGCAGAGTGGCTAAGATAATATGCAAAACCACAGTTCTCTCCAGATTTATTGTGAAGCCAAACAATTTGATGTTTCAGCATATCTGTCTACTGGGGATCTCCCTCTGCCTGTGCTAAAAGGGCACAATCATCTGCAAAGATTCCTTCTCTTAGCAGTAGTTCAATTATTTTCACCTTTCCTTTAAGATCAAAGCCTGAGCCACCATATCTGCTTCTCAAGTATATGCCCCTGTTTGAGCCCATTTGTAACATGGTAGAGAACCCAAATGAAGAAGAGATTGAGCAGCGTGGGACAAGGATATAGCCTTCTTTGAATTCATTTGAAATGAGAAAGGAGTCAGTGAGAGCTCCATTAAAAAGTACCTGATCTTGCATCCCCTCATGAAATAAATGAATGCTCTTAACTAGTTTGAGAGAGCAACCAAGTTTTCTGATGATCATCCATAATCCTTCTCTATTGACTGTATCAAATGCTTTTGTGAGATCAGTGAAAACACTGAACAGAGGAGTTGCACTACCAATTGCAGAGGGAAACTGCTCATCTGGAATTCATTTGCAAATTGGACACTGTTACTCTGGGTTTGAATAGAGACATTAAGGGTATGTCTACACTGCCACCCTAGTTCATACTAGGGTGGCTAATGTAGGCATTTGAACTTGCAAATGAAGCCCGGGATTTAAATATCCTGGGCTTCATGTGCATGTTCCCAGGTGGGCGCCATTTTTAAATGCCCGTAGTTGGAACTACCTGTCCGTGGCTACACGCGGCACGGACTAGGTAGTTCGAATTAAAGCTCCTAATTCAAACTACCGTTAAACCTCCTTGCAGGAGGAATAACAATAGTTTGAATTAGGAGCTTTAATTTGAACTACCTAGTCCATGCCGCGTGTAGCCACGGGCAGGTAGTTCCAACTATGGGCATTTAAAAATGGCGCCCGCCCGGGGAACATGCAAATGAAGCCCAGGATATTTAAATCCCAGGATTTATTTGCAAGTTCAAAGGCCTACATTAGCTACCCTAGTTCAAACTAGGGTGGCAGTGTTGACATACCCCATCTGGTTAACGCACTATAAATCCTATTTCCCCTGCCTTTGACATTTACATTTTTACATTAAAAGCTACAAATGGGACACATCCAGCCACTTAATTAGCTTCATTAATATAAGTCCTCCAATTGACAAATAAATGCTTTTGCTGTTATATATCTATCTATCTTGTATTCTGTTATTTTCACTCCAACTCATCTAATGAAGTTTGTTTCAAATGCACTTTGTAGCTTTTGCGGATAGGATGCATGGTTTAGTTTAGCCATAGCAGGGGACATCTTGATTGCTTTTGATCATTTCAGGCTTATGGATACATTCAGTATTTACCTAATCATTATATAATCCATCCAGCATTCTACTTCATGCATGTCTCTGGTGATCCTGACATCCTTTATGTCACATTGACAGACAATGATGTTATCTAGTAGATGCCATTGTTTGGATCTGTTATATATACAGGTGCATACATGTAGTTTTATATTTGTCTGCCAGTCCAGAGATGATATTTGTAATTATTAGGCTATGTTCTGCATACTTGCATAACAGTAGGAGACCATTTTAGTTCTTTTTCAATGCCATTTTTCCCAATGACACCTTGCCAGGTATTGTTAGTTTTACTTACTCTTTCACTGAAATTTCCTAGGTCTCTTGCTTTATGGTGCTGACTTGATGAGAGCTGAAATCAGAATAGAATCATTCCGTAGCATCCTGAGGACTTGTTAAGGTTGGCACATATGCACTGATGATGGTAGCAAATCGTGACTTATATAGGGGTATGGGAATTTCATGTGTCTTTGTTGATGCTTACTGGAATGTCTTTAAGACATTGCAAGAGTTTGGCTTTGATGGCAATTCCCATTTGATTGATTCTATCTTTGTGTACTTTTTCCTTTCCGAAAAAGGTCTAGCCTCCAGCTTGTTCTGAAATAATGTCCACACCTGGCAATTTAGTTGCACTGAGCATTGCATTGTCAATATCATACCAGGCTATCTCTTTTGCAAAGAAAGCTGTTCTTCTTTCACAACAAGATGTATTCCTCTTGTCTGTCATAATCATAGAATCATAAGACTGGAAGACACCTCAGGAGATCATCAAATCCAATCCCCTTTCCAAAGCACGTCCAACCGTCTCAACTAAATTATCCCAGCCAGGGCTTTGTCAAGCTGGGACTTAAAAACCTCTAGGGATGGAGATTCCACCACCTCCCTAGGCAACCCATTCTGGTGCTTCACCTCCCTCCTATGGAAATAGTTTTTCCTAATATCCTACCTAAACCTTCCACACTGCAACTTGAGACCACTGTTCCTCATTCTGTCATCTGTCACCACTGATAATAGCTTCCTCTTTGGAACCCCCCTCCAGGTAGCTGAAGGCTGCTATCAAATCCTCCCTCCCCCCTCATCCTTCTATTCTATAGACTAAATAAGCCCAAATCCCTCCTCTCTCCTCATAAGTCATGTGCTCCAGCCCCTATTCATTTTTGTTGCCCTCCACTGGACTCTCCCCAAAGTGTCCACATCTTTTCTGTAATGTGGGGCTCAATGTTGGATGCAATACTCAAGATGTGGCCCCACCAGTGCTGGATAAAGGGGAATAATCACTTCTCTAGATTTGCTGCAATCTTTTGTTTTTGACTGCTTGAGGATGGATGATCTGCCAGCTGTAGTAAACTGGCCTGATTTATGTTTGAAGCACCTTTTCTAGCTCCTTCTCTTACAAAAGGAGAGCAGTGCAACCCTAAAGGATGAGATTGTCACCAGGGGTCTTGCTGAGCTCCCCTGCTATCCTTGGATCAGGGATGGATGACCAATGTTCTTGGCTACCTGTGTGATGGCTTGTGTATATGACTGCTAGTAAATATCTTCACCAGTTGCTTTGCCACTCGTTCATTACCACAGGACTTTGAATGGAGATGTGCATAAAGGATGTGTGTTCCTCACTAAAATGGGAGAGTCATTGCACTGGGACAATCCCAGTCTCTTGATTGCTGAAGCTTGGCCCAGTGGCACAAAGGCTGTTACAACTGCAGAGGTTTCTTTAGCTGTCGCAGATAGCCATGAATTCTGTAGTGCCCCGTCATGTCTTTTGCCTTTGACAACACATTGCTGCACTACTTTTCAAGTCATTGGATCAATATATGGTCTCTTCCGCCTTAGCTATTGCAGCAGTCTTCGTATGCTTGGAAGGGCAACTCCTAAATCATCATCAGTTTCCACTCTTCTGGTTACCCTCAACTGGTTTGTCCTGCTTCCTGAGGTAGTTTACTGGCTTGAGACTGCTGATGCATACATACAGCTATTTAGAGCCATAGGTAAGAGTTGGGTGTACAGCAAGGACCAGAAAGATAAAGAACCACTCAATGAGTGTAGCAGTTCAAAGGTACTGTCTCTCCCATACACCCTCTACACCCCATATATAATCATTGGTGCCTGTGATTAAAATGTATTTGGAAATACTATCTCTGGGCACTGTTTCTTCAGAAAATAATGGAAAGCATAAAGAGTGCTCATCAAAATACCTTGCCCTATTGTTATCACAGAGGGAACTGAGTTATATTTAATATTCTGTTACACACAAAATATCAGACTAGATCATCTAATGGTCCCCTTTGGCCTTAAACTCTCTGAGTTCATTCTCTGATGTGAAAGGGGTTAGTGGAAGAGATAAAATCATTTCACACACTCCTGTTAAATTAAGTTAAAATAAGTCACCTTGCTGAATGGAACCATCATCTCTAACTGTCTGACTTCCTTTAAGGTTCTTCTGGTAACCGTGGCAGTAATTCTTCTGGTTCTTATTATTTGGAACAGATTTGTATTAGCATAGTAATCTGCTAATTGACCTCCTCATGCACTCAACAAGAGACATGGTAGAGATATGAAGGAATATATAAAATGCTTTTTCACTAAATTGTTGCATGTTTGTCATATAGACGTAAGGTCTTTGCAGAGAACAAAAGGTAACTCACTATTAAGATGCTAAAAGTGAAAAACGGGGCACAGCTAAATACTGTAACTATATGAAGAAGTAGGGTGGTAGCTTCACTTAGTAACAGATGTTCTTCCCTTTGGCCCTGCTCTGTCCCCTATATGTTATTTCTATAGGTGTACAGAAGGACTAATGTTTCCTCCCATGGCATTCAGGGGATTCCAATTTCCTGACTGGGCTCTCTAAATCCTTCCCCTAAATCCTTTCAGCATCAGTTTCAGGCTAGTCCTTATTCAGAAAATGACTGTTATACAGTTTGGCATTGCTGCCAGACTCTAATCCAGCCCTGGGAGCATTCTTAGCACAAAGATGATATTATAATAGCAGGGCCAGGATTGACTTGCATGGCAGCATTGTGTGGAGTGATGCTGTATAAAGCTTTAACTAGGCCAGGCCTGCTTAGTGTGATTATTTCTTTACTCACAAGCTCCAAATACAAACCTATAAAATGTTTAGGGATTGAGGAATGAGAAAAGTCAGGGTAAAAATAGTAGGAACTAAAATGCTAGCAAGAAGGAAGAGAATTTTTGTGTGATCTGCAAGTCTGCTGCTATAAAATGCCTGCTTTAAGCATGCAAACTATTTGTCTCCTAATTAAAGGACCAACTACTAGAATAGGAAACACTATACGCCAGGCTTGGAAGAGAGATTTAAAAACTGGGTGAGTCCAAAGATAAGAAGAGAATGAGCCTATTCTTTGTGTGCTTAATTCAAATGACTATTTAGATTGGGAGTAGCAGCAAAGGCAATGTCTTGAGCCTTTGCAGTGTTAAATTGCACAAGGTGGTTATTTATATATTCATCTAGACAATTTCTAAAACTTTAATTAAAATTAAATTTTGTGGGACAAATTAATCTTTGGTATAATTCTTCTAGTCTCACTGTGAACCAGTAATAAATTCAGCCCAGGATTTTGTAGGTAAAAAATACAGTCCAAAAAGCACATATGGAGATGCAATGTGGGACACCAAATTGGCATTCATCACATAACTTTAAAGCATTAGTGATACTTGTTTCAGAAAACTTTTTTGTTCCAGTTATAATACACATCATTATCACACTTTCACTGTTCAGATTTAATCTGTAGCTTTTCTTATTAGACATCACTGTGTTCATCTTTATCTACACCAAACATTCATGTGCTGTAGGAAGGTGAAGGAAATTGACCCTCTTATCAGAGGGGCATCCCCTTTCTACTTGGCCCTGCTACCACCCTTCTGAAAAGGATCTGGAAAGGTGGTTTTCTTTTTGAATCCAATAAATTATCATGATAGATTTCTCATCAATACAGTCTACTTGCTTTCTTTCAGGATGGGGAAAATAGTAAAAGGGGTCCTAAAACAAACTTTTAAAAGGGAATTTCCTTAAGTACTAATTTAAAAAAAACCCACTATGTCTCCAGGGCATGGCTTTTATCTCAGAACCTGGATAATTGAAAAAACGTTTCTTTATCAGTTTGCTGTTAACTCCCTTGCATCTTACCAGCCAATGCACTTCCCAACCCACACCCAGCTGCTTCAGATCTCTTATAAGGAATCATCTGCTTTAGATTCCTTTCTTGTTCCAGGTGTGTCTGGTTCGTTCATTTAGCAAATCTGCTCCAGGCTTCAATTCTTCAGGACAGCTGCCTTTTCCTCCTCTATTCTCTTGTTGGTCACTGCGGCTGCGTCTAGACTGGCATGATTTTGCAGAAATACTGTTAACGGAAAAGTTTTTCCGTTAAAAGTATTTCCGCAAAAGAGCATCTAGATTGGCACGGATGCTTTTGCGCAAAAAGTGCTTTTGTGCAAAAGCATCCATGGCCAGTATAGACACGCAATTTTGCGCAAGAAAGCTCCGGCAGCCATTTTTGCCATTGAGGCTTTTTTACGAAAAAAAATCCTTCCCTGTCTACACTGGTCCTCTTGCTCAAGAACACTTACGCAAGAGGGCTTTTTCCCGAGCAGGAGCGTCAAAGTATTTGTGCAAGAAGCACTGATTTTGTACATTACAAAGTCAGTGCTCTTGCGCAAATTCAAGCAGCCAGTGTAGACAGCCGGCAAGTTTTTGCACAAAATCTTGCCAGTCTAGACGCACCCTGCTTGTATAGACAATCTTGAGAAGTAGGATTGACTTAAAAAGTACTATTGGCTGAGAATGTTTTCATCAGTGGAGTTTGGCTTGGCCCTAGTTATGCAAAGTGCAAATTTACTCAATCATGTGTATCTCTCAACAAAGACTGTGTTTCCCATTAGCTCTTCCAGTAATTATAGTAAAATATTTCAGAACTAATAATTACTGCAGCAAATAAAGCAAAACATGCCTAAGATCTAAGAAATGTGGCGGTGAACTTTTAAATCTGCTTTCTGTAGCAATTCATTATATCTATTCCAACAACTTCTATATATCTAATTATCAGGGTGAAGGTTAGAGAGTAGAATGTAGGCTTTAAAAATCTTTTTGTAGCTAGTGAGGAGAAATGTAACTTCTAAGACACACAATAGGCCTTTTCATGGCTATTGGATCACTACTGAGCTTGTTAGTTTTTGGGGAGAAGAGGCTGAAGAAATAGGTGCATGTATGAGCATAAAAAAGCTGCAGAGCCATTCTTCTAGCCCTAGCCAATCATGTATCTCTTCAAAAACAACATTGTACAACTAAAAATGTTACATAAAGATATTAATTTCCATTCTTTTTCATATAAGACTAATATTAAATGCTACATAATTTACTATTTGCATGCCTTTATTACTGAAAAATTCTAGCTGGTCAATGTTTGGTATATCATCACTGGAATTTCTGTGAGCACCAAGGCAGTTTGTGCACTTTTAAACACTTATTAGAAGTCTTAAAATAAATAGTGACTCAAATTGTTCATGCCTGTCTTATTGTAAGTAGTCCCATTTGAGATTAGTCAAGTGAGTAAAGAGAGAGGGATTTAATCAGTAACTGGTAAATATCTTGTTAATCTTTTAGATTCTGTAGTCATAAAATACACATTCTCATCTTAACAGAAACCACAATGGCTGGTTTTTGAGGATATAATTACTATATAGAGCCCATTACCTAACATTTAAAGAGGAGTTGCTGGGACTATGCTTTGGAAACTGCAGGTTAACTGCAGTTTATTGACAGTGACCAAAAATCTAGATATTTTTGTGGCTTCTACTCAAACAAAATGACTCCACAGGATTCCAGATCATGTTTTCATTTTAAATCATTGATTCATTTGTTATTTATCAGCTGCATACATACAGACCTAATCAGATAAAGTTTGTTTATAAATCCATTAGGGAAAAGTAACTAAATAGAATTTCTCATACAAAAACATAAAAACCTACTGCAATATTGTATTTCAGTCATACAACAATATCCTATCTTAATTTGACTAAAATTATGTGGGTTTGAGTTTTGTGATCAACATAAAAATCCAGCCTGAGAGTCCTCATAGATAATAACTATTATGAATCTGTAGACTACAATACATGAATATATCAAAATCACAGAGGGAAACAATCAACAGCTGAAGTGGATTTTTTAGCTATTGCATCATTAGGACAGTATCCACAAAATACTTCCTGTACCACTTGCATTATCTGATATTATTAAATGCCTTTATTTATGTAAATGCAGTTACACAGATCAATGATTCAAAAGAAACATGTAATTTTTTTAATGTGCTTATTGGGTCAAATTCATTCTTGGTGTAATTCCACTTCAATGATTAATTTAAATAAGGACACCTACATTAGAGATATATTGCTCTGTTTCTGTAAGGTTCTGACCTACCTCTCCACAATCCCAGAAGATTATTTAATGCTATGAAAGAAGTGAACCAAGTAGGAGATTCAAAGCAATCATACCATATGGCGAGGATATGACTTCCTTTTGAACTTAATGTGCATGCTAAATGTGTGTTCAGTCTTAGGAAATTTTTGAATCCCCATATGTATACAACAAGAGTAACTATATTTGCACTTGTAAGAAACCACAATCTTGTCAAGCCTGTGAAAAATAGCTAAGTGATTGCATCCAGCTCTATCAAAATAAATGTATTGTTCATTCACAGAAAGATATAGTATATAGAGTCCTAAGGAGAAATCTAGCAAATAAAGTAAAGCACAATGAGAAGGAGCCATTTAGTATATTAAGAAAATGAATACTGACAAAGGTATTGCTCCATTACTAAATAGAAATGGGAGAAGTATAAATAAAAAAGCAGAAAAGACAGAAATATTCAATAAATATTTCTGTTCTTTATCTGGGAGGAGGGAAGATTATAATATCATCAGTCAGTGATACCTTCTATTCCACTAGTATCTCTGGAAGATATTACACAGATGGCACTAAAATTGGACATTTTGAAATGAGCAGTTCCAGATAATTTGCATTCAAGAATTTTAAAAGAGCTGTCTGGGGAACTTGATGGTGAAACGAGGTTTACAGGAGCGGTCGACAAAGGCTTCCCTTGTTGACCACATCGCGTCTAGACTGCCATGCTGTGCCGGATCAGCTGATTGTCGGCACAGCGCGGTGGCCATTTTTATTTTAATGAAGCGGGGATTGTTTAATTCCCCGCTTCATTGACTATGTCGAGTAAACTACTTTACATGGCTCCGTCGATGGAGCCATGTAGTCTAGACACACCCTTGGTGACCAGATTGCCTGCCTCTGTGTGTAGTTTGATGTCACCCCTGAGTAATGATTATGGTTTCATTGAGATCTTGCTCTGCTGGTGTCTGGGCAAGGATGGGTGGGCCTATGATGGGAGAAGAGTGCTGACTAGAGATGCCTCTATGGACAAAACTAATTATACGTGCTTCACTTAAAACTGGATGCACTGTTGCAGCCATGGAACCACACTGAGTGTGGATCTTTTATTGAACTGTGTAGCATAAATTATGCATATTACCCTGAGGCATCTTCCTCTAGTTCTGCATTTCCCTGGCATGTGGATGCTGTGTGCAAAGGAGATATTTAGGGCTACATTGGGGGCAGGCTGGATTCAGACAACTAGGATTTTCAGACAAAGGGAATTCAGATAGCTAGGAGTGTATGTAGTTTTTAATATATGGTGATTGCACCTAAAACCCTAAATAGATGCTTATTGTATTTATATATTCACATTCTAGATAAAATAAATATCTCACTGTAACATTCCATTTTTACTCTGAAAAACTCAGGTGATGACCCTAATAGCCACAGATGAAGCTCAATATGTCAGCAAACAGTGTAAGCCAAAAAATGAACCATGGTGAACATGATAAATACTTAAATGTTTGTAGGTGGAATTTCTTTGAAATCATATTTTAGAAACAGTTGGAAGCAAGTGGATAGCTACAGGTTGGATCTCTCTGGTCTGGCATCCTCGGGACCTGAGCTGTCCTGGACCAGAGAATTTGCCAGACCAGGGAAGGTCAAGGCTCCCCTGGCTGGCTGCCCCACTGATGGCTTCTTCACCCGGGACTCCCAAGGCTCGGGCTCCATGCTCTGCCACAGCCCTGCTAAAGCTGGTTCAGCAGAGGCTCCTGACCCTGCTGCCTGCTGGCTGTGCCAGAGGTTCCCAGGGGTTCCCCCAACAGGGCTTCCTGGTAGCCACCAGCCCCACTACCTTTAGGGTCTCTCAGCCCAGGGCCACCCAGCTACCACCAGCCCTGCTGCTGCAGCCCACCACTGGCCTCGCTGCCAGGGGCTCTCTGGTTGCCTGACCCCAATGACACTAGGGGTTCCCCAGCCGGGGCAGAGGCTTCTCGATGCTGCCTGGCCTCACTGGTGCTGGGGTTCCCCTGCTGGGGCCGGGACTCCCTAGCTGCCAGCTTGCCCTGTTTGCCAAGGTTCCCCAGCCAGAGTTCCCGAGCCGCAGCCTGGCTCTGCTGCTGCCAGGAGTTTCCCGGTCAGGATTGCTTGGCATTCCAGCCCTGCTGCTGCAGAGGGGTTCCCATGGTTCCCCAGCTGTCACCAGCCCCACTGGCAGGGGCTCTCCAGCTGCCTCACTCCACTGGCACTGGGGTTCCCCAGATGGGGCAGAAGCTCTCTGATGCCGCCTGGCCCTGCTGACTCTGGGGTTCTGCTGCCCAGCTGCTGCTGGCCCAGGTGGGACTCCACAAACCCATGTTCTCTTGGCTAGCTCCCACTCCTGGGTCCCTCAACATCTATGCTGGACCATGGATGTTGCCAGAGCAGAGTGTCCCAGATTTGGGAGGTTCAACCTGAAGTGTACTGTTTCTACTGATTTGTCTATGAAGTTAAAAGCCAAATCCTGGATTTTCTTCCTGAATCTGCAGTTGATTTTTAGGCATAGCTTTAAAAAAATCCTCCAATTTTATGAACAAATTTTTGCACCCCTAATTATTCTCCAATCATTTCTACATGATTTTTCCCTCTCTGATTTACAGTCACAAACAGGTAATAAGGTGGCTAAATTATATCAGTTACAAATACAATTAATTATGGCAGCTACAATGTGGGTGCAGTCAACTGTGGGCACAAATGCGGCCTGCCAGACTACAGATACTTTTAAGGAATATTTAAAGGCATATCCTTTCCAGGGCCTCAATCCTGCTAACATAGATACATGGGTTACATACCTCACTGCTCCCATTTAAGTCAGTGTTTGCTTAATCGGGGCCCAATTAATTTTTTCTCCTGTCTTTCTTAAGGATAATAATCCTTAACCACACTGGTAAAATGGCCTGGGCACTTTGGATGGAAAGAGCTAAATGAGCCATATCCTGAAAGATTCTAAGTGCCTTTGTCTGCCACCGAGATCAATGCATATGACGGTGCTATGGGTGCAGCAGGATGATGCCCTAGGTATGCAAAGTATTACTGTACAGCTTTAATAAAAACAAAGCTTGCCATATCCAGAGATATTACAGAAAGAGGTTATTCAGTTTGTAACATTTCCCAAAAGAAATCCATTTTCTCTGTAAAATCACATATATATTGTGATTTTTTTACCTATATTGGCACATCTTAAAATTTCAGGGAATCTCAGTGTGTCCCAGAAATAATATTTTCTTTTCATGAGAAAATACCTTCCAGGGGTACACCATATTTTAAATAGAACATGTCACTGAGAATTAATATGAAGACATTTTTTTAAAAAATAGGAGTAAGTCCTTAAGGCAGTGATGTGCTATGCATGAAAAATTATATGCACTTTGGTATGCCAGGGTCACATCTCCATTGCCTTCTATAAGCCTCCACATAATTCTTCATCTCAAGCCAGTGCATGGGTCAATAACCTGTTACTGGATTGTATAATGTTACTGAAATCAGTTACAACTCGTATTTTACAGCATTTTTGACAGCCTGAGGCTGCCCTCTTGACATTGTCTCAATAATTATAGTTTTATTAAAATTATTCACTAAATGACATTTTAGAAAATTGACATCATATATCTCTTATATGGTTTTGTTATTGACTGCTAGAATCAGTTTATTTGCTATACTGCTCACTGTATATAATAGGTTTCAGAAATGGATACATTTATATTTTGAGTATTGGTAGAGAGTCAGAGAAGACAAAGAAACTGCAGATCTTGGAATTTTGGATTGGATTACTTTTGCTTTTTAAATAGTGAGTCAAGAACCATTAAGATAGAAAATAGACTATTTCAGTCTATAACATTTGTGAAATGAATGATTTATAGAAATAATTATTCACTTTAAAAATATTCAAAATAATGCAGATATTAGCAGGACAGAAAATGTATTTAATCACTGAATTAATCAAAATCCTTGGATCTGTGTTGTAATAAATCATGCATTTTTCACATGTCCTTTGCGTAGCCTCCTCTACAAGAGATTTCTTACTTATATCTAATGAAATTATACAATCACAGTCAATAGACTTTTTTCTTATTTTCTGCAATAAGAAAACTAAACTGACCAAGTACACAATTTATATTTTACCTAGATCTAACCTTAACATTTCATAACCAAAAGGAACAACCTGACCTACTATGTATGCCTACCAAACCTAAGTATAGTTTACATTTTAAATTATATGTTATATGACAAGTTGAAATATTAGATTTTATTATGAGCAGAGCATAGAACATGATTCAAGAAAATATGGTGTTTGGCCAATGTTTAAAAAAATGATACAAAAGTTTTGCTGAGAAGCTCTGTTCCCTGTGCAAAGATTTAAAATCTGGCGGGGGACAAGATTATTCTGCTATCAGAGAAGTGTTATTTGCTGCTACCATGAAACTCCATCAAAATTTGGCTGGGTTATAAACT
>CM057847.1:149065133-149078089 GCA_030068395.1 Apalone spinifera
CGGCCATTCTTATGTTCTTATGTTCTTATGATATAGTCACACACTGAGTGATAAGGATGGAAAAAGTAAATATTAAATAGTTGCATATTCACTGATCATCTTCCATTCTGCACACTGTTCACTGAAGGTTGATGTCCTGTGGGGAGGAGGATGGGGAGAGCATAATTCTACTATTTCCTACTTTTGAGTGCTTGACTATGCAACTTTTCTTTTAATACAGTTTTTTTTATTAGAATAAAAATTGCACTTTTGATATTTGGGATTTTTTATAATACTATAGCATTTTGTAGAAGGATTTGAATTTTCTATTAGTATATAACATAGAAATTGTAGTAAAGAAATTAATAATCAGCATCAGTAAGCAGACCTGTTTGTTCATATATTTTATTTGAAAACAAACTTTGGCCTTCCTCAGTCTGAGGCACAAAGTCTGCCCTGAGCTATACATTTCAGCTATTCTCTGTATTTCCAAAGTACATGTAACATTATGAGGGGATTCCTGTCTCTCAGGGTATATCTACACTATGGGGCAAAGTCAAATTAAGATACGCAAATTCAGCTACGTTAATTGCCTAGCTGAAGTTGAAGTAGCTTAGCTCAATTTATGGCGCTGTGTACACTGCAAGAAGTCAAAGGAAGAACTTTCTTACTTTGACTTCCCTTACTCCCCGTGAAAGCAGGATTACTGGCATCGATTGGAGTGCCATTCTCACTTTGAATTAGTAGTCTTAACTAGGCTGCTAATTTGAACCCTGAAAGATCGACAGCGGCAGCTTCAATCTTTCTCTGTAGTGTAGACATACTCTCAGTGATGACTGTTCAAAAAAAGTGCATTTGCTAGCCTTCATCCCATGACTTTTTATGACCATCTTTGCAGATGACATCTTCTGAAACAATATTCATGTGTAATATCACCCTCAAACGACTGATGGAACTTTATGGAGGTCTTATGAAGGAAAATCTTTTATTTGGGCAAATTAACTGGTTCCATGGTTCATTTTAGTAAGCCAATCACTATTGATTCGATCATAATAAAGCAAAGGCAATGAAACGTAGTTCATCATGCAATCTATGATGCATATAATATATTATATAATCTGATTGTAATTACTTAAACCAAAAGCACAATTCCTGTCAAAAGAAATTTAAAATTGGTAGTGAAATACCTAGCATCATGGGTTCTGCTCCATGACTGGTCTCCTATGTTCTACTACAATACAAAAAAAATACATTCTGATAGCTTCTTCTCCCCAAGCCCTCTTCCTTTTGCTGCCTGTTTTCATAGATTATACATTCTTTGGGGAAGAGACAGCTTCCTGTTTGCGTACAGAGCATCTAGCAGAAGCTGGGAATGTGTGACAGAGGATTGATTATTTGATGATTACCTGTTCTTTTCATTCCTTCTAAAGAATCTAGCATTGGTCACTGTTTGGGGCAAAAATTAGAAACCACCATAATTACTAAACTCCTAAAAACAAAGCAGGGGAAGATTTCTAAAGGTATTTCACCTCCTAAAGATGTAGATAGGTGCTGATGGTTTTATGGCCAAGGAAGTATTGTTCTCATTAAAGCTTTCCATGCTTCTCACTTACTGAGAAAAAGAAAAAAAATCATAGGAAGTTCTTTAATTAAATAACCAAGGGGTAGCCGTGTTAGTCTGGATCTGCAAAAGTGACAAGGAGTCCTGTAGCACCTTATAGACTAACAGATGTATTGGAGCATAAGCTTTTGTGGGCAAAGACGAAGTGAGTCTTTGCCCACGAAATCTTATGCTCCAATACATCTGTTAGTCTATAAGGTGCTATAGGACTCCTTGTCGCTTTTAATTAAATAAAACACTTACTTTAATGAAATAAACTACCAAACCCATAAGTGTATAAGCTATCATATGCTTCAAGAATCATATGTAGATAGTAATTTTATCTCCCAAATTCAATAAAGGAAAAGAAAATTTTACAATTAATAACATTAAATTATTAAAATAATGTAGAGACTTATCCTCCCACAATGCTCACATGACAAAGTGATGGTTTCTTCCCCAAAGAGTTTTGTTAGTGTTCCACAGAATGACTATATCAGCTGGGAATTTCTTGTAATATATAGTTTAAATGAAAAATTAATCAATCAAATCAACTTTCTCTGAGGTGCAGGATGCTATCCTGCGGATTTTAATGATTCAGATATCTCATGGATAATAAAATGCATTCTCAAAAGCGTTATTACAGAGATCTTCTAATTGCACAGAGGGTAAGTTTATAATCCAAAAACTTGAGTCTCCAAAAGTGTTTGAAGGTCTAATTCTTGCTGCTGGGGAAAAGCTATTTTTAAATGTCAGATTCATAGGAAAATATGAAAATGATTACAAGTTTCTTGAATTGCATGTATTAGAATCATAGAATACTAGAACTGGAAGGGACCTCAAGAGATCACCAAGTCCAGTCCCCTGCCTTCACGGCAGGACCATGCGCCAACTAGACCATCCCTGAGAGATGTCTATCCAACCTGCTCTTAAATATCTCCAATGATGGAGTTTCCACAACCTCTCTAGGCAATTTATTCCAATGTTTAACCACCCTGACAGTAAGGAACTTTTTTCTAGTATCCAAACTAAACCTGACTTGCTGCAGTTTAAGCCCATTGCTTCTTGTCCTGTAATCAGAGGCCAAGGAGAACAATTTTTCTCCTTCTTCCTTTTAACACCCTTTTAGAGACTTGAAAATTGCTATCATGCCCCCCCCCAGTCTTTTTTCTAAACTAAACAATCACAATTCTTTCAGTTTTCATGTTTTCTAGACCTTTAATCATTAAACAATAGGATTACAGAAAGCAGCAGTAAAAGAGTATAAGATCTCAATTCAGTAAAATAGTGAATTATTGAGAATTTGAAGATGAAGACGCTTCTCATATTAATGGAAGGTGCATGAGTGCAAGTCTTAGAGGAACAATGCTGGACATAGCACAATGGCTTTCAAAACCCTGAGGAACACAACCATTGCTGGTCATTTGAAAAAAATGCAACATTGTACTGATGCAGAAATTGCAGGTAGATGGTCCATTTGTCTCATCATCACAACATTAGCGTACCTTCTGAAACAGCTTCTTGTGTTCCCTTTGTACATTGACTGTCAGTGCCAGGCCCTTTGTAGGCACTCAAATTGGTGGCTTCTCTGTGTGGTCTCTATCTTCACTGTGTGGGACACAATTTTGACCCCTAGGCTATGTCTACACTTCCCCCTCTTTCACAAAAAGGTATGCAAATGAGGCAAAGCATGGAATATCACTGCACCTCATTCACATAATTAATGAGGCTCCGTTCTTGCACAAAACCCACCTCTTACACATAAATGGAGCCTCATTAATTATGTAATATTCCACTCTTTGCCTCATTTCCATTTTTTTTGCGCAAGAGGGAGCAGTGTAAACATAACCCCCATGTATAACATGAAAAGAGAACTAGTATTTTATTGTTTACTATTTTTACTACACTTTCACATTCAAACATGGAATAAAAAATTCACCTGAACCAGTGAACTTAAAATTCAAATAGACAAGACAGTAAAGAGCAGACAAAAAGGATACAACATACTACAGAAACACAATCAAATTAAAATCTATCACTTTGGTACTGCGTTGACTGACTTAAGATATTACCATTAAAAGAAAATTCCTTGGGGAGTGGACTAAAACAGAGAAACATGGACAATGTGGTTCCATGAGAAATTGATCAATGACCTTATCTTAGAACTAAAAAAGCAAATAAGTACTGGAAATAGAAAACAAATTAGGGGAAACCTATTTAGTAAATACAATACAACTAACTGTTGTTGAGTAAGCAGAAAACCTTACTGATAGTACACTGGTATACCTGCTGTACTCTCTAATTAAAAACTATTTTTCCATTTGTAATTTAGTTCATAAGCTCCTCATGGAAGGGATCATATCTATCATCTGTTTACAGGGAGAGGGGAGGGAAATAGCATACCTTTTAGATGCTTACAGGATACTTAGTAGTAATTGGGCTAAGAGAAAATTCTACACAAGTCCAGATGTACTTCTCCCATCACACGGATGAGCTCCCCTTAAGCCCAGTAAATGGCATGGTCTCTGAACCCCATAGTGTGAGGCCAGTGGAGTTTAAGCAGGGTGACCAGAACTGCACACAGTATTCAAGATATGGTTGTACTGTGGATTTATATAGTAGCATTATGATATTTTTCTGTCTTATTATCTAATCCTTTCTGATTTCTCTTAGCACCTAGCTCACTTTATTTATCTCTCTTCCTAAGCCCAGCCTTGACCATTACTTATTTATGTGCAGTGTCAGGCAGTGGTGTAAACATTCCAGCCAACCATAAAGTATGTTTGTTGGCAGAACTCAGTTCCATAATATGCTGTCTGTGTCCAATGATGTAGTATGCCATCCTGCTGTGAATAACCAATGAGACTTCTCACAGTCTTGATGCCCTCAGTGAATGATGCAAGTGCCAAAAAACAGAGCTGGCACCTGTGAAAAATTGGCTTGGGTTGCTTTGTCAGCACAAATGCATCATCCATAAATGCCTTATAGAAGCTTAATGAAAGAGTTGCATGTATGCTAACACTGTCATCTCTACTATAAACTTGCCTGTTATGGCATTTAAAATCAAAATCACAGCATGTACACAACTTCTGATTTCTAGTATGTCCATTTTTTATGTTGTAACAGCATAAAACTGAATATGTGTAGTTGACCAGAATGTCATTTGCTTCAAACTTAATCTAAATAACTCTAGCAGTTTGTCTAGACTACATCCTTTCGAAAGAGGGATGTAAATTAGGCAGATCGAAAGTGCAAATGAAGCATGGATTTAAATATCCCATGCTTTATTTACATATTAATTTCCAATTGCTGTTTTGAAAAAGGGCATTTCGAAAGTGAAACTGCAGTCTAGATGCAGTTCTTTAAAAAAAAAAACAAAAAAAACCCTCTTTTTTGAAAGATCCCGTACTCCTCATTTGTTCAGCCCTAGGGTAAAAAGAGAGAATTACCTGTCTGATTTGGATCAAAATATTATGTTTCCTGATTTTGGCTTCTCAACACATTATAATAGATTAATAAAACTTTTTTTCTCATAATGTTTCATTATTTACCTTATTAGGTGGATTGCTTTCTTTTCTAGGATCCTATAGAATAATTTTCATGGATGTTTAGGAATAAAGAAAGAAAACATAATATTTGATAGAGGCTGTGTGAAATAGGATGAAAACTTGAAATCTTTATTTCACAAAATTTCATGACAAGAAACATTTTTTTCACAGTGTGAAAAGTATAAGCTTCAAAAGCCTCATGTATAAATCTTCTATCAAGAGAAATAGTGTGAAAATGTGAATAGAATTCCTTAGGGAATATGGAGAACAAAAAAGATCTCTACAGGGCAGAAACAAGAATTCCTTATTGTACTGTCTCTGCTACTGCCTGGACTTAATAATGCTTTGCACTTAGCAATATTATATTTTATGAATACTTTAATTGGGTCTGATCTGTGAGTTATTCTGCCTTGTCTACTAGGAACAAGGACATAACAGGGAAACTGCCAGAAATTCCTGCTGGAGGGTTTGGTGGTGCAACCCACATATAGATGGAGAGAGGATAGGGCAAAGCTAGAGAAGAGGTGACTTGAGTCAGTGCCTCTTCAAAGCAGCATTTCCAATGAGGAGATAAAGTTTTAAATTTGCCCTCCCTTGACTGTAGTATTGTGTGGCACTATTGCCTTTCCTCTGACTGACTACCAGCTATCATGCAGCTGCCATTTTGGGTAAAAAAGGGCACAGAGGTGCATATTGTATGACATTGTGCCTGTGAGATTCAGTGTGGCCTACTTAGTCATCATGATGACTCAAATATTCTCTTTCTAATGTTAATATGTTCGATATGAATGCAAGTTATCAATAAACGAGGGAAAACTTTTTTCAGTCTAGTGATAAGATCGCTACCTAGGCAATAAAGAGAGATGGAATCTTTGAATCTTGGAATAATTTCTTAGAATCAAGTTAGTGTGTATTGCTGTATTTTTCTTTAAGAGTGAGCTATGAAAGGAAAACATAGCAGCCTTTTCATGCAAATCCAGTCTATTGCATCCCAAGCCATTAGACAATTCTTTGGGAAGTTTGAGCAGCAAAGGGAATTCCAGTGGAACTGAAAAGAGAACATAAGAATGGCCATGATGGGTGAGATCAAGGATTCATCTAGTCTGTCATTTGCCTTCTAACAGTGGCCAATGCTAGATTCCCAAGAGGAAATTAACAGAATAAGTAATCATCAAGTGACCCATGCCATTGCCCAGTCCCAGCTTCTGGAAAACAGGCCGGGAACCCTATCCCCACTCATCTTGAATATGTGATTGATGGATCTATCCTTCAGAAATTTATCTAGTTATTTTTTGAACTGTGTTATAATTTTGGCCTTCACATCATCCTCTGGCAATGAGTTCCACAGGTTCACTGTGCATTATGTGAAGAAATACTTCCTTTTGCTTGTTTTAAACCTGCTACCTATTAATTTCATTTGGTGATACCTAGTTCTGACATTATGAGGAGTAATAACATTTCCTTATTTACTTTCTCTACACCAGTTACAATTTTATAGATCTCTATCATACCCCCTGCTTAGTTGTTGTTGTTGTTGTTTTTTTTCAGAATGAAAAGTCCCAGTATTGCTAATCTCTTAACATATAGAAGCTGTAATCAGGTATTCAATGAGGCTGTAAAAGTTGCAAACATTCTTATAGATAATTATAGCATAGATATATGTAACGAAACTCTTCATTACTTTATGTAAAGGAAGGGCACTCAGCTCTAGACTTCCTTTTCCATTGAAACAAATTCAATTGGCTTTCACATGACAGAGTGTTAAATCATGTTTTTGAGCTCAAAGATTGAGACAAGGATTTTCCACCTAAATGTAACTTTGTTCTTGTAGAATACCTCACAGTCCAGCATTGGTCTTGCTGACTATGCTTCTCTCCAGGTGCAGAATATGATATGATCGGGGGTCATAACAACTAATCTCATCCCCTATCGCTAAATGGGAGACAAGTGCTACAGAAAAAAGGACATACTGGACCAGTTTCCATTTTTCTGTTGGAAAGGTTGAAAATCACTGTGTTAACCAGACTCTATCTTGTGGAGTTACTATAGGACTGGATGGTTCTATATTACTTCTCCAATCTTATTGATGGAGGAACAGATGGAAATGAAGTGTTCTTAACTAAATACAGACTGCAGTTCATGTGAAAAAGCAGGGTATTACTTAAATGGCTGCTGACAAAGGAACGCACTGGTGTATCTGATAATCCCTAAGGAATATATGAGATGACCGGGTGCCAAAAGTGCAATAGAAATGGACTGACAAAAAGGAAGAGAGAGAGGGGATATTGTGGAGCTTTAATGTGAATCAGAATGTGCTTGAAATTTGAACAGTGCAATAATTTGGCAAATCAAACACTAAACCCTGCAGTTTTGCTGTCTGACACATAATTGTGAAGTATGGCTGACAGTTACATGGCAGCATAATTTTACCTCACAGGAAAAAGGCTTTTCCATGCATTATTTAGAACTACATTTAACTTATTATGGATCCTTTATTTTTTGCCCAGTAGCTTTCAATGATTTCTAGTTGGTTGTTAGTCTGTCTAATGGATATGTCAAGTTACTACTGTACTCGAGTGACAAATGCAGTATACAGTGAGAGCATACTTGAAACCAACAGACACAATATCTAAGCCCATAGTCTAACATTGCAATGCTATCAATGTCCCCAGGCTTCAATTTTCAACTTTTTATTTAAGTGACCAATGTATTTCTAAATGAGTACAGTAGATTACTTTGGGTTCCATTAAAACTTGGAAACTAGGATGGAGGACAGTTAGTATTTAGTTAATATTAAAAGTTCTGAGCATTTAGTATTAAAACCTCTGAGTAAAATCCAGTAGTGCAAGATAAATGGAATTTTAAATCAAAATGGAGGTCTTCTTGCCTTTGATCTCTGTTTATATGAATATGTTTGTCATCGATGTATACTGTTGACTGTGAATTGTTGTTTGTTTCAGAGTGTTTCTATAGGGTCAGAGCTAAGGATATAATGCTCCCAGCCCCTGAACAGCCATCACGTTGACTTTATAATCTGTAGGACAGTGATTAATTTGTTCTAGGCTCCATCAGTTCCCACAGGCCAATGGTCCTTGACCTGCAATTCTCATATGCATTCAAGGGGGACAGACAATAGACTAGGGAACATACAAAGATTAGAAAGTGTCTCCAAGATCCTCTGGAGTTTTGAAGATGAGAGATGAGAATTTTTGGGGTTGAGATAGAGCTCAGAGAAATGTAGAGCAGGGAGTCACCTCAAGACATCACTTGATGCATCCTCTTGTGCTGAGTCAAGATTAAATATACCTAAACAATGCATAACAAATATTTGTCTAACCTGTGCTTGAAAACCCGAAAGACTGGGATTCTATAACCCCCATTAGGAAACATTTTCCAGTGATTTGCTTATATGTTGTGAATCACTCTTAAGGTATGTCTACACAGCAACATTATTTCAAAATAACTTAGTCTGCGTCTACACAACAAGAGTTATTTCGAAATAATGTTGAAATACTGTCAAGCTGGAGGACTTCTTACTCTGAGCCCTGTAACCATCATTGTACGAGGAGTATTTTGAAATAAGTGCTGTGTAGAAGCTCCCAATTTCAAAATAAATTATACAATTGCCGTAGCTCAATGTGCACAGCTTTTTTCGAGTTAAGCCCTGCTGTGTAAATGGATCCTTAGGTTATTTTACACTGCACAGCTATTTCAGGTACCAGAGGTATCATGAAATAGCTACCCCATGTCTACACAAGCCTCCAATTATTTTAAAATATTTTTTGAAATAACGGGCATGCTATTTCACCATCCCAGTAAACCTCTTGCACGAGGGTTAAAGGATGGCTCAAAATAGCATGTTATGTGGGTATTTGGTTCGGTGTAGACACAACAAATTTCAAAATAAGCTATTTTGAAATGGCTTTGAAATGAGATACGCAAATTGCATAGCTTAAATTGTGTATCTTATTTTAAGTTTAGGGTGCTGTGTAGACACACCCTCAGTTATTCAAGTTAAAAGGTTTTCTATACTTCTGACTAAATTTGCACTGGTATGATCAATGCAGCAATGTTGATTTAGTAGGTCTGGTGAAGACAAGCTAAGTTGATGGCAGAGTGCTTTCTCTTTGTTGTCTGTACTCAATGTTCCTAAGAGGCAAAAGGTAAATTCTCAGGAAAGCATCTCCCATCAACATAGCATGATGTTAACTGACCTATGTTATGTGTCATTCAATTATGTAACATTCATAACATTCATAAGATGGTGTCACCAGGAGGGCTTTGGCTTCTTCGACCATGGGATGCTATTTCAAGAAGCACTACTAAGCAAGGATGGGGTTCACCTTTCATGGAAGAAGAAGACTGTATTTGGAGACAGACTGACTGATCTAGTAAGGAAGGCTTTAAACTAAGTTCGACAGGGGCAGGTGACCAAAGCCCACAGGTAAGTGAAGAACATGGAGACCTGAGAGATGGGTCAGAAATGAGAAGGAGTGTGGGCTATAATAGCAGAGAAAAAGGAGGGCAAGGCAGAACTGGGAAGCAAAATCAAATCAGTATCTTAGATTCCTATATACAACTGCAAGAAGTGTCATAGTTCTTGCTAAAGGTAATAAGCAGGAAGAACTTGAAGTACTATTTATAAAGGACAACTATGACATTGTTGGTATCACAGAGACTTGGTGGGATAATACACATGATTGGAATATTGGTACAGAAGGGTACAGCTACTCAGGAAGGTTAGGTGGGGAAAAAAGGGAGGAGGGGCAGCCTTATATATTAAAAATGTATACACTTGGACTAAGGTGGAGATGGATGTAGGAGACATATGTGTTGAGAGTCTCTGGATTAGGCTAAAAGGGGTAAAAAACCAATGGTGATGTCATGTCAGGGGTCTACTCAGGCTACCTACCCAGGTGGAAGAGGTGGATGAGGATTTCTTTAAGCGCAGGATTTAGAGGTCATGGGGGACTTCAACTTTCCAGAGATATGTTAGGAAACTATCACAGTGTGCCACAGACTATCCAATAAGTTCTTGGACTGCATTGAAGACAACTTTTTATTTCAGAAGGTTGAAAAAGCTACGAGGGGGGAAGCTGTTCTAGATTTGATTTTAACAAATAGGGAGGAGCTGGTTGAGAATTTGAAAGTGGAAGGCAGCTTGGGTAAAAGTGATCATGAAATCATGGACTTCAAGATTCTAAGGAATGGTAGAAGGGAGAACAGCAAAACAGAGACAATCTATTTCAGAAAGGCAGATTTTGGTAAGCTCAGAGAGCTGGTAGGTAAGGTCACATGGGAAGCAACTGAAGAGAGTTGGCAGTTTTTCAAAGGGACATTATTAAGGGTCCAAAAGCAAGCTATTCCACTGCGTAGGAGATAGAAAGTATGGCAAAAGGCCACCTTGGCTTAACCAGGAGAGTTTGCATGATCTAAAAATAAAAAGGAATCATATAAAAAGTGGAAACTAGGACAAATTACAAAGGATGAATATAAGCAAACAATACAGGAATGGCAGGGGCAAGATTAGAAAGGCAAAGGCTCAAAACCAGCTCAAACTAGCTACACACATAAAGGGAAACAATGATACATTCTATAAATATATTAGAAGCAAGAAGAAGACCGAGGACAGGGTAGGCCCACTGTTCAGTGAGGAGGGAGAAACAGTAACAGGAAACTTGGAAATGGCAGAGGTGCTTAATGACTTCTTTCTTTTGGTTTTAACCAAGAAGTCTGATGATGAAGAAATGCCTATCATAGTGAATGCTAATGGGAAGGGAGTAGGTTTAGAAGATAAAATGAAAAAAGAACAAGATAAAAATCACTTAGAGAAATTAGATGTCTCCAAGTCACCAGGGCCTGATGAAATGCATCTTAGAATACTCAAGGATCTGATAGAGGAGGTATCTGAGCCTTTAGCTATCATCTTTAAAAAATCATGGATGACAGGAAACATTCCAAAAGACTGGAAAAGGACAAATATAGTGACCATCTATAAAAGAGGAAATAAGAACAATCCAGGAAACTACAAACCAGTCAGTTTAACATCTGTGTCAGGAAAGATAATGGAGCAAGCCATTAAGGAATTCATCTGCAAACACCTGGAAGATAATGAGGTAAACAGCCAATAATAAGGTTCTTTGTAAAGAACAAATCATGTCAAACCAATCTGATAGCTTTCTTTGATAGGATAATGAATCTTGTGAATAAGGGAGGAGCCTTGGACCTGGTATACCTAGACTTTAGTAAGATATTTGATATGATCTCACATGATATTCTTATCAATAAATTAGGCAACTACAATTTAGATGAGGCTACTATATGGTGGGTGCATAACTGCCTGGTTAACCATTCTCAGAGAGTAGTTATTAATGGTTCACAATCCTGCTGGAAATGCATAACAAGTGGGGCTCCACAGGGATCTGCTTTGGGACCAGTTCTGTTCAATATCTTCATCAACATTTTAGATATTGACATAGAGATTACGTTTATTAAGTTTGCAGATGATACCAAACTGGGAGGGGTTGTAACTGCTTTGGAGGATAGGGTCATCAATCAAAATGAACTGGACAAACTGGAAAAATGGTCTGAGGTAAAAAGGATGACGTTTAATAAGGACTGCACATAGGAAGGAACAATCAGTCTCACATATACAGAATGGGAAGCAACTGTCTAGGAAGGAGTACTGCAGAAAGAGATGTAGGGGTCATAGTGGACCACAAGATAAATATGAGTCAACAGTGTGACACTGTTGCAAAAAAAAGCAAACATGATTCTAGGATGCATTAACAGGAGTGTTGTGAGCAAGACATAAAAAGTCATTCTGCTCTACTCTACGCTTATAAGACATCAATTGGAGTATTGTGTCCAGTTGTGGGCACCACATTTCAAGAAATATGTGGAGAAATTGGAGACAGTCCAGAGAAGAGCAACAAGAATGATTAAAGGTCTAGAGAACATGATCTATGAAGGAAGAGTGAAAGAATTGGGCTTGTTTAGTTTGGAAAGGAGAAGACTGAGAGGGGTATCTCTCAGTCATATCAGTTTTCAGGTATCTAAAAGAGTGTCACAAGGAGGAGGGAGAAAAATTGTTTTCCTTAGCCTCTGAGAATAGCACAAGAAGCAATGGGCTTAAACTTGAGCAAGGGAGGTTTAGGTTAGATATTAGGAAAAAGTTCCTAACTGTCAGGGTGGTTAAACACTGTAATAAGTTGCCTAGGGGAGTTTGTGGAATCTCCATCTCTGGAGATATTTAAGAGCAGGTTAGATAGACTTCTATCAGGGATGGTCTAAATGGTACCGGGTCCTGCCATGAGGGCAGGGGACTGGACTTGATGACCTCTTGAGGTTCCTTCCAGTTCTAGTGTTCTATGATTCTAAAGTAATGAAAATTAGGTAGACTTACAGCATTAATATAGATCAGTCTTAAATAGGAGTGTATTGTTAAGCAACTATAGTGCTAAAGAAATCTTGAAATTTAGGAGGATAATGTTCCTATATGAACATTCATTCATTCCAAAAGTTCAGAAACAGCACAGTCCTCTATATATTAACAAATAGCTCAAACTTCAAATATTAATACAGCCCATATTGCCCGGTGTCTCCACTCAGCCTTAGCTGTCAAGAATGTTCCAGTTAGAATGCCCAATCAGAAAATTCATTTCAGCTTCCTCTCCTCAGAGGGTTAGAGACCCAAAATAAAATCTCTAGCTCTGGCTGGGCACAGGGGGTATGTCTAGACTACATGGCTCTGTCGACAGAGCCATGTAAACTAATTTACCCAACATAGTCAATGAAGCGGGGATTTAAATAATCCCCGCTTCATTAAA
>CM057847.1:149078189-149094463 GCA_030068395.1 Apalone spinifera
AAATCCCCGCTTCATTGACTATGTTGGGTAAACTAGTTTTCATGGCTCTGTCGACAGAGCCATGTAGTCTAGACATACCCATGTAGTCTTGCAGTGTTTCCTTAAACTCTCAGCTGCCCAGAGCATATTGAAGCACTTGGTTATGTCTACGCTACAATTTAAAAAAATGGTTGGCCCATGCCAGCTCAGCTGTTTCAGGTTCTGGCTAAGGAGCTATTTAATTGAAGTATAGATCTTTTGATAATGGACTGGAACCTGAGCATCTACATCTAAATTAAAACAAGCCTGAGCCCTGTGAGCCTGACTGTACACCACTTGTAGTGTAAACATCAATAGCATTGCCCTATAGCTCAGACAACAGTCTCTCAAACACTGTAAAGCTCATTGGTGTATGATTTCTTTGTTGTATAGAGATTAGATATGATTCAGTAGTAAAGAGTCCAAGGTGATTTTTTTTTATTGAGGTTACTGAACTTAGACAAACCTGCAGCTCTCCGGGAATCTCTAACTACCAGACTGACTTATAGCCTGTGTTGCTCGGTGTTACTGCTCACGATATTAAATTGTGGCATGGACTAAGTAGTCTCAGAATAAATTTCTGACCACAATAAAGGATAACCTCTTAACTTCCTAAGAACTGTCAGAGCCATCTGATGAGCCTTTTGAATTTGGAAGGATATTAATTTGCCCTTCTGATGTTCCTAATTCAGCATGGAATAACATTTTTATTATGATTCATATGATCCTGTGCATTATAGGTTGTCAAGATCCTTAAAACAAACCACCTTCAGTTTCTTTTTTTTTCTTATTGTGCTCCCACTTCAAATGTTTTCTTTCTCCACTTACATGTGAGTCATTGTACTCTGTAAACAACTGAGACTTCCTCCCTCTAAGTGTTTTTTGATACTTTGCAGGAAGGATGCTTAATAAATAAAAATAATGTTACACAACTGTGCAGTCACTAGAAGAGAATGTGTTGCTTTTAAAACAAAAACTGTTGACATAGCCCAAGAATTTCTTAACTTTTCAACTTTAGCTGTTTATCAGTTTTTAAAGGAGAACCAACATACCTTTCTAAAAAAAAAGCAGATTGATTTTTTTGCAGGGACAATCTGGACTGGAGAGAGAAGAAGATAAATAAAAGAAAATTTGGCTTAATGAAACTGGGATGAGAAGGGATTCTGAGAGTTAATATTTTAAGAGAATTAAAAGTGTTACTTGATTTTGCTAACAGGGCATAATTGGAAAAATCTCCTTGCATACCCTTCCTGGTGTCCATGGAGATTTCAGCAACTAAGGATTTGTCTACACTTGCAGCATTAAAGTGCTGCTGTGGCAATGATGTAATGCAACAATGTGGCCATAGTGTCAGCACTGGGGTATAGCTCCCACTGATGGGAGCGCAGATCCCAGCACTTGGAACCTATATACGCTAGCACGTTACTGCACTGAGTGAGAAAATTTTAGGGCAGCAGCTTGAGAGTGTAGACAAGCCCTTAGGCACCTGAAGAACTGTAGTGGCCCTAATAGCCCCAGAAGTCTTAGCAATTTAAGAAAGAAACCCTGAGAGATGTGGACCAAGAATAATGTAGAGTGTAATGAAATTACTACCTGGAGAGGGTTCCCAAAGAGGATAGAGAGTGAAGCTTTTTTCAGTGATGGCAAATGACAGAACAAGGAAAAATGGACTCAAGTCTTGGTTGGATATTAGGAAAAATGATTTCACTAGGAGCGTGGTGAAGCACCGGAATGGGTTATTTTATTATTTCACTGGGGAGGTGGTAGAATCTCCACTCCTAGAGGTTTTTATGTCCTGGCTTGACAAAGTCCTGGCTGGGATGAGTTAGTTGGGGTTGATCTTGCTTTTAGTGGGACTCAGTGACCTTCTGAGGCCTCTTCCAACTCTAGACTTTATGATTGATGCAGAAATCTGTATTTACAGGTCCTGATTCCTAGTCCCAGAAGCAGTACAGGTAGAAGGCAGCAGAAACCAGCCTGGAAGAAATTATTGATGGGCTTTTAAGCCAACGGGTTTTAGTGGAACACTCAGTTCTAATAATGTTGGTCTCTGTCAAGTCTTTAAAAGTGATGTCCAAATGTGGGGGTTGGTAGTTGATTTTTGCTCCCTTAATTGGTGTACACCACCAATGCCCAGCATAGGGAATCTCTACACAGCAGGGCTAAAGCCAAAATAGCCATTGCGTAGCTTAAGTCAAAATAGCTTATTTTGGCTTTTGATGCTGTCTACGCAGCAGGAAGTCCAAAAAAGAGCACTCTTCCTCTAACTTCCCTTACTCCTTGTACAATGAAGATTACAGGAGTTGGAGTAAGAAGTCCTCCAGCTCGACATTATTTCAATATTATGTCGAAATAACTTTTTGTAGTGTGGACGCGGACTATGTTATTTCAGAATAACACTGCTGTGTAAACATAGCCATAGTGATATCAGGAGGTGATAACCTCAATTGTAAGTGAGATGGGGACTTGTTATTAGTTTTGTGTGTGGCCAATGTTTTTGGGGGGGTTTTTTGGTTTTTTTTTTGTTTGTTTGGTTTTTTTGGCTAATCCTTTGTAATAGGACAGTTATTACAAATTTGCTTTTACTTTCCAACGTCCCCAAGGGCTGGAACAGTGCTGGTATTATTTTTCATGTTCCTTTAGTCAAGAAGTGGGGTGGGATGTCTGAAAGAGACAGTGTGATTTCTTAGGTGGATGACATACTGTTTGTACTCTGACTGGGGAAGAGAATTTGGAAGTACTGGACAGTGTAACAAAAGATCTAGGAAACTGGGTATAAAGTAATCCAAAGAAAGCCCAAACATGTTCCCAAAAAGTAAACTATTTTGGAGTGATTTGGGGACAGAACATTCCCATGTCAACAGAGTCGAGCTGATTCTTAAACTACCAGCTCTTAGAACCTTTCTGAGAATGGTTAATTTCTCCTGAGATTTGATTGAGGGACTTTTAGAGAAGGCAATCCTACAGCATGAACTCTTAAAGAAGGAGATGAAATGAAGCTCTTTGCATTAAGAAGTCATGGTCCAGGTAAAAAAGGCATAATTCTAGCTTCAACTTTAGCATATCCCCAACTGGGATGGCTGTTTGTGTGCTGCAACTGGCTACTGAAAGATTGATGGATGATCTAGTAGATCGGAACTATGGAACAGAGTTCCATCCTCTAGTTTACACCTCTAGTTTACAATTGCAAGTGAAGTAGAGAGAGAATCAAGCCACTGTGAAAATAGGAGGTTTAGATAGTTTGGGAATACCTGGTGGAATTTCCCACTTTGTTATTATTAACAGGCATGTGTCCAGCCTCAGCAAACCTTAAGCAAATCAGGGCTGATGAACTTGATGAACCCCAAGGTGGTGCACAAGTCATAGCTAAAAATTCAACTGCTCCGTCCCAGAGAAAAAGGGCAGGGGAAATAGGGATTGAGGCCCAGATAGGTCTGAGTAAAAGTTAATAAGTTTAGCTTAAATGTTTAAATGATACCTCCCAATAAAGGAAGGGAAAAGGCTGAGGTTGCAAGTGGGATAGAAATTGTTGAAATCCCTGGGCCAAGGGCCTTCTTCACGTGGACTCCACGTGAAGAAGGCCCTTGGCCACAGGGATTTCAACAATTTCTATCCCACTAGCAACTTTAGCCTGGACCACTCCACACAAGAGATCCACTTCCTAGACATTACAGTGCAAATAAGTGATGGTCACCTAAACACCCCCTTATACCAGAAACCTACTGACCACTATCCAGCTTTCATCCAGGACACATCACACAATCCATTGTCTACAGCCAAGCCCTAAGATACAACTATTTTTGTTCCAGTCCCTCAGAAAGAGATGAACACCTAAAGGATTTCTATCAAGCATTCTTAAAACTATCATACCACACTTGAGCAAAAAAACTTCAAAAACCAACTTCAGCATGAAATTGCAGAGCTGGAATTCATATGAATTCTTGACACTATCAAACTGGGTTTGAAGAGAGATTGCAAATGGCTAGCTCACTACAAAAAAGTAATTTTCCCTCTTTCAGTACGTCAGGCCTTCCTTGTCCAGCAACCTGGGGACCTGAGTGGTCCCAAACAACTGAGTTTGCTGGAGAAGGGGAGGTCAAGGCTTCCTACTTGGCTGTAGGCTCTGCTTCTGGGTGGAGCTGTGTTCCCTGCCACCTACCGCTGCCTCCAGTCCTCCACCATGCCTAGCCTGGCCGGGGCTGCATGTCTTACTGCTCCAGCCCTGGACAGGGGCCAGCACCACTGTCTCCAGACCCAGCAGAGGCTGAACCCCCCTCCCTGTTAGTGACAGCCAGGGATGTGCATCCAGCTGACTCCAACCATAGCCGAGTTTGAGCTCCCTGCCACTAGCCCCAACTGGAACTATGCTTCTGCACAGTGCCAGCCCTGGCCTAGGCTGCACTTCTGGCCACCAGCCTCGCTACCTCCAGCCCTGGCTGGGGCTGTGCTCTTTGCTTCCAGTCCTAGCTAGAACTGTGCTCTCCACTGCATTGGCCCCACTGTGGCTGGGCTCCCCACCACCAGCCCAGCCCGGGCTGCACTTCAGAATATGGGGAGCCTGGGCTCTCTGGTCCAACAATAATCATGGTCCTGTTGGGCCACACAGTCCTGGATTTTAGAGGTTCAACCTATATTTACACCTTCTCGTCTACCACTGGGAATGGATCACATCCATCCTGACTGAATTGAGATCATTAGGACTGATCTTCCACATAGTAATATAACACATTCATCTTTATATATGTATATATAGCTGCCAAAGGGCATGTCTACACTAGGAAATTATTTCTAAATAACTAAATTTGGCTTAATGACTCCCGATTGTACAAAACTGAGGTAGTGTGTTACCACTATAAGGAAGCCTCAAAATTAGTCCAAAGCAGGCTCTGTTAATGTGGATATGCTACCTCGACTTAGAGCCCAAGGAAACACGGGGGAGTAATTTGTTTGAATGACTCTGGGGAGTAGTTATTTCAAATTAGCGGCACTGAAGCATCCACACTCCCACTATTTTGAAATAACTATTTCAAAATTAGTGTTATTCCTAGAGGAAAACGGGAGTACAGATTTTGAAATAACCTGTTATTTCAAAATAACAGGCTTCGCAGTGTGTATGTTCCGTTTATAAATTCAACCTAAGAGGTGTTATTTCAAAATAACATGCTACTGTAGACCAGGGCAAACAGAAGTTTCTGTTTCACGAATCTGACAAAGTAGGTTCCAGCCTATGTAAGCTTATGCCCAAATAAATTTGTGAGTCTTTAAGATGCCGCATCACTCTTCATTGTATTAACACTTACATAATTTTATTAAGACATTTAATAGCACTATTGCACAATCTTTCTATTTTTACTTAAATGAGCTGTGATATGGTAGTCTGTCTAGTTAAGTATGTAGTAGCACCGTGGGGCCAATCCACCTCTGTTCTAGGATATAGTCTTTTCAGACATTAACGTATGTGAAAGCCTAGATAAGGAGTAGTATTGGCAGAAAGAATACTTTCCCCAGAATAAATAATATTTGGGAGAAAAGTTATTTCAGTTTTTTAAAAAGAGATTTGCAAAATGGAAGGGGCAAGTCTGGCCTGGTCTACATTAGGACCTTAGTCCAAAATTTGTCCCCCAAGGTTGATTTTGTACGCAATGCGTCCACACTACCAAGACCATTATTCCAGAATAAGGGGCTGTGGAATTCAAACTCTGAAGTCCTGATTTTCATGAGGAGTAATGCTATTCCCGAACTTGTAAGTCTGAAATAATGTTAGTGTGGATGCTCCAGTGCCATTAATTCAAACTAATTGGCCTCTGAAGGTGCATCACCACAGCAGGGCTTAAATTGAAATAAGCTACACAAATTGAGCTATATCAATTGCATAGCTTGTTTCAAAATAGCTTATTTTGAAATTGGGAATAACTACACAGCATTTATTTTGAAACAGAGCACTCTTCCTCAGACTTTACATCTTGTACAATGAGGCTTACAGGAGTCGGAATAAGAAGTCCTCCAGTATTTCAATATTATTTTGAAATAACTTCCTTCTGTGTAGACGTGGACAAAGTTAATTAGAAATAACACCAGTTATTTTGAAATCATGTTAAGAACATAACATAAGAACATAAGAATGGCCGTACCGGGTCAGACCAAAGGTCCATCTAGCCCAGTATCCTGTCTGCCGACAGTGGCCAGCACCAGGTGCCCCGGAGGGGGTGGACCGAAGACAATGATCAAGAATTTGTCTCCTGCCATCCCTCTCCAGCTTCTGACAAACAGAGGCCAAGGACACCATTTCATCCCCTGGCTAATAGCCATTTATAGACCTAACCTCCATGAAATTATCTAGCTTCACTTTAAACTCTATTATAGTCCTATAGTCCTATATGTTGCTGTTTAGACGTACCCTGGGAGGCCTCCTACAGCTCCCCAGAGTGCTTCCTGGGACCCTGAGTCCATGGTAGCACACCCACATCAATGGAGCTTGCCTCAAACTACATTCGATTCTTCCCTGTAGTGAGGACACGGAACTTCAAATTTCCAAAATCAGGTGCTCAGAAGTCAAACTTAGAAAATTCAAAATAATCTCCTAGTGTGGACATGGCCTCTGAGACTGTTGGGAGAAGCTTAGGGAAAGGAACTAGTTTATACGTATCTTTCTCCTTCATAGTAAGAAAAGGATTTCTGCTGAAGTTCCAACCTGCAGGACTAGTGAGGGAAAGGGACTGGCTGAAGGAGAAGTTAGCTAATGACCTACACCTGGCCTAAGATACAACTGCAACCAAGAAAAAGATCTGGGGACTACTGTCCTGACAGAGTGATCATTTGAAATACATCCCCATCTCTGGAATGAGAGTTGGAGAGAAGGGGTTCTTAAACAGGGGCAAGAAAGCCTTCTAGAACACTCATATGGACCCAGAAAGGGTTTTAACTTGAGTGACTAACGACAAGGGTTATGTTCTGTAGAAAGAGTTAATAAACCAAACCCCATAAAAGAGGTATTTGTTTTAAATCAATCCTGTCTGGGTAACTTACTGGAAGAGTCTGAGCTAGTGCTGTGCAGTGCATTTGCATGACCAAGCCCGGTCAAAGACTTTGCGGGGCCCAAAGCAGCATGCTGTGTTTGGCTGAGCCGCACGGCTGCACGTTTCCCAGTCAGGGCACTGAGCGAGTGGCCAGGTGGGCATGGCCAGGAGTTGGGCAGTGCGGGGCCCTGAATGTGCAGGGCCAAAGGCAACTGCCTCGCTTGCCTTGTCTAAATGCTGGGCCTGTGCATGACCATGAGGAGCCACAAGGGGATTTTCTGAAAGCAATCACTTTATGACATGAGCATATAGCTATTTAGCTCTTGGTGAGGTATGTTAGAGATGGTGTACCTCTTTTTAGGAGTTGAGTGTATCAGTGCATTATAGTCAACTGTCCAAGTTTCTTTCATCAATAAATATCTTTGACGAAGAGCTACTACTCATACAGCAGAGACCGATTGTAAGTTCCATCACTGTAGCATCTGAATACCCCATTGCCCATTTAAATAAAACAAAAATAATACATAGTATGTAAGCAGAAAACTTAAAATATACAGCTATGCAAAATAGTTTTTGCCATTTGAAAAACCCAGCAAAACATGCATTATGGCTTTGCTACAAAGAGAAATAACATTTTTTCCGACCTGAAACAGTTTAGGGAAAAAAGGCAATTTTATACATGCAGAAATATTTCACTGTTAAAGACGGTTTATACTGTAAAAAATGGCAAAAATTATCAATAAAATGGTCAGTGGCATCCATGTTGAAAATAGCAATGTTTACTGTTAGCAATAAAGTAAAAAGAAATTATATGTAATTAGTTATTCCAGATGTAATTATGATAATTGTTTCATCGTTAAATAACCAAGGTACATGCAATGATCCATTGTCTGACCTCAGTTCCTTGCTCTTTGTTTGTGTTCAAGTGAGAGACCACAATTTTGTCCAGAAAGATTTTAAAATTGATGTTTAAAAGTTGGACACTTTGCATAACTATGCATTGCCTGTTTGTTTATACTTGTCTACGTACCTGAACTTGTAATTGGGAAAGTTGATGTTGATGACACATTGTTAATCTATTTATCCCATCATTGAACATCTTTATGGAATAAATCAGAGTACATTGATTTTTTTTGCTCTCTGCAAAATATTCCTTAGGGAATACAAAATATGCTGATAATATTATTTGGTTCACGTTTTACAGGATTTAACTGAAGCCATTATCACATAATGATCTCAGAAGAGAAATAAACTCCTGGTGGTCATAACTTCTCCATTTCTGTACATTTGAAACATTTTAGCTGAGAGAAAAGAGCCAACTTGTGAAGTAATAGTATTGGGGGAAACTATTGCATATATGCCATATTAAATTTAATGCTCTTGAAAAGTGCTAGATTGATGACTTGGAAAGTGAAATCTTCTATTTTGGGTACAGAATATGTACAGCACTGAAACCAGCAATGTGCTCAATCCTGACCAGTAGAGACCACTCTGAGAAATAGGAAAAATAGGATACATTAAGTCTCTGGAATCTCTTGTGATTGATAACAAGAATGCAAATTGCATAACAAGAATGCAAATAACAATTAAATGCATATTCTGTGGTTTCCAACCACAGCAAGATGTAAACTGGTGACTTATAAGTGAAAGCATTTATATTAATGTATTTCCTTCAATGAATGTGTGTGATATGGCCCTGACAAGTCATCTGAGAATCAACATGTATTATGGAAATCTCAAGTCATCCCATCTTTCAATAATTTAATAACTATTCTAATGCAGAGCACATATCATTGACAACATACTTATGTTTCAAATAGCTGCAGTCATTAATTAAAAGTATGTGTTCTATTGACATATACCATCTCATTTCTAGTATACAGAACAGGCTTTTATATGATTTCCACAATGAACCATTTTGTAATATTTTGTGCAATTAAGCCAATTATAATTAGCCTGCTGTAACAGTATGCCTTGGTTCCTCTGGTCCTGTAGCGTGCTGTGTGCTGTGTTTGAAAGTAGAGTGAATTCAGACCGTATATTAGAACTGAAAAAAAAAGGCAGCCTGTTACCTTGTGTAATTTACTACATGGATTCTCACTGTTGGAATCAAGGTTCTGCATCATACAGACTCAGTGATGTGGCTTTATAGAGGTAATTAATTTGGACATTTGAGATGAAATGTATTTCTTGTAAAGATTGGTATAGTCATTATGGTAACAAGAATATAGCAAAACTCACAATATTTAACATAATTGATACTCTCAATGCTACATAAATATATCCTTAAGAGAATATTGTTCCTTTGAACTGAAATCCAAAGTATAGTCAGATCTGGCAGATGCACAATTTAACTATTCACTGGATGGTTCAGAAATGGACAGAGAACAAAAAATTAATCCATTGAGCAATAAAATAATATATATATTAAAATGAAACACTAATCTGTCTACTTATTTTAGGACCCTAAATAGCAGGATTTGGGTAATCTTGAAAATCTCACCCTCAAAATCTACCTTTCAATTCATATTTTTAAAAGTGTTTTATTACTTTCAATATACTCCAGAAAATGGAAAAAATGTAATTTATGTTTCATACTTTGCCTTATTTTGCCTGAAAAAATAAATAATTGTAAAATTAGTAAACAAACTTTCTTTTTAATTCTTTGCTGCATTGCCTTAAAATTCTTGAGCTTCAATTTACAATAATCAGCTGGAAAATTTCTCAAGGCAATAATGAAGACTGTAAATCATGAAGTATCATTGGAGTTGACTGTCACTTATTTATTTATGATGATCTCCTTATGAATGCATGCTAAACATTGATTTCTTGCTGAAACATAAATTATAATTCAGAAATCTGACCTCAAAAGACTTAAAGAAGTTAAGCTTATTCCAATATTTTAAAAAATAATATTTTTCCTATGTAGAACAAAATGGAAAAGAAGATTATCATTCCCAAAGGGATGTGTTCACAAATTAACAAATTCCTTATTTTTTTTTCTATTTCTTGGGACTTTTTTGGTCTTGCTCACCATTGCTCTTTATACTTACAATAGATTCATAGAAGATCAGGGTTTGTAGAGACCTCACAAAGGCATCTAATCCAGCCTCTTCCCCAAAACAGGAAAAGCACACAATGCCTGCATATTCCAGAATTCAAGCCTGTTCCAGAGGATGCACTCCAGCAATTCCCCTCCTCACCCCCCCCTCACCCCGCCCCCGACTGCACTATCAGTGTTAGGAACATGGACATGCCCATGTGAATCCTGGGTGAGGTAGCCTATTGCTTGCTCCCCTGGCTGATGAAGCCCTACGTGGTCATTCTGGATCCCACTAAGGAGCATTTCAACGCCAGGAGGAGCAGGTGCCTCATGATTGTGGAGTGTGTGTTTGGCTGCTTGAAGGGGAGGCTCAGTAATCTCCTCACCCACCTAGACCTCAGCGAGTGCAACATCCCCTTCCTGGTGGTGGCCTGCTGTGATATCCACTTGCTTTTGTGAGAGCAAGAGGGAGATTTTCCTGCCAGGGTGAAGGGCAGAGACTGAACGGCTGGCCAGGGCTAATGAACAACTAGACACTAGTGCTATTCAGCAACCACATACAGGGGTAATCCTCATCTGGGAGGCCTTGAGGGAGAGTTTCAGACAAGGCCAGTTGTAAAGCTTTCTCCTGGGTCTCTCCACAAGGAGTCCCTGCATTGCCCCTGTATGCCTTTCCTCCCCCACCCCTTTCTTCCCCTGCCCTCACTTCTGACCTTTCTCCCTCCCCTGCAGAACAAATAAAAAAGCCACTTTTTTAACAAACAAGTCTCTTTATTTGGGGGATATAAAATGGGGGAAGCACTGAGAAAAGAACCTGGAATGGGGGATGGGAAAAGAGAGGAAAGAGGCTCAGAGATGGGGCTGGGACTGGCACCTGCCTCAGTCAGCTCTGGAGGCTTCAACTACCCTTGAGGTCCCATAGCCTCATATTTGGGGAGCCCTGGCAGCTCTGGGGAGGCTAGGAAGGGAAACCATGGGGGCATGGATAGGGGCTGAGAGGTGGCTGGTGGCCTGCTCCATGCACAAGGCCATTCACTCCATCACCGAGGTGAGGGAGAAGCACATGGCCTCATGCTGGCTCTCCAGCTGGTCCCAGGCAGTCTTCCACTGCTCCCAGTCAGCCTGGCACTCCTCCTAGTCAGCGACCCATTCCTGGCACTCATTGTTAAGGCCCTTGAAAAGGGACTGGAGGCAGGCCATCTTCTCCTGCAGCAGGTCTTCCTGGGTGCATTTCCTCCAGCAGATTCTGTGGAGTTGGGAGGATGGCACGGAAGGCGGTGGACATGCCATGCTCACAGCTGGCTCAGCTGTGAAGAAGTTATAAGGGCTGTCATCCTAGGAGGCACTGTGCATGAAGCCTACCTCTAATCATAGAATCATAGAATACTAAGACTGGAAGGGACCTCGAGAGGTCATCAAGTCCAGTCCCCTGCCCTCATGGCAGGACCAAGTACTGTCTTATGAGATTAATTAATTAATTAATTAACCAATGGCGATGCGGAAAAATCTTGAAAAATCCCGAAACTAGTATGCAGCGGGAGTGTACAGCTTGGTGGATGAGAACTGAGCATTTTTCTGGATGAAATGAATACTAGTAGTACTAATTATCGATCATTGTTAAAGTACTTAGACATTTATCTAACCTACTCTTAAATATCTCCACAGATGGAGATTCCACAACCTTCCTGGGCAATTTATTCCAGTGTTTGACCACCCTGACAGTAAGGAACTTTTTCCCTAATGTCCAACCTAAACCTTCCTTGCTGCAGCTAAGCCCACTGTTTCTTGTTCTATCCTCGAGGTCAAAATTAACAAGTTTTCTTCCTCCTCCTTATGACACCCTTTTAGATAACTGAAAACTGCTATCATGTCCCCCCTCAATCTTCTCTTTTCTAAACTAAACAAACCCAATTCTTTCAGCCTTCCCTCATAGGTCATGTTCTCTAGACCTTTAATCATTCTTGTTGCTCCTCTCTGGACCCTCTCCAATTTCTCCACATCTTTCTTGAAATGTGGTGCCCAGAACTGGACACAATACTCCAACTGAGGCCTAATTGGTGCAGAGTAGAGCGGAAGAATGACTTCTCGTGTCTTGTTCACAAGACTTCTCGTGTCTTGCTCTGAGCCAACACTGAGTCTTGGTTCAGATGATGTTGATGTGCTTCGAACAAGGCCATCTGTTGCCTAGACAGTGGGCACTTTCTTGTAGGGGCATCGACATCCCAGGGAAGCATTGCAACCCCCATGTCCCAGGAACAGTCAGGCATGGGAAGATGCAAGCCAGGCCAGAAGCCTGCATGTGATAAGGAGGTTTGGGGTAGCTTAGCCTCCTTCTGTGTCCCGCACAGCTAGGTCTGGCACCGGCAGCATCCCGCAGGGAGAAAACTTCTATCCCTGCCTGCTGGAGGGAGAGGGATGTTAGGTCAGAGGTGTGTGAGCGGCCGAGGCCACTTGCTGGAAGGAGTGCTATTGGGGTCCCTTCCTCTTCCTCCCTCCAGCATGTTCCCATGCGGGTTTCCATGGAGAGGATCAAATGCTGCCTGAGTGCAGGCACGAGTTTGTGCTGCGTGTGGCACTGCTGTATGGTTCCATGATTCCAGCCTCCTTAGTGGTGGCTTCTCATGGGAAGGTGTTCCACCATGAAGACCAGAGTAAGGCAGGCCTCTCTAGGAAGCTTGTAAGAAGGACGGAGGGGTTACTGTGTGAGACCATCATGGAGCTAAGTGCTCTGGACTGGCGCTCCATGTGCACGTATGTGCACAGGCTATTGTGCAACTCCAGGCCATGTAGGCCAAGCGAGAACCACGCAGCCCCTCGCAGCCCACTGCCTGCTCCAGTGTGTGTATAGAGAAAGTGAAAGAACTCACCTGAAGTGCGTTCCCCCGGTTCATCTGACATCTGGGAGATATCCTGGGATGGGAGGACCAACTCTAGGGGGAGGAGCTCCTGGCTTGAGACATGGTTGCCTGGCTGGCCTGCTTCTCTTCCTCCACAATCCCGCCCTCATGGAGGCTGATGTTGGGCGTGTCTTGGCTGGATTCAATTATGATGGGGGGAGGTGACCGGCCCCCTCTCTCAAGATGTCATCAAGCTGGTTGTAGTACCAGCACATGTTTGCTGCTGCTCCATAGTGTCCACTATGCTCCCTGGCCTTATTGTAGGCCTGCCAGATCTCCTTCATCTTCATGTGGACCTCCATGTGTGTCCCTTCTCAGCCAAGCTAGAGACCATCCAGCCGTAGACATTGGCATTGCACCTTCTGATGCGGTGATCCTGGAAGTTGGTCTCCTCACTCTAACCTCACTGAGATCCAGGATCTCCACAGCAGTCCAGGCTGGTGCTCTCTTGCATCCCTGGCCACTTGCAGCCGAAGGTGCTGTGGGAATCCTGGCAGCCATGGGGGGCTCAGAGGGAGCACTGGGGTCAGTCATGACTCCTTTGCTGTTGTGATGTACCTTTGTGCCACAAGCTCTTCTCTTGCAGCCTGTTGCTTTAAAAACTCCACAGGAGAAGGGGAGCAGTGGAGCTGGCAGGTGTGGCCAGAGTGGACAGAAGTGCAGCTGTGAGAGGCGTCTGGAAGACAATTATTTCAAAATAACAGCAGCTGAGCATCCACATTAATACTATTTGAAATAACATTTTTGAAATAAGTGTTATTCTTCATGGAAAGCAGGAGTACAGAATTTGAAATAACCAGCCCATTATTTTGAAATAATGGGCTTGGTAGTGTGGACTCTCCACTGGTTATTTCAAAATAAGGGGCAATATTTTGAAATAACTCCATAGTATAGAGCAGGACTCAGTCCCCAGACTGTAAAGCCACGTCTACACTGCAGCGCTATTTCGGGATACCAGAATATCCCAAAATAGCTATCCTGCGTCTTCATAGCAAATCTGTAATTTAAAAATATATCAGGCTAACTATTGTGACAGCCCTGTAAAGCTCATTGCAAGAGGAGAAAGGGCAGTTTTGACATGACATAGGTTATTTCAAAATTTGGCCCTTGCTAGATGTAATTCCAGTTGCACTTTGGCCTTCCTGATCACACTCCTGTAGAGTTAAACAATATTTTTATACTCCTCCCTAGTCAACTGTACAAGTTTCCATTTCTTGTAAGCTTCTTTTTTTGTTTTTAACTCGCCACAGATTTCTCTGTTAAGACAAGATGATTGCCTGCCCTATTTCCTATTCTTTTTGCACATTGGGATAGTTTGCTCCTGAGACCTCAATAAGGCTTCTTTAAAATACAGACAGATCTCCTAGACTCCTTTCACCCTCACATCAGCCTCCTAGGGAAACCAGCTCATATGTTCCCTGAGGGTACACCAGTATAGCAGGGCTTACCTCAAAATAAGCTATGCAAATTGAGCTACATCAATTCTATAGCTTATTTTGAAATTGGGAGAATCTACACAGCACTCATTTCAAAATAGAGCACTCTTCCTCTTACTTCCCTTACGCCTCGTACAATGAGGGTTACAGGAGTCTGAGTAAGAAGTCCTCCAGCTTGACAGTATTTTGACATTATTTCAAAATAACTGCGTGTTGTGTAGACATGGACTAAATTATTTCAAAATAATGTTGATGTGTAGATGTACCCTGGGAGAGTTGAAGTCTGTGTTACAGAAATCCAGTTCATCTCTGTTAATCAAAACCTAGAACAGATTGCAAGGATGTCTGTTGGTTGAGAGAAGCATTTAGAGGAGTGGACAGAAGTTGTGTCTACATGATATGTTGAGAGTGTATGCCCTGTTTGTTTGCTAAAATGGATTTCTCTCTCAGACGTCTTACTGAATGCTTCTCTGCTCCTGGACACCCAAATAATGGCAAGGTCTAGTGTATTTCCTCTTCTCCGTGGACTTCATAAGTCATTCATATCTTTGTCAGTTCCATGCTCAAAATGCACTTTATTTACTGGGTACTTTTTATATCCTTACAGCAGCTCCACCCACTATAAATTATTTTCTCCTTCTGAGTAGTAGCTCTGAGCATATAACAAGAAACTGCAAACAATGATATCTGGGCACTCAGTACTTCTGAAAAATCAGGTCACTTATTATTATACCTAAGTAAGGAGCTAGGCATTGATATTCAGTCAGACAAGTTTGAACAGTTTTGTCACAAAGGAAGCCTGTGGCAGAGCCAGACATAGAATCCATATTTCCTGACTCAGAGACTTGTGTTTATGCCATCAGGCCCTGCTTCCTGTCAGTTGCACATTAACACTCAACCTATCCAGGATTCAGAATGTCACAGTGAGGTTATTATATAAAGTGCATTAGAATGGTATCATTATTCCACTTTACTTTTTTTTAATTGATTGCTTTTCATTTTTAGGACAAAGTTATTTAAAACGCCAGGTATATTTAAAGACATTAATCAACATTTTAAGCACTTACTATTTGCTTTCCATCTTTGAGAACATCCTGTCATATTGTTCTTATATTATTCAAAGTCTTACATTCTAGTAAAATTAATTACATTTTAGAAGGTTATAATTTAAATGCTGGATTTCTCCTGTTCAAATGATCAAGCATTTTCACTAACAATATGTAAATGTGTCAAACGTGGAAGCCATTATAAACATTATCTTACCTTTATTATATATGAAATCACAAATTTATTACAAAAGAGTTTCTTCACTTTCAATTCATTCATTCAGTATGTTTCCACTATGCCAATAATTGTAGGTATGTGCTAAATCAGGGCTACTCAATATGCGGCCCGCAGCCCATTTGTTTGCAGCCCGCGTTGTGGTGTGGGTTTAGGTGGGGCTCAACACATGGCTGATGTGTGGGAGCCAAAACATGATAATATAATGGTCTTCAGTTGATAGGTGTTTTAGTAGTTAAATTCCTGGACTGTCATTGCTCATTAAAAGTGCTGTCATATGGGTGGAAATCAGGTAAATATTGTATTTTATTAATAGCAGCAGAACTGATTTAAATGGGGCCTGCGTGTTGTGTAGTCTTGCCTTAATCTTTATATTCATGACCGTCCATGAGAAAGAAACTATTTGCATATATATTTCCATGTATATGCAACCATACTTAAGTTGCAGCCCGCAGCATGTGCTGTGACTATCATTGTAGCCCCCAGGGCTTCCAAAGTTGAGTAGCCCTGTGCTAAATGATGTTCATAGAATCATATATATAGTAGCCCAATGTCTGAGAGTCTGTAACACTGAAATGCTGGC
>CM057847.1:149099319-149126446 GCA_030068395.1 Apalone spinifera
TAGTTTAACTTCTGTGCCAGGGAAGATAATGGAGTAAGTAATTAAGGAAATCATTTGTAAACACCTTATAGTAGCCCCATCTAAATTGTATTTGCCTAGTTTATCGATAAGAATATCATGCGAGACCGTATCAAACGCCTTACTAAAGTCTAGGTATACCAAATCCACCGCTTCTCCCTTATCCACAAGACTCGTTATCCTATCAAAGAAAGCTATCAGATTGGTTTGACATGATTTGTTCTTTACAAATCCATGCTGGCTGTTCCCTATCATCTTGCCACCTTCCAAGTGTTTACAGATGATTTCCTTAATTACTTGCTCCATTATCTTCCCTGGCACAGAAGTTAAACTAACTGGTCTGTTTCTGGGTTGTTCTTATTTCCCTTTTTATAAATGGGCACTATATTTGCCCTTTTCCAGTCTTCTGGAATTTCTCCTGTCTCCCATGATTTTCCAAAGATGATAGCTAGGCTCAGATACCTCCTCTATCAGCTTTCTGAGTATTCTAGGATGCATTTCATCAGGCCCTGGTGACTTGCAGGCATCTAACTTTTCTAGGTGATTTTTAACTTGTTCTTTTTTTATTTTGTCTTCTAAACCTACCCCCTACAGGAAGTTAATCAGAACTAATTGAATTAAAGCTGTATGATTTAAGAAATTCTATTTCCAAACTAAAGAATAGTGTTGTTCACTTTGGGACACTTTGGACCACTCTTAATGTTTTTGTTGCCGGAATCTGTCTGCAGAGAAATCAAAAAATGAAATTAATAATTGTGTTAGCTATGCCTCCTATAATTGAAAAAGAAAACGCTGCAGAAACTGAATCTATAACAATTTGGTTTTAACTGAAGTATTTCAGTAGAGTGTCTAGAAGTTAAATATCTATGTTCTAAAATATTTACTCAAAGCAAATTACACCAATCTTATAAATTGGTTTTAAATATCGAATATTGGGTGTCCAGTATATTTCAAATGTATGCTAATATTAACCTTGATGCATTGTCTTCTAATCTGTTTTTGCATTCCCCGACTACCATATTAAGAGCACAGGGTGTAACCATGTAGCTAAAATGTTGTATTACAGTGTTTGTATAAAAATTTAATAATAAGTCTTATGTAAAGTAATGTTCGTTAGTGTACCCTTAAAGCCACCCTTTCTAACCAGCAAGAAGGAAAGGCCTACTGCCATTCTGGCAAAGATGTATCAAGCAGTCTGTGTGTGTCCATTATTGATGTCAAGGCAGGAACAGACTAGAATACTTCTAGTGGCTGATTATGGTCACTGTATGTCATAGGGTTTGTTGATGTAAGTATAAATGTTATAGAGTTTTGTTATAAGTAATTACAAAGAGTCCTGTTCTTTGTACAAATGGTGTTTTGGTATGAGTGGACAGTGCATGTGTTAATTCAATGAATTTGAAGGTCATTTTTATCAGATGTACCAAAAGTGGGGAGCTGAAATCTCAGCGACACAAGGTAACATAAACACTGATGGATTGGTAACTGGTTAAAACTGATGAATTGGTAGCTGCTTCACTTTGCTGTATAGCAGCAGGAAGTCAGTGAGAGATGATCAATGTTCTATGAGGGATCATGAGGGCCACTGACTCACAGATGGTGTTGATATTATTGGAACCTAAGAGTACTTTTACGCAGCAGCATTATTTTGAAATAACTAGTGTTATTTTGAAATAACTTAGCCTGAATCTACACAGCAGGCAGTTATTTTGAAATAATGTCGAAATACGGTCAAGCTGGAGGACTTTTTACTCAGACTCCTGTAACCCTCATTGTACAAAGAGTAAGGGATATCAGAGGAAGAGTGTTGTATTTTGAAATAAAAGCTGTGTAGACACTCCCAATTTCAAAATAAGCTATTTTGAAGTAAGCTACGCCATTAACATAGCTCAATTTGCATAGCTTATTTTGATTTAAGCCATGCTGTGTAGATGCACCCCAATGATTTATTTTTCATTATTTGCATGCAGGGAGAATGAGGGGCCCATGAAAAAATAAGGTATTTCTCAGGACTAAATCAAACTGAAGTTGATACCAGAACTGGTTAAAAATAATGAAACCAAAGAAGGCTTCATCATATTCCTACAATTTTGAAATATATGGAAAATGAAATAACTTATAAAAAGTTTATTTTTCTTTAGACTCCTACTTTGCATCTGGAGAGATACTGATAGTAGGGACTGGAAAAAATCTAATCTGACAGCAACAACTTTAAAATGGATCGTGGGATGAATAAGGCATGACAGATCTATAAATCTAACCTCAATACTGGGGAAGTCTTGAGAGTGACTATACAAGGGAGAAGCTGGGACAACTGTTGGATAGATGTAACCTGGTTAAGGACAAGGAAGATTTATAGAGGAGGAAGTGAATAACAAGACTATAAAGTGACAATGAGATTGACAGGAGCATAGTAGTTCATTAATTATTTGTCGTTCAACAAATTTGGTAACAGAAGACTGTCTATACAGACAAGTATAAAAGTAAGCACAGTACTAAGACCCCATCCTGCAATATGAAGGGCACTCTCGAGTCAAGCCTATTTGAAGTCAGTGCCAATTGAAGTCCTACTGCTAAGCAAATACAGAATGTCCTCAATTCTCATTGAAATGAATGGGAATTGAAGGCATTCAGTACTTTGTTAAGCACCTTGCAGGACTGGATGCTTAATGGTGAAATGCTTTAAAAAAACTGTCTTGGTAGAAGAGATATGACTGAAAAAAACCCCCACTTTATCTATATGATTGTCTTTGAGCTTGTCAAGGCTGATTCCCCATTTTGGCATGATGAATGCAGAAGTGGGGGTCCCACAAAAGTACCCCCAAAACTCTATCTTTCCAGGCTTCGGTATAAAACTTCCTCCCAAAATCCTAATACCTGGATTTTGGGGAATCCACTGCCACCAATAAGTGCTTTTGAACCCACAAACAGAGATGGACAGTTGAAACCAATCCCAGGAAACCCCAAGCTCTTTTCTCCAAAGAGCTTGAAAAAGAAAGAGAAAATATAAACTGCCATCTGTGGTTGTTATCCCCTAATCAGAGGCATGCAGATCCCACAGACAGATTTTCTATGACACAGAAATGAACCAATACCGGGTTAATAAAAAAAAGAAAGAACTTTTTATTATCAAAACAATACTCCTGTTACAAGCATAGTTGGATTGGCTAGATGGTAAGAGACACCAATTAATAAATTCATGGGGAATTTTCCCATGGGCTCAAAGCTTAGTTACAAAAGGGAGGAAAATCCATTTCTAACAGCACACACATCAAATCCAAAGTCCCACAACAGAAAACAATAAAACCTAATGGGTTTATCTAAACTTTACCCTAGAAAAAGGCCTTTGAAAAGCCTTTTTCTTGGAGTCAGACAGGTCTTCTGTCTCCCTTAGTATCTAGAGTGCTAAACTGGCCCAGAGACAAAGGAGGGGAAACCCCAGAATTCCTTTGTCTCAGTTTGAAATCCCTATCTGCATTTCTATTGGCTGAATGCTACCTGGCTAGGTACAGGGACATAGTTAACCCCTCAGTCCTCAGGCTGCTGGTCATCCTTCATGACCATGACAGAGCTTCAGTACCTAACTTCAGAAATGGGCAAATTAATTTCAGTACAGGTTGGACCTCCAAAACCCGCAACTCCCTCATTCAGCAACATCCATGGTCCGGCAGGCCCACAGATGTTCCTGGACCAGGGAGTACTGGCTGGAAGCCTCAGTGGCAAGAGGGCTGGTGGCTCAGAGCCACTGGAGCTGGGACTGGGGCCGGAGCTTCTGGAGCTGGGACCGGAGCTCCAGTATCAATAGCAGGAGTGCAGCAGCTCCAGTAGCAGTGCTGGGGTATGGGAGCCTCAGTAGACCCAGTAGCATGACTGGGGCCAGAAAAGTGGCAGGCCCGGTAGTCCTGGTAGCAGGGCCAGGGCCAGGATGCAGAAGCCATAGCAGCCCTGGTAAAGGAGGCAGGGCAGGGATATGGCAGCCATTGCAATCCCAGCAGCCCTGGTAATGGGGCCAGGGCTGGGGACATGGCAGCCCTAGTAGCAGGGCCTGGGATGAAGCAGTCAAGGCTGCCGGAACTGCAGTAGTATGGCAGCCCAGCAAGGGACTGGAGGGCCAGTAGCAAGGGACCTCCCCTGGTCCAGCAAATTCTCTTGTTAAGGACCAGTTGGTTCTGAGAGTGCTGGACTAGAGAAGTCCAACTTGTGCCAGGCAAATCAATTGATGTAATAGTAAAGAACAGAATCATCAGAAAGACAGATTAACACAATTTGTTAGGGAAGAATCAACATGGCTTTTGTAAAGAGAAAACATGCCTCACTAATTTACTAGAATTTTTTGAGGGTGTCAAGAAGATTTTCAGAAAACCAAATGCCTTGTCTAGACTTATTAGGAGGTCAGTTCTGGCAAGATCGATTCCATGGAGGTTGAAATCCTGCTAACTCAATACAGAGTACTCTTGGGTTGACTATGATTTTCCACCAGAACAAGAAGATTAAGATTAATCAACAGAAGAGTGTCTCCCATCAATTCAGCGTGGGATAGACAGCACAGTAAGTTGAAATAAGGTAGGTTGATGACAGCTAAGTTATTCACATTGCTGGAATAGCATAATTTAGGTTGACTTACTTGATACAGAAGACAGGCCCTTTGACAAGGTCCTTCACCAAAGGCTCTCAAGCGAAGTAAGCTGTCAAATAATATGAGGGAAAGTCTTCTGATGGATTGGTAACTGGTTAAAGTTAGGAAATAAAGTGTAGGAAATAATGGCTGATTTTCACAATGGAGATGGTAAATAGTGATGTCACCCTGGGATCTGTACTGGAACCAGTGCTGCTAAACATATTCCAGGCTAGGATTACAACAGACTGCAAAATGAAGTCGGTAACTTCATCCTTCAATAGCTGGTCAGGACTGTAAAATCATGCTGTGGAGAGTCCTTAGCCCCTGTTTGCTAGAAGTTGGGAATGATCAGTAGGGGACAGATCACTTGATGATTACCTGTTCTGTTCATTCCCTCTGAAGCACCTGGCATTAGCCATTGTCAGAAGACAGGATAGTGGATTAGATGGAACATTAGTTTGATCACATATGCATGTTTTTATGTTCTTACTAGAACATAGTAATAACATAGAAGCATTGCCCAAGTCCTTCAGGGCAGGTGGCTGTGGTGTGCAGGGTTCATTATTACTCATTACTGTGGATGAGGAGGGGGGTGGATCATCTGCTTCAGCAACACCCTGGGCTACAGCTGCAGAAGGATGAGAAGCTAAAGGATGAGGAGGATATGACTATTGTGGCAGGCAGGACCCAAATCATTTCCACAACTACTTGTACAATGATCTGCAACATGTCATGCTCCCGGTCCCTTTGGATAAGCTCCCATTCCCTGCACTGTGCATCTTCCTCCAGGAATCAGAACATTATTGACTATTGGTTATGGAAAAAACATGCATACTGCTCATTCTTTCCCTTTTCTCATATAGTCAAACTATTCCTCTCTCTATCTGTGAATGCTGATGAACAAGTTTTCATGGTCCTCTTTCATTTATCCCAAAGGATTCACCTTCCTCAGCCAAGTCACAGTTGCTGAATTTCATCTTTCCTGGGTAAGACATCCCCTCCACATCACCTTTATAACATAATTTTGCTATTGAAGACCACAAGATTGATACTTTATAATATGTCAGGAATGTGATTGTTTCATTATCCTTGTCTCAGACAACTTTTGCAACCCCTCCCTTCCCCAAAGGCACCTGGGGAAGATAGGTAGCATGAAATAATCATTTTTAAAAGCTTAGTCTCTGTAAGTATATTGGGCTGGGAGAGCATTTTTTTGAAGGGCAATACTAATGATTCCTAATGTTGTTCTTTCAGGCAAGCCATCAACTAGAGAATGTAGCAGTTTCGGATGTATCGCACTGGAAAACAGAGATGGCTTTCCAGCTCTCTATTCCAAACAGATGTTTGTGCTGCTTTCATTTCATTGAGTGGAGGGATATGTCAAGGTATGAAAGTGGACCAAGCATGTTTTTACTGCCTTTGAACATTAAGAACCAGCTGGAGTTTCTGCTGTATGGAAATTTGTGGGTATATGCTTACAGGACTGGGAGGCGATCCAACAGGAAATAGACTATACTATAAGATAGCAGTTGAAACCTGCAGGGAGGGAGAGTAGCAAACTACTGCAAATTCCCACCTGTCCCTACTCCATGCCCTGCAGCATCAGGAAATCTGCTCCCTTCATCCAGCAAAAATCTGAGAAAGAAATGGGGGAACAGTCACACCATAAGTTCATATTTATTCCATTCACTAACCTTCCCAACACTACAAGATACTTGCCTCCTTTCTGCAAGGGAACATTGAATTGTGTTTGTGCAGCTGCTGGAGTGGATATGCCCGCTTCCCTCTCTCTGCCATTTGGTGCGGTATTTCTCCAAACAGGGAGCCCCCAAATACCAGGGACTGGGAATGTTTGAAAATATGTGCGCTGTGACAGAGGACTGGTGTTATTTTCCTGGGAGAAACAAAAGTTCCTTTTTTTCCCATGTAACTGGCCTTGATGCTAACCAGCACCCCCATCTACCATGTGACTCACATGTAGGGACACAAGACTCTGCCCACTCTCCTTAGTACCATTCACATTACAAACTGGCACAAGTATGGAGCTGTGCCACAGCTTGAGTTATGTTTGTATTCATACCCTTTAGGCATGCTATCCCATACACACCTTGAAATTCAGGCTTCTGGGGTTTAGATATGCTCAGTAGTAGGGGGCTGGCACAATCACCTGAACGGAACCCTATCCAGACACCAGTGTAGCTTAAGACAGTACTAGTCTATGAATGCATCTTATATTTCCTGTTATTTTATCAGAGATGTAAACAGCAACATAGATAGTAGCTGACCTAACAGCATGTGTGTTAGCAGCTCCCATGCACCACAGCCTGAGCTTCCAGCTCCATCAGCAGCAGCCTGGGTCTCTCCCAATGATGCGTGAGGAAGTAGGACTGATGTGAAACTGCCCTTGGAAGTACAGTTTGGCTGTTCCTGCTTCAACAGGCAGATTTGAACCTGGGATCTCTAGAGTTTAGTGTAGGAGCCTCTATAGCTTGATCTATAAAGATCACTTGTTCTTATCTCTCGCTGTAAATGCTCTAAGGTTCATTGCATGGAACAGTGAATCATAACCACTAGGTGTGTGGGTTACATACTCCCCAATGACAAGGGGAGTAAAAAATGTTAGACCCATGGACCAGTTTATAATCTGCTAACAAACATCTATGGCAGGGCTACTCAACTGTGGAAATCTTGGGGGCCACAATGATACATTACATGTCGAGGGCTGCAACTTAAATGTGGTTGCGTATACATGCAAATATATATGCAAATATATGCATTTAGCTTCTTTCAAATTGACAGGCATGAATACAAAGATTAAGGCAAGACTACACAATATGCAGGCCCCATTTAAGTCAGTTCTGCTGACATTAATAAAATTCAATATTTAGCCGATTTCCACTCATATGACAGCAATTTTAATGAGCAACGACAGTCCAGGAATTTAACTACTAAAACACATATCAACAGAAGAGCATTATATTGACTGACCATTGCAGAGTGTGTTATCAGTGGAGGCCATGTTCAAAGGATCCCACCCGTAGACTGCGTATTGAGCCCTGCGTAAACCCAAACTGCACCATGAGCCGCAAACAAATGGACTGCGGACCACATGCGGCCCACTGGCCGTGTGTTGAGTAGCTCTGATCTATAGTATAGTAGACCATTCACTACTCTAGTAAAACATTATGGCTACATCTAGACTGCACTGCACTCTGGTATCCTGGAAAAGCAATGCTGTGTCGAAAGAACACATCTGCTTTTTCAGGAAAATTTTCTTTCACCATCCCTGTAAACCTCGTTTTATGAGGAATAAGGGATGTGTTGAAAGAGCACTTTTTTCTGAAATTTGGTGCCGTGTAGAGGTGCCAAATTTCAAAAAAGCCTCTTTCAACAGTAAAGCGGAAAAAGTTACACAATTTGTTTCTTTTTCCAACTTACCCTTGCAGTGTAGACCTAGCCTATCTGACCCTCACATATGTTTATACAAATGAACTGAAAACTTATACTTCAATGATAGCTATTAAGTATCAAATAGGTACAAATAGAAACTGAACTGAACTCTGAAATCAGATTTGTGGAGGAAACAAGTGCTATAATCTAATTGTTAAATAATAGTGTCTCTGAGAAAGTTATAGAATTGCACATTTTGTTTGTGAATTGTTTACATTTCATTGAAATGATTACTAAGGGGCTTAGATGCAAAACTGCTGCTTCTTTTTTGGTGTACTGGTTCAGTAAATGTTTTGAGAACACAGATCTAAAGGCTTAATTGTATGGCAGACACTAATCTACACACTAAACAAGGCATAAATAAGGAAGAAAAAGACAATGATCTATTCTGAGAGCTTTCACACAGAGATCCTGTTGCTAAGGAAACCACTTCCTTTATCTGTAGTTATTCCTAATATGCATACCTCAGGGTTTTTCAAACAGTGCTGATTGCAATGTGGTATCATATCAAATCGTAAAAAATACTATATTACAGGGTAATTGGGTTTTTAATAATAGCCCAAAGTGACTGTGGGAAGTCATACCTGGAATACTTGATTGGAATAGGCAAGGAAATCTGCAAGCACACAGCCACTATTTATTTTAATGTTGTTTCTGCAAGTTCACAATTTGCCATCAGGAATATTTTCTTTGCCATCAGGTACTCTTTCTGTCTAACTTTGCTTTGTTGACACTTCCGTTGGAATATCTGAAATACAATACACAAGAGACAATACACAAGAGACAAAATACACAAGAGACAACCAAGTTTTCATATTTAAATTATCTGTTGGCTCTACCAAATGTAGCATATTATTCACTGTTTAAGAAGGAAAAAATGTCTGTTCTAGCCTATGTATTTCTAAAAAAAAATCTAAATGTTGCTGTTATTGTTATGCTTATAAGATGCACACAGGATCTTTTTCAGAGGAAAAGGCAAGATGCCGTGTTTAGTAGGTATACAATAGTAGAGCAGCTAGCATGTGCTCACACACAAACACGCACTCTCCCACCAGTTGATCTTATAGTTAGTTGTCCAGGGTCTGAATCAATCTGGTGGCCAGCCAGATTGATTACAGATAGAGAGAAGCCAGGTTTTGTCAGTCACAACACAAGGCTCCAGGGGAAGTCTTGGCAGGATGAACTCCAAAACCATGACAAAGCAGCCCATTTTACAATTTTTTTCCTTCATTGGGATCAGTGAGTTTCACACCATTATTCTGTAATTGATAACCAATTGATGAGTGCTTGTTTTCTTACGTTGCTCTTCTCATCCTTTATCTATTCTTTCCTCAGGGAGTTACCCTCTGATGGTTTCGATCATGGTTATTTTGTCCCGATTGATAGGTGCTTGCTTCATCTTTTAGAATCATCACTCTGCCCTCCTCTCCGATCTCAACATGGGCACGAAGCAATCTTCTGGTGCCTTTACATCTGTTCTCAGTTCCTCCCTAGAACATCCAGTCTAGTGATGGCCTTCACAGTTATCTTCTACACCATATTCCTCATTCACACATAAAGCAGAGTTGATTTCTTTGTTACACACAGAAATATGAACAATTAAGCAGGAAATCAAGTTACAATTTCAAAAGAACAATCATCACACTCTTTTACTTATTTCACAATGCTAATTTTAAGCGTAAAACAAAGTGATGACGATAAGCGTCTACTCCTTGGAGTTAGCTTCAGATACAAGACTCTGGCTGATGGACCTTTAGAAATGGCATACTAGGCCATTCTTTTCTGGTACATTAAATCATAATAATACAATACATCAATACATTTAATACCTTCACTACTGGATTGTTATTTTTTATTCTAACTCATACATAACCTAAAATAGGAAGTTTCTACTACACCACTGCTACATTTCTGTTTTCTGAGGTATAAATGCACATCTTGTTTCAGCAAGGTATTTAAGCATGTTCAATAACTGCAGGCACATGAGTACTTCCACTGAAATCAATAGGACATCTCAAGCTTTTGAAGTTAAGCACATTCTTATGTCTTTTGCTGAACAGGGATCAAAAAAGTGACAGTTTTGAGAGTAATGACCCAAAAAGAAAAATAATTCATCAAGTTCTAATAAGAGGATAAAGGAAAGGAGTGATACAACTGAAAGTGAACTGAAGCTGGAAACATGTCTGAACTTAAGTCTTTCTTTCTTTTTTATTGATTTATTGAAAACCATGGGTGAACTTGCAGGGATACTATATAAAGAAAAACATTATCTGTACCCAAGGAAATTACAATCTGTACCACACATAGAAATATGCTTTGATGCATAGGTGTTGCAGGCTCAAATTTAAATAAAAGTTTACAAAACAAAATCAGTCCTGACTGCACTGTTATTGAAATGGCTCATTGAAGATATATTTAAATAAAGACGGGGAGAGCTTTGCTTGTACAGAGAAGATGTGAATCCCATTATTCTCATGTCAATTTACTTGCATAATTGGATGATATCCTCCCCATTACTGTTATTCACTCCATAATATACTCCACATACCATTCCATTTGCATAGTGCAGTTAATTTATTTTTAAACATTTGCCAAAGGATATATCAGATTCCAAAGCATTGTGGGATCATGCAATAAAATGTAACTCTTGTACCACCTTCACTGTAAGAATTCTACTAAATATTCTAGCTTGCTAATCATACTTGATGAGATAGTTTTCTGGAGAAACTTGTTAAATCAGTGGTGGGCAACCTGCAGACTAAGGGCTGCATGCATCTCAACAGGGTTCTATACGTGGATTGTGAGGCATTTTGTTTGTTGTTGCCCATGCACACAGTTACCAGGTTCCAATGGTTTCCATCTGTGTCATTTTCTGCCTGGCATTGCTAATGTGACACAAATACAAATCCAGGGCACGTGAAGTGAGGTGCGTGCTGATAGCACACAACATTGACTGAGAGCTGTATGCTCACTCTGCATATAATCAAAGTGCTGCTACAGTTCAATTGGCACTCCCCACAAATTTGAGGTACGCAAGCACCATTAACAAAACTACTCTATCCCGAGAAACTGTCTTGGTTACGACAATCTTGTGGCTCACTGAGAAGGAGGAGAACCATTCATGTGGCACACTTAGTAGCCTAGCCTATGCATAGTTGCATTGAAATATCAACTCCTTACAGGACATTCACAGAATATCGCTAAAGCTCATGGTTATCTAAGTTAATGTCTATTTAGCAGTAATCATCACAGTATAAGTGCTGTAGATGTAATTTTAAATGTGTGTCTGCTGGCACAGTTAGACAGACAGGGATGCAAGCACCCAGGCTTTGAGAGGAAATGTGGAGGGGAGATCTTCCACCTGACGTGTTAACCAAACTCTTGGCAGCTCTGAACCTTCAGAAATGTTTTGTTGCAGATAATTAGAGCCCTGAAAATCTGTGAATGTCCACTTTATATCCGTGAGTATCCACATCCACTAATGCCGATGCAGATATCTGTGGCACATTTTGCAGATAAAGAGGTGGATACAAATTTTGTATCAAGACCCCTGCAAATTTGTGGACATCCACTTTATATTCACTGGTATCCACATCCTCAGATGTGGCTATAGATGTCCATGGCTCATTTTTGCTGATATGGATACAAATATGGGTACAAATGTATCCGTGCAGGGCTCTACAGATGGTAATCTGTGTAGGCGTGGGTAGGCTTTTATTTTAAACAGCCTGGTACTTTAACCATCCCTGATTCTGAAACTCCCATTGTTTGCACAGATGTTAGAAATGATGGGGAAAAAAAGATGTACTGTCGTCACAAGGCAACTGAAATTTCCAACTGACACAAAATGTAATCTTGATGAGATTCTATAGGGAATTATCTTGTTAAAAATTCTGGTAAATATGTGACATTGGGATTGGCCTTAGTATGATATACAACATATTGTCAATTTACTAATTTTTTTTTCAATGTGATTATGATTAGAATGTAAACAAAATCTTAGATCAGGCTACAAATGTCAGCACTGGTAATACATGACAATGTATTTTATGTCATGTATAGTATACTATTGGCAGGGCTGCTCACAGGCACGAGCAAAAGAGGCACCTGCTCTAGGGCCCAGTGATTTAAAAGGGCTTGGGGCTCCTGGCTGCCAATACAGCAGCAACAATCAGAGCCTTGGGACCTTCAATTCGCTCTCACAGGCCCGAGGCTCCTCGATGATGAAACTACATCCTCAGGACTCTTGGCTGCCAGCTGTAGCTGCAATCTTGAAAGTCTGGCTAGGGGAATCTGGTCCCCTATCCTTGCCTCTTCTGCTGGGAGCCCAGGGCCACCTTCATGCCTTGCTCAGTATCCTGACATACTGAGCAAGTTTGGGCAGTTATTTCCACCCCTGATCCTATTGCTTTTTCTCTCATCCTTCCCTCCCACAACTCTTTTTCTTTCTCTCCAGCTCCTTCTTCCTTCTGTGTATTGGATTTTCTACTTATTGGCATTGTGGATATACTAAAAGACTTCAAAAATTTAAAAAACAACAAATAGTCTGGTAGCACTTTAAAGACTAACAAAACATATAGATGGTATCATCAGCTTTCGTGGGCACAACCCACTTCTTCAGATGACCCAAAAGACTTCAGACAGGAACCAGAATCTCCATTGTTAGGGACTATACTTGTTTCTAATAAAATAAGAGTCAGGGAAAGATGTTATGATCTCATTATTACTAATTCCAAATTTTCAACATTTAGGAGTCTTTTTAGTCAGGTTCTCTAAAATTATGTGGTGGGCTAAAATATCAGGATTTTTAAAAATAAAAATCATATATTTTGTATACTTTTATATTTTTCTTCTGGTTTTCAATTCCTAGATATACATTTACTGTATCTTCATTTGCAAACACAAGTATTAGAAATCATATTTTTAATGAAAGCTGAGATTCTCACATAATCACATGACTCCAGGAGCTGGGGTTTTAATAAAAACACAGATTATCATGTGAAACACATAGGTATGTAATATCCTTCCTCCTACTGAAGACCAGTTATAGTAATTTAGAAAAGATTTGTGTTCTGTATGCCACTTGGTTTATATATTGTGGTTTGTTATGCAACATTTTTTTTATTACCTCAATTTTCCTAGGTGCTCACAGTGAGCAAAGGTTTCCTAGTAAAACTATTCTTTCTAGTTTATGAAACTGAAGGTCATTTCCAATGCTCTTTTGTGATGACTGAATAAGATGACTAATGGTGTGTGTTGTTTTTCATAAATGAATGCCTCACAGATTTTTATTTCTCTAACCACTCCAAATCCATATGTTTTTATGTTTGGTTGCTGTCTCTGTCTCTCATGTCTTAACATTCAAGGCTATAGGGAAAAAATGAGAGAGGGGTTTTTTTTCATCTGCTCTTCTAATAAAGGGAAATATGTTATGAATTGTTTTCCTGATATTCTGTGAAATATTAGCACCTATATATTTGAGAGAGTTTGTGTGTCTGTCTGACTGTTTAAGAACTCCTCCTAACTGGTAAGAGCTAGGACCACCAATTCAGTATGCAGCTTCCTCTCATTATAACTTAAAGCAAGACAAGGGTTTGGTTGTTCCAGGAAAATGGGATGTGCCTAGAATGGGTTTGCTTCTAATAAAACTATATGGAAAAGAGATAGAATTACCCGACTGGTGAAGGGGGCTAGCAAAGGATGCTTGTCTCCCCATCCTGCACTACTCTGAACCTCCCACCCCCCAAGGAACCCTTTAGGTAAGGTGGGGGGATTGAACACTCACACACGCACCCGATTCATATGAGAATATTCCCGTCTGTTCCTTTTTTCCAGGGAACAAGGGGAAAATGCACAGTTTTGTCCACTCCTCACTCTGACTAGGCAGCACAGGGGACAGATAAATCTGGACCTGCCCCAGCCAAGGGACATGCTCCCCTCCCCTGGCTGTGCCTCCTAAAGCTGCAGCAGTCATGAAGAGGTGCTTCTTAGATGGCCCTAAGCTTCAGGGATGAGAGAGGGCTGAGGTAATCTTCTCTCCCCTGGGAAACCTCCTCTGGGAACTCCTCAACATCAGCGCCACCCAAAGCAATGATTTAAATGAAGTATGTACAATTTCATTTTATTTTAAAAAAAAAACCCAGAAATTAATTGAGTTAAGGACCCAAGCAATTCTGGATAAATCTTCTAGTAGTTTTAATGTTAGCTTTTAATCATGATGCAGGAAATCCTCATCATTCATGGAATTGCTACTTGCAGCTCCACATATTTGTGAGGGTCTTCTGTCCCAGTTTGGGGGTGGCAGTGGGAGGTGGGAACAGTGGGGAACTCACCATGGTTCCCAGCTCCCAGGATGTGTCTACACTACAGAGGAATTTTATCAGGAATAAGGGACAAATGTCGGAAAAGCCTCTTTCAAAAAAAAAAGTGGAAAAAGGTATGCAGTGTAGACATAGCCCCAGTTACCCACAGCCACCTGGAGCAGTTCCCTGCCATTACTGGCAACCACAGAGAACTCTCTGCAGCTGCCAGGAGCTGTGAGGAACTCGCATCTCTCCTGTCAACTCTGTGGCTCCTGGCAGATGTAGTGAGTTCCTGTGACTGCTGGGACCCATGGTGAGTTCCCTGCAACCCCAACCCTTATTGTGTGTTCCTCAGAATGAGTTTAGGGGCCACAAGGAGCTCACTGTGGGGGAGCCGGGGCTCTGAGCATTTGCAAATTTTGCCATTCATAGCGATGTCAGGAGTACATACACCGCAAATGAATCTTTATTTTATAAATAAATTAAAGAAAACTAATTTATCAGAACTGATTTGCATTTTCCTGGGCTCATAGTGTCTTGGAAGACAATTAGGACAAAGATGTCATGAAGCATTAATTCCAATGGAATGTAAATAAACAAACAATCAAGAAATTAAAAGGCTTTTCCTTTTTAGTAGACATGTTTATTTCTAAGAGGTTGAAATATAATTATATTTCTAAGTATCCAGCATTGGTCTATTGTTTTAACATGTATGCCTTATTTGACTAAACCTGGATTGCCCATTTTCTTTAGGCAGAAGAAAAAATACATTTTAATTATGTTCCTTTAATTTAGAATAAGAGACACCCAAGATAACTAGAATTTCCGCTGTGCCATACAATGGGACAAGGTGATGGACAGAATTGATTGAAATTTTCCAGCTTTTTTCTCAAAAAATGCAAGTTTTTCTTAACTGAAACTTTTTGCATTGTTAGATTTAAAAACATATTGTTTGTTTGTTTATTTGTTGCAATTGCTGAAATATTTTGTTTCTCTTTGGCAATGAGAAAATCTGGTTTTCTGGATCATTCTAAAGCAGCTATATCTGCATCTGCTTAATATTCCATTGCCTCTCGCTGACCTACTCCTAGTAGTCTTCTTCATTTTACACCATCTAGTATCAATCTACAGACCCTTTTTTCCCTTTGTTTTTAAGTCAGGAAGAACCCTTATAATCATTTAGTCCAAACCTGGACATAAAACAAGCCATAGGACTTTAGCGGGTAATTTCTGCATCAAATCCACAACCTTTTTTGAACTATTGCAGAACTTCAAAACAGATATCCAATCTTTGTTTAAAGACTCAAGTGATGGAAAATCTATCACATCCACAGGTAAATTGTTCCAATGGTTAATTACCCATACTGTTAAAAATGAACACATTATCACTAGTCTGAATTTGTCTAGCTTCAGCTAGATTGTGTTATGCCTTTCTGGGCTCGACTACAGAGCTATCTTTTTAATTGTTTGCTGTCCCTTTAGAAAGTCCACTTGTTGCAAAATGCAAAAGCACTCTTCCTTTCATGAACCTCTTTTCCATATTAGTTTTGAGTTTCCAATTCAAAACAGCATAAGGAATAAATGAGAGAATGAGGTCAGAGCTCATGAGGCCAAATCAACATGTTACACACTTGTATATGTGGGATAAATCCAGTGAAGTCATTTTATATTTAAAAAGAGATCAGAAACCATATCACAGTGGGCATGCCCATGTAGGATATGATAATTAGTTTCATGCTTAGTAAGTCAGCTTGAACATCTGCCTTGAGCACAATTCCCCAACTCACACACTTAAGCATCATTTTGCCCTATGGAGGATCAGTCCCATGAAAATATCCAGATGGCCAAAAAATTTATTCCTTTCTCATAATATGTAGTAGTGCCTGACAGGACTGTTATAGTCAATGTTCTGTCAGAGATTCTATTGGAAAGCATTTTACCACTATTAGAAAATTGTGGTAGCACTTTAAGTTGACAGCTACCATTTCTCTATTAATTCATATGAACTAACTTGCATCTAAGTCAGAGCACTGTTTATTTCACTCTTTTTTATATACATTGCTTTGAATACTTTTAAAGATATTTAAGTTTTACCACCAGGCATGTAGAACACTGCGGGCATGTCTTAATTCGCCACATTGATCAACCTCTGGCATTTGATTTAGCAGGTCTAGTATAGACCGGTAAGTCAAACACTGAGAGCATCTCCAGCTGGTACCTGTACTCCTCACAGTCACAGGAGTACAGGAAGCCAAGAGGAGCATTTGCTGCCATCATCCACCCACTGTGTGGATGCCGCCAAGCTTGGCTTAAGGTAAGATGGCTCCAGTTACGAAGCTGGAGTTGCACACCTTAAACCAACCTTCCAGATCTAGTATAGACCTGGCCTTAGAGAGCTGCAGCTACTATTACAGGGCTAGATTCCTGTTATCTGAAGATGGTGTAAATTGAAGTTCCCTGCACTTATATGTCTCTTGTGGTCTCAGTAAGTTTACTTTGGAGACAAGAGGCATCTTAATCTCAAGTTTTGGGGGGCCCACAGCTATTCAGCCATAAGACTCTATCTAGGAGATACAATTAACCCACTAAGTTCCATTTCCTCCTGCCTCAGCAACACCCACTTCTCAGGTACTGCAACTGTAATACCAACAGGCAGAATCAAACCTGGGCCCTCTGGAACGTAGCGAATGAGCCTTTACAGCTTGAGCTGTTACCAGATTTGCCCATTACTCTGGGGCATGCTCATTTATTAGGGTTACTCTTGCGGTGGGGGGGGGACGGTTTATAATTCTATAAGTGTGCTGCTTGTGCTACTTGTGATCTCGTATGGAGCTGAATTCTCCCTGCTGCCAATTCCCCTTTCCAATGGAGCTCTTCTGCAGGAACTAGGTTCCTCAGGATGGGGTTTGTCCCACCTTAGAAACACATGGACACTCACACCCACTAACAGAGCATGTCTGAGAGAACTGGTTAATCAGCACTTACAAGCTGACCCCTTATATGTCTCTGGACTCAGCAGGCTGGGCTTAACAGCAATGCCACACTGTACCCTCATGTGCCTTTGGACTCAGTGGGCTGGATTTAACAGTACTTTAAGCTGCCATCCTCATATGCCCCCAGGTTCAGCACCTCCCTATCCCCACTTTCACACCACAATCATTCTGCTGGTAAACCATGTGATGAGCAAACCCCACAGTATTTTGGGCACTACGGGGATCTTTATCTTGGGTACAAGAAGCATTGTTACAGAGTGAATGGGGAAGCCAAAAAACACCCCTGAGGAAGAATGAGTGAGAGAGAAAGAAAAAGAGAGAGAAGCAATAAGCTTAACAATGAAAGTTATTTATTTCTGGGTAGTGAATATATATATATATATATATATATATATATGTACGAGGAGCCAAACACACATAACAGTTACAATATTAAATCTAAATTGAAACTGATTATAAATGTTAGGGCTAGCTAACCATATAAATGATTACCTAAGGCAGGGTCAGGAGGCTATGCCTAGAGAGAGGTGATGGAAGAGAAAAAGAGAGAGAGAGAAAGAGATATCTCACCACTCCATGAAGCTTGCACGGATTGGGTTTCCCAAATGGTGATGGGAGACAGGGGTCCAGAGGGCAGGAGACAAGTGGAGCAGAGCCCTCAGCATGATCAGGCAGGAGATGATGAAGTCTCAATGGAACTGATACAAAGTTTTCATCCATGCATCAGAACAGTTTTTCTTGAGACAAAATTTTTTCTTGAGACAGGACAATGGTTCAAGGAGAACACTGCATTTGTTTATGAGTTAACAGAGGTTAGACAATAGAGATTGACTGTGGGTGAGGCTCCTTGAAAGAGCTCACAATGCAAGTAGGCAATTTCGGTATTTTGGATATCAATAAGATCCATTACTAGAATTGGTCTGATAATGACTAATTTGGGTGTGAGCAGGCCTGGATTCATTAGCATTCCCCATCAGGCAGTGCTTCTCTGTTTTTGATATCCCATAGTTCAGCAAGGTTCCTGCTTTGGAAGAGTTGTTCTCCATTCTGTATGCTAATAGAGATGTGTCTCTGTTGTATCTTCAATGCAGATGAAGCTGGGGTGTTTCCTTAATCCTATCACCCTTGTCAGGAGGAGTTTAAGTGGGTCTTCCCCTGCCTTTTCCTTGCTTCGCCTTTGATTCAAGCAGAGGCCTGGGGAAGGGGCATTGTTTTCCCTATCACTCCCTGGCTCCCCAAGAGCACAGGGCTGACAAGTGGCCATGCTCTGATTCCCCAAGAACACAGAGCTGGTAGGTAACAGAGCTTTCCCCTAAGGCTATAGACAACATTCATTTTTTTCCTCTCTTTAAGAAAAGGGGCATGGGACAGTGCACCATATCCATCAGGTCTGTGGGTTACATTACCTTGTTATGATCCCTGGTAGAAGGTAGGATGGGAGGACCTCACAGCTGCAATCTCTCTGACAGATTTTCCCAGTAGATTTGTAACTATCAATTGAGGTTTGTTCTAGCCTGGAATTAATCTGGCTCCCAAAAAATGCAAATCACAACAAATGTATTTCTTTGCAATTACATCTTTATTCACTGCTTTTATAAATGTGTAACAAAGACAAAAAGCAACACCTTGCTAAAATATAAAGCCAGCACTGTAAATTATAATGCATAATAAACACACACAAGAGCTGATTACACACAACAGATACTTTGAGGATTCAGAGATACAAATAATGTGATAATTGATTTTTATGAGAAAAAAATCTTTGCTAAAAGTTATATTTATAGCTATGTAATATGATGTGCTGAAGCTGCTAGTGTTAATTTTGAGTTCATGCTTTATTTCACCACTCCTCTAATCAGTCAGTAATGCAGTCAGTCCTTATTTAACAGTATGCCATGTTTGTCTCTATCTTGATCTAAAATAGATTCTAAAGTTAGTTGTAAAATATTCACATTTACTATTTGCAAAGAAAGAAAAGTTAAAGGTACTACTTATTTTAAAAAACCCCACATACTGTAAAAAATCAGTAGTCAAGCCAGTAGCTCCATCTATCCATGATGTTTTTATATATTAATATCAGCATAGTAAGTTGAATTCAATATTCTTGCACTTATTCTATTCATTTCAAACCTGGCATGCATCTTGTGCTGCTAATACAAGCTGTTGTGACCATGTGTAGCATTCTTCCTACATGAGATCTTGACAAATAGATGACAATATAATGCCCATACTATTATGAAAAATCACTGATGTAGTGTTCACATGGAGTTTATAATATAAAACCAGATATATTCTACTTGTTAAAGAGCTTTTATTTTTAGTTTCACCATTTTATAAGAATTTTGCATTGACAGTAGCATTCATTTGCATTAGTTTTATGTGATATCGTTGTCAACATGTAAATGAAAAGCTCCAGTGATTTTATTCACAGGATAATAAACTTGAAACATATATGAACACGTAGGAAGAATGCTCTGCTAGCTTTTTATTTGATAGCCTACCCTTTAAAATGCAAAAGAAGCTGGAAAAGGCACATTGACATTCATTTTAGAAGTCTGACTTAAACCAATTAAACAAAGAAATTGAAAATTCAGAGGTAAGGGGCTCGACATTTGTAAACTAAGAGTTATGGAAAGGCATATTAGTCAATTATTACTAATTACTTGGGATTGGTCCTGCCTAGAGCAGGGGGCTGGATTTGATGACCTTCTGAGGTCTCTTCCAGCTCTATCGTTCTATGATTCTATGATACTCTGCACCTGTTCAGAGACTTCTGCTCAAGAGCATTGCCACAAACTGTACTGAGAGTAGAATCAGATCCAAAGTGCACAGAACCATAGACTGCTCGGTATAGAAATTCTTCCTGCCATTCTGTCATCTTGGTTTTAACTTCAGTGTTCGGGAGTGCTAACCTTCGGAGAAAATAAGAGCAAAAATTGAGGAAAGCTGGTCACAAACAACTATTTATGATGAATCTTGTGAACTAGTCTCTCTCAGCCTGTTGCTGGTCATAGTATACCTAGTAATGCACCAATCTGCAGAGTGTACTCTCCTCAGCTTTCTTTACCAACAATACTTATTCTCAACAATAACTCTCTCAAACCTCTCTTGTAGGATTGAATCAAGAATTCTCATTTCATTTGGAATTCCATGTTATACTATGCAGACTGAAACTTTTGAGATGTATGAAGTTACATGTCCCATGTGCCTCTGTATCATTAGCAGTATTAAAAAGTAAAGGTCAAGAATTGATTGGCAGCACTGGAAGTGGACTAGTCTCTAGAAACAGACTTGAGAAAGGACCCTGCTGGAAAAAATTAATTACATTACTCGCTGGCTGCTTCTAGACTGGCATGATTTTCCGCAAATGCTTTTAACAGAAAAGTTTTTCCATTAAAAGCATTTGCGGAAAAGAGCGTCTAGATTGGCATGGATTCTTTTGCGCAAAAGCACTCTTTACAGAAAAGCGTCTGTGCCAATCTAGATGCGGTTTTGCGCAAGACAGCCCGGATCGCCATTTTCACCATCAGGGCTTTTTTGCGCAAAACAGTTTTTAGCTATCTACACTGGCCCTCTTGCGCAAATGTATTTGCGCAAGAGGGCTTTTTCCCGAACGGGAGCAGCATAGTATTTGAGCAAGAAAACTGACAATCTTACATTAGATCATCAGTGTTCTTGCGCAAATTTAAGCAACCAGTCTAGACGCAGCCACTGTGTACAGAAGACTGAAGAATGGATGAAGATTAGCTCTCTAAAATTCAACCAAATAAGACTGAGATGATGTTAATTGGTTGCGAGAAGCAACTGGAAGATATGACTGGTGGTACCTTCATGCATATAAACCAGCCTTTTTTTATCAGGTTTGCAATCTTAGGATCTGGTTGGACTCCCAACTAAAATTAGGCACCAGCTATAGCCAAGACAGCTTTTTCTCATTTACAGACAGTATGAGGCTGTGCTCATTTCTTTACAATGAGGACGTTACAATTTTCATCAATATTTTTGACACTTCAAGGCTAGTTATTTCAAAATACTTTACATTAGGCTACTTATTAAATCTGTGTGGAAATGGCGGCTAGTGCAGAATTTGGTGGTCTGCTTGTTATAGGATGTTTCTTTTTGTTAGAATATTAAGCATGTGCACTACAATCTGTCTTTTTGATTTCCAGATTGTAGAACAAAACCATATTAAAATCAATCTCCAAGAGTATAACTACACTGCAATTAAACATAACTGATTAGCCTGTGCCAGCTGACTTGGACTTATAAGGCTGAAGCTAAGGGGCTTTTGAATCCAGCCTGAATGTCTATGCTCCAATCAAACTGCACTTAGTCAAAGCCAGCTAACACAAGCCAGCTGTAGATTTTTAACTGTAGTTTATACAAATCCTAATGATCTGCCCCAGGGACCTACCTACCTAAGAGACTGCCCCTCTCCTCGATGCCTACCACCATAATCCAAGTCCTACAGACATCTGAGAGGAAGCAGCAGCTTATAGGATTGGTGGGAACACAGGCCAGGGAGCAGAAGCAGGGGCTGAAGATTCCACTGCAGCATACAGTCTCGTAACCATGTGTTCAAGTAATTGCTTGAACAAATCCTTCTGATCTTCCTCCTTAACCTGTAGTCTGGCTTCATGAATCTGTCCACCAACCTTTCTTGCTTGTGTAGTCTCTGTCTCTCTTTCCATCCTGTGTGCACCTTTTAATGCACCATTTGGCCCTTCCGGAGCTGCATCTGTTGGTTAGTTTTATATTAAAAGGCCTTGCATCACCTGACTTCTATTTTTCTCTTCTCCACTGTGGGTTGGTCTGACACACTCTCAAAGTCTTGGTAGCCTGTGTATGAACTGTTAAGAGGTTATGAAAGGAGAAAGACAAATCACATTATGGTCTAAACATGATAAAAATAATATTTTGGATATTCTGGAGGCTCCCAAGTAGAAATGTGAATTGCACTGGCCTGAAACAGAGGGACAGCCATTGTTGTGTGGTAAGGAGCTATTTACCAACATGTTGCAGAATGGAGGGGGCTTGTCAATTACAGAGCTAGCCTTAATACATGGGGAACAGGAGTAACTAATGGGCATTTTAAGAGGGAGTTCTACAAGTGAAGGAAGAGCAAGTATGTGACCCTTGGAATAAGTTTGTTGCCTGTAGTATGTGTATCTGTGTTTGAGGTGTGCTTACTGCTTGAGTGAAATATACTCTGTGGTCTGTTTATTGGAGAGATCTTCTGCTCACTGTTTATGTGTTGAGCCTAGCGGCATGCTAGGCAAGACTGAGAGCTGAGAGCTTCTCAATGAGACTTTGATCCTTAAGCCTATTAGCACCCATCAACCCTTAACGAAGTGGCAAGGCTACTAAATCTAGCAGAAATTTGAGATACGGGAAACGTAAGTAATTTACTATGGTATATAGATGCTAAATTTACAATAAAAGTGGAAGAATTATTGGAGCATTTAAATTGTTGAATAAAGCTGTTAGTCATTATGGAAACAGACATGAAGATCAAACTGCAGAAGAAAAAAGCTTAAATTTTCTGTATCTCAAATTTCTGCTAGATTTAGTAGCCAGTGATTGTCCATTGCAGCTGCTTTGTTATTATTTTGTTGTTGTTGTTCATAAAACATTTTACATAAACAAATTAAGCAGGTTTTATTCAAAGGCTTAGTTTGACAAGTTAAATCATCAGCTGTGAAATTAATGTTTCTATTAATCTACCATTTTGATTAACTTTTCTTCTGAACTAAAGCCTCATTTAGGGGGACTAATTTAAATTATGAGCTCAAAATGTACTTCAGTGATTAAATTGAAATCAGAAAAGAGGTAATTCCCTCAGGGTTGACTTCAGCTCTAAGTGGGGATCAAATGTAGAGAAATGGGAATAACTGTTCTGGGAAATAACTGGTGACTAAAGTGTAGCCCAAGGTCCACTGTGCTTCAGGAGAATTCCTGGGAACTACAAGTTGTAGACTACAAACTGGGGCATGTTGGGAGAACCTCCTGCTTCCTGCCAGGATGTATCCTCTGCCCCCCGGCAGGGTCTCAACACTGACTGAGCTGGGAGCAGGTAGGCTGCAAGCAGAGAGGAGGTGGCTGAACAGTAATCCTGTTCTGTGTTTACAGAATAAAGCCTGTTCCTGGTGGTCAGTAGGTCTGGCCTGAGGTGCACATATACTGACACACAATGCAGAGCACACAAAAGAGCCTCAGGCCCAAAGTTGTGTAAAAAGTCTCAAGACTTACTCTGTGATGAATAGCCTCATACTGAGCTAGTAAACAGGAGGATCTACACAAGCATTCCATGGGCATGCATAATTCATCTTCTTCTTTGTAATTCAGTGAAACTAACACTGATGTCTTATGGGAAATTTTCTCAATTAAGGCCCTTAGAATTCTGGCCCTTTTGTCTTGGTCATGTTTTCCATTTTCACACATGGTGAATACTCAGAATCAGAGTGGATCAGAAATCCAGCTGGAAATTAATGCAGACTGGAACTACTTCCACTAGGTGCTTCTCCATAGGACTTCTTTGCTGAAGGGGTTGGCTAATGGCAGCATGGCTCCTGAAGACTTGACTGTGGATAACAGAACATGATGGTGGATACAAATATCGTGGATAGTTTTTGCTTACATGGAACTTGGGATTAAGTTTCCAATTAAATCCCAAGATACCTATCAAGAGCTAAAAAGCTGTGTTCTCTGCTCATTCCACTACTTTCCCTGTTTCCCTGAAAATCCTTCCACCGTACAGCTAAAAGATTGAAAAAATTATGGTTGAACTGCTCCATCCCAAAGTTCTGCGACAATCTGTGAAATCTATATCAAACTTATGAATCTATTTGATACTGCAGGCACATTGTGTGTATCTCTATCAGACTACCAATTCCATTATGAATGTGGGATTTCTTTCTTCTCTGTTGCCATTTTTACCTCTATGCTGGTCAAGAATTACAAGGGGTTGAGATACAAAGGTAAAAATAGTGAGTCAAAGCAAAAACGAGTCCTCTAGCCCCTTAGAGACTAACAGATTTATTAGGGACTAAGCATTTGTGAGAAAAACCTACTTCATTAGATGAATTAGAGTAGAAGTTGCAACCATTTCCAATTTGGGGGCAATTTATTCCTTCAAGTCAGCAGCACTGCTATGGGTACCCACATGGCAATGCAATTATGCCAACATTTCTATGGCTGACCTAGAACAGTGTTTCTATTCACCAGGATTTCAATAATTTTCACCCTAATAGCAAACCCAGCCTGGAAGACTCCACAAAAGAGATCCGCTTCCTGGACACTCCAATACAAATAAATGATGGTCACATAAATACCACCCTATACCGGAAACCTACTGACTACTCTTTTTACCTACCTGCCTCTAGCTTCCATCCAGGACACATCACATGATCTATTATCTATAGCCAAACCCAAATATGCATCCATATCTACTCCAATCCCTCAGATAGAGACAAACACCCACAAGATCTTTATCAGGCATTCTTAATACTTAAATTCCCACCTGGGGAAGTGAAGAAACAGAGTGACAGAGCCAGACAGGTGTCCAGGGATCTGCTTCTTCAAGACAGGCCTAACAAGGAAAATAAGAGAACACAAATGGTCATCACTTACAGCCCCCATCTAAAACCCCTCCAGGGCATCATTGATAAACTACAACCAATCCTGGAAAATCATCCCCTACTCTCACAGACCTTGGGAAACAGGCCAGTCCTCACCTATAGACAGCCCCCCAACCTGAAGCAAATACTTACCAGCAGATACACAATGCACCACAGAAACACTTACCCAGGAATCTATCCCTGCAACAAACCCCATTGCCAACTCTGTGCACACATCTATACTAGCAACACCATCACAGGACTTTACCATATAAGCCGCAACATCAGGGGCTCATCCACCTGCACATCCACTAACATGATATGTGCCATGTGTATTGGCCAAACTGGACAGTCTCTACACCAAAGGGTAAAAGGACACAAATCAGACATCTGGAATTGTAATACTCTTAGACCTATAGGGGAACACTTTAACCTCCCTGGACAGTCAGTAATGGATTTGAAAATAGCCATCCAGCCACAAAATAATTTAAAAAATCAGTTACAAAGGGAGACAGATGAACTGGAATTCATTTGCAAATTCAGCACTATCAACTTAGGACTGAGTAAGGATCTCAACTGGTTAATGCATTACAAAGGCAATTTCCTCTCTTGGGATATTCGCATTTCCACACCAAATGCAGTGAATGACCCTCTTCCATCCTGATTTGATTAGCTTCATTAACACAAGCAACCTCTTCCTTATATATACCTCTCCTCCTGTAAATTCCAGTCCAATTCATCTGATGAAATGGGTTCCGCAGGACTCCTGTTTTTCAAAGGAACCTAGAACAATCTTTTAACAAAGTGTGTTTTAGAGCTAAATTTTTGGAGAAAAACTTCTGTAAGTGGTTTCTGGATGACAATATGGACATTATTTGTGTGAGATCAGATCATGTAATTATAGCTAATTCTGTGATTTTACCAGAATAAAACATATTGTTGATATTATTAGTCTTCAGGATATTTATTTTAACAAAGATTGACAGAGACAAGTAAATACTGGTAGTGAAAGCAAAAAAGTGTCAATCTTTCAAATGTTTTATACTTTTGCCAAATAAAATTTACCATAGAAGTAACTTTCAGGTCCTGAACACTGATTTATAGTCTTCACAGATGATCTATCCAAAGCTTTCTGATATCGATGGGAGGGGGGGAGTTTTTTCATCAACTACAGGGGCAATAGGATCAGGCCCTGATTATACATATATACTACTAGAGCTATCTATTACTAGAAACACTTCAGGCCATATTGTATACCATGAGGTCTATTGGAGTTGGAACATTATCTTCAATGGGTGCAGAATTAGACACAAAATCATTTGGATTACCAATATCTATCCCAAATGGCAATTTCCATCTACTTACTATTTTAGGAGGGTTTCTGGATTGGTTTCAGTGTAATCTGTTTTTCTTTCTGGAAAAAAAAAACCCTAAAACCTTGGCTTTATATTTAGTATTTGTATTATTTATATAATTACTGGTAGCTCGCTATACTTTTTCTGTGTCCTTAACAGAAAATTATTATACAAATATTATAAAAACAATATCAAACAATGGAGTATATTCAGTAGAAGGCCTTGGAGAAAGCACAAGTGAAAGAGGAGGTAGAGTAAAGAATGCATGAGGAATCTGCATTGATTAGTAAAACCATGACAAATGAATGCAAAATTAAGAAACATCTTAGAGAAGTTGCTTGCATAGTTAGACTCTCTGGGTACGTCTAGACTACAGGCTTTTGTTGACAGAGGCTTTGCCAGATACTGTCGACAAAGCTTCTGTCAACAAAGAGCGTCTAGATTACATCCAGTTCTGTCGACAAAGCAAGCCGGTTTGTCGACAGACAGTGTAGACACAAAGGACAGTGTAGATGCAATAATGCCTTCTGTCGACAGAACTCTGTCAACAAAACTGCCGAGTTCTGTCGACGTTATGTTGACAGAACTTGGTGGTAGTATAGATGCAGGTATAGTTTTGTCGACAAAAGTCCATTTTTGTCGACAAAACCCTGTAGTCTAGACACACCCTTTCTGATGGCATGACTTACTTTCTGTATACGTAAAGGAAACGTACAGGAAACTATTGGGGAACATTTTAACCTTCCAAATCATACTATGACAGATCTCCAAGTAG
>CM057847.1:149130141-149142361 GCA_030068395.1 Apalone spinifera
AAATTTCCCTCCATTTATCTTAATCATTTTTTCACTTTGTGATGTATTTGGTAAACTGTGTTTGGCAATCCTTTCTGAGCAGTTGTGGGTGACATTTTGAGAATGTTGTCTAGTGGTTAGAACAGGACACATAGGCATGAAATTGCCATTCCTGAATCCCAGTCTCTGCTACTAACTCTTGTGACAAAGGCTAAGTGTCATTTTCTGTTCCTCAGACTATCCATTTGTAAATCACATAGGCTGTGTCTACATTGGCATTATTTTGCGCAAAAGCAAGTGCTTTTGTACAAAAACATGCTGCCTGTCTATACTGGCGGGGAGTTCTTACACAAGAACACTGATGTTCTAATGTGTGAAATCAGTGCTTCTTTTGCAAGAATTATGATGCTCCCGCTCAGGAAAAAGCCCTCTTGCGCAACTGTTCTTGCGCAAGAGGCTAGTGTAGACAGGCAACATGAATTTCTTGCGCAAGAAAGCCCAGTGGCAAAAGCACATGCCAGTGTAGACACTCTCTTGCGCAAATACTTTAACGCAAAAACTCTTGCGTTAAAAGTATTTGCGCAAAATCTTGCCAGTGTATACATAGCCATGTAGTATTATTTGTCTCATAGAGGGTGAAAAGCCAAAATCTCTTTGACTTCAAATGGAGCATGACTAGATCTTTATTGTTTGCAAAGATCTGTGAGATCCTCGGAAGAAAGCTCTATTCATACATGTGAAATAAGTACTATTTATGGCTCTGAGGAACCAGAAGAAACAACTTAAGATTTATTATTGTCCTGTAATTACCCTGCTCATTTTAATAAATCCCACTGAAATTAATAACCTTACCTGTGTGAAGTCCAATCATTTTTCAATGTGGTCTATAGGAATTTTGTCATTAATTTCAAAGGAATAGAGATGGGCTCTCATGCTGTAATTACCTTCTAGAAATCCTACTGATAATTAACTTTAAGAATTTGCTGATAGGGAATTGAATAAAAAATTTATCTAGCCTGAAATTAAATATTTTTCATGAAAGAAATCAATATTCATTTGTGTTTGCCAAGAGTCAGTCAAGAGTCCTATATTATTTCCATACCTATTGAAAAATAAAATATATAACATTTGCTTGATTACCATGATATGAAAGTTTGACAAAGCCTTGGATAATTGGATTTTGTAGCACTGTAGAATTCAAGATGTATTTTAGCAAAATTGTACTTTATGTTTATATATTTATATTTCTGAATCTTCAATAAAAGTACGTTCCTAGTTGAATGATTCATGAATATACTTAATTATTTTTAATGCAAATTAAAATTCAGTTTGTCAAAACTATTAATGAAGAATACCATGCATAAAAAGAACATATATGACGAATAAAAACAAAAATCAAAGAAATACAAGGAAAAATTAATCTAGGCAGATGAAAATATAATCTACATGATTATATGTAGTTTACATAATCTATGTAAACTAACATCTAGATGCTCAATTGAAATAAGAAAGGGGGGTGATATTTATAAAGACTTTCTGTCTAAGGCTATCTCTAGACATCAGGCTTCTTCTGGAAGAAGCTTTTCCAGAAGAGATCTTCTGGAAAAACTTCTTCCAAAAGACAGATTTTACACAGCAAAAGCTCATCAAAAAAGCGATCTACTTTTTTGAAAGATAGCGTCCACACTGAATGGACGCTATATTGCATTTAAGCTGTGATTACAATGGATGGAGTGGCCCACCAGGGAACTTGTGCTTTTTCCTCTTTCTTCTTCTTTCAAAAGAACTCCCTCTTCCCCATCCACATATGCCTTTTTCCGAAAGAGCTCTTTCAGAAAAAGTCTTCTTCCGTGTAGAAAAAGGTTTACCAATGTTGGAAAAACCCCTCTGTTCTTTTGATTTTTTTTTTCTCGAAAGAACGCAATTGCAGCATGGATATAATTTGAGTTTTTTTCAGAAAAACAGCCGTTTTTCCAAAAAAACTCTGCAGTATAGATGTACCCTAAGTTAGCCAGACATATGAATACACGGATAAAAAGCAAAATGCAGATGAAAGCAAAGATTGTCACAAACTCAACAAACCACCGTAAAACAAGGAATTTGAAGTACTGTAATTAAAGATTGGCAAATGCTGCACAAATGTATCATCAGCAATGTAAATAAAATTCTGCATGTTCTATTTGATAATATTCATGACCTTTTTCATTCTCTTTCAACAAACATTCCTACAAGCCAGTTTTTGTTCTCAAAAAATGTCAGAAAGATAAGCCACTATGAATAAATATGAAGATACTTTATGTATAAGTACAAATGTTCACAAGGTGTACTTTCCTGCTATCTTGAATATTTTGTGTAAATCTCTAGTCATGGAGCAGAAATAATGCCATCTACCTTAGCTGACAAATCACATTAAGAATAAGAAATACATGAACTGGTCATGGCAAATAGTTTGTGAGCAATCTGTCAGCTGAAATACATCCATGTAAACCTTCACTGAATAATTTTGTATAATGAAAACTTTCATGAAAAATTAGTCTGCTTACAGATAATTTGAGACACAGAAAAGAGACTAAAATGCTTGTATAAATTTTAGCTCTGAATAATAATTCATACAATTGTAATTATATTTCAAGAAATCACATGCAAGGAAATTAGAGAGAGAAATCATGCACCAAACTCACACAGTGAAAGTCCATTGCTTTAGTTACTGTCTTAAACCTCAATTCATCAACCCTGTAAGCACATGCTTAAGTCCATCTCTGTTCAGTAATGTACTTAAGATGGGCCTATACTGGACTTAAATGAACTTGACCCAACAAATATAGAGCAAAATAAAACATAACTGATGACCCAGATTTTCAAAAACAACTAAGTGTTTCATTTTAGGCTAACCAGTAGCTTTACAAAAATCTGATATTCAGAGAATAGATCCCAACACCAGCTGAAAATTAGCCCATTGAATTTGCCTCAGAAATTAAAGAATCTCTTTTGAAATTAATGAAATCCAAGTCTGAATATCACGTTCAAGAAAAAAAAAAAATCTTACCAGAGTGATCTGAATGACATTGTGTTATTAAAGGGTATTGAAGTGCTATTGTACTACCTGTAGGGGACAATAGAAATATATTTTCTAACCACCAATGTGCTGAATTTTGATAGCAATACCGTGTCTTTGGGAACAGTACAGTGATAATAAACCCACATTTCAGGATCTCCAATGTCATAGCTGAAAGCATTGTCTGCCAGACAGACTAATGATTCATGTAGAAAACAAGTTAAACAAACCAACAGTACCAAATATCAAATGTCAACTCTACCAGCAGGCTGATAGGTTACTAACAGGAAGCCCTATAATCAAAATGTATTAAATGTTGCTGCATCATTAATATAGAATATAAAATAATGGCAATGACCAAAATTAAACAAGATTTATAGGCAACTGTTATAGACAAAAGAGCAGCAGATTTTTTTTCAAACTGTCACATTGTTAGAAATAGATGAGAGTGTAAAATATTTCTTAATGCTTAGGTTTATATTTTTGGTATACAGGTTTGACCAGTTACCTCACTTGTAAATAACTTGCAAACTATGGGATCCATAGATATATGAATATATATTAAATTTTTAAAAGGGTGGGCTATACATAGTAGGCCAAAGCCTGATACAATCAATCATGCTGAATGCCACAAGAAATCAGTAGAATTTCTTGCGCTGTAAAGTACTACCCAGCATGAGTAATAGAAACAGTGCCTGGCTTTAATTATACTTGGGACAGCATCAGAAACATAAGAAAATCACATTACAGTTACATACTTAATGGGGGAGAACTACATTTTTAAAAAATAACAAGAAAAGTGAATGCATGGGCTTCTCTCAATGACAAAACACAAAGGGTTGTAACAGACTACATGAACATATGAAAGGCCAAAATTGAACAAATAGGGTTAATTTGCCTCTTCAAGGTAACTGAAGAGAACTGATAAGAGAATGACACCACTGTCCTTTTCTTGTCTGGTGAATGGACTCATTGGTCCAAATTTTCTGCTGCTGGTAAAACTCCAGTGGTCTTTGCATATATACCCCATGTCATCAAAAGAGAATTTGGGTTGCAGGAGAATATGTACATTGCTGCTCCAGATGTATTGCTAAACCCAGACATTCAAAACTCATTAAAAAGACCCTCCAAATCATGAAATTGGCTTGTAATAAAAACTACCTTCTATTTTTGAGTCTTTAGGATTTATGATTTCCTCTCCAGAACAAGTCTAGCTAAAATCTTGTACTTTCTGTTCTTTTTTTTTTATTTTATTTTATTTTTAATGGAAGCTGAGATTCTGGTATAATCACATGACTCTAGAACCATTGAGTATAACAAGATTTGTAATAATATTGCACAGGTAGGCAACGCTGCAGCAGAAATCCAAACCTGGATTCAACAGGAATACCAAGTCGATCAGAAGAAGGTATCTATCTGTCTGCTTCATAGCAATGGGACTTTCAACTGATACAAACTTAGTATTTCTTCACATACCTTGTAACCACAAACTGGTAAGTACTCAGAATAGGTCCGTTCTTTATTGGTCTGGATGCCCAAATGCATCTTTAATTACTACTACATAGAACATCTATAGGCACAGCCAACCTTAATTCTAGCATGCTCTATTTTTTGAGTGCTTGACATTGCAACCATAATGTCCTTTTAATATTGTGTTTGTGTGTGTGTAATTATAGATTTTCATTTATAAAACCTAATACTGATCTTAATTACTGATGACACTCAGGATCTTGCAGGGTAGGAGCTACAAGAACGTAGCTCACAGGAAACATTCCAGTACTAGAGATACTGCTACAGGGTTAAACTTCAGAGTCTAGACAAAAATCATTATATGATTATTTTACAAATCAGGAGATGGATTCTCATATCCTTAAACAGATGAACAAATCTTACAATAGGCTTCTAAATCATGCCAATACATTTGAAATAAAAAGGCTTTGATTGCTTTGCACTTGAGTTACAGGAGATTGATTTATAAATCAGGACTTTGACACAGTGTCAGACTTATAAAACTAATGCTATTAATTCACAAAAAATTGTATTAAAGTTAGATCACCAAGCAGAAGTATTTAGTATTACAAATGAAGCATTATCCTTAGGGTTCTGCCTACTTTTATATTCTTAAGCCCTTTGTGCTTCATCATATGTGTATACATGGTGCTACAGAAGATGATCCACTCTTTTGAGAGCCAGCACAGTATAGAAATATAAGACATTTGTTACAATTGACATGAATCCTGCCAGCTTCAGTAAAGGACAACTGGGTCCAAATAATAGCTAACAGCCAGCTTGGAGTTTAGGTTGAATGTGAATTTCTCCATCAATTTTATTTAGTGGGAAACAGGAGTACTAAACTTGTGAATCAGGTGCTTCCTTTTTCAACCACTGTTTTGTGCCACATCTTAATAGAATACTGAAAACAGGTGAAAAGTTCAGCCAAATTGTCTTCATTTGACTAACTCAGATGGAGTGAAATAATGAACAGAAATACTACAAGCATAATACAGTATTGGTTAGGTTTGATAGATGAGCAATGTTCCTTCCATATTAATATTTTCAATTCTCAGACTACAGATTACACTAAAACCTTCTTGAAAGAAACTTTGGTTGCTCCTCAAAGATATGAATAAAATAATAATATATTTAAAATTTAGCATGCTAACACATGTACAGATACACAAAGCTTTTCAAAATCTTCCATCAGAAATATTAGGAATGAACAAACAATGTATAATTGCCTATGAAGTTTATTGTGTTGTTTTCTCATATTGTATTAACATGCCACATAAAGCATGTTAAACAATGCAATATGACATGACAGCTAGAATATGAAGAGCTGAGTTTTGAATTTGAGCCTAAAGACTGTACCCAAAAGCTATATAACCAGGGAGATGTAATATTCAGATGTCTGTCCTCTGTACGATGGTGATCATCTCAAATCACTGATTTTCTGAATTACGTCTGGGCAGCCAGACTCTTCAGTGTGAATAGAAATAATCCTGTTACATTAAGCAATGCAAATACTATATGCTCCAAGGCATAATCACCATACTCCAAGGCAAGATCAGAAATTGTAGTTATACAATTAAATCCAAATCAATTTTAAAGAAAAAAAATAGGCAACAAAGAAAAAGTAATTGTTTATGTTCATCTTTGGACACCAAGGGCTAGATCCTACATTGTGAGGCCTATATTGTGTATCTCAGATTATGCTAAAGGGGAGGAAATCTTTTCTAAACAAACCACTAAGTTAGGAGTGGTGGAATCCCCAGCTGACATGAAGCTGTTGCAGACAGATAAATGCTATCTCCTCCTAAACCCCAATATAAATAATTTAGAAAAGGAAAAGTGTGCTACTTTTTGAATCAGAGCTGGTCTCCAGGGCCATATTCAGTACCATCACAGAATATATGTTCATAGAAAAGTTCCTTCAACTGGAATCCATTATATGGGAATCTCTTGAAGTAAATTATTCTGTCCTTATTAAACAGTGATTCATACTTGTGCCAAATAAAATAAAAGGAGATTTGCGTATATCCCACTTTATTTTTGATCTATACTATCAGGTCATCAGTGGTGAAATACTGGTCCCACTGAAATGCATAGTAAGATTCCCATTGATTCAAGGAGTGCCATTTAACCCTGGTGACTGCTGTTAAGGAGAGGACCAAAATGCCTATTTGAGAGGCATAATAAAAGTTCATTTGCAGCTTGTAAGGGAAAAAGTAATCATATTTCCCTTTTCCCATTAAAGACCAGTAGCTGGTAGAAGACAGTGTTGTGAGGATGTGAATAGCTCATGACATAAAACCATACAGGTGTTTTAATTCAAACAGTTTAAATGACAATAACACAGACTTATAATATGTTGTAATAGGGGATGCCAGTCATAGAATCATAGAATACTAAAACTGGAAGGGACTTTGAGAGGTCATCAAGTCCAGTCTGTTGCCTTCACGGCAGGACCAAGCATCATCTTGATCATCCCTGATAGATGTCTGCTCTTAAATAGCTCCAGTGATGGAGTTTTCCACACCCTAGGCAATTTATTCCAGTGTTTTACCATCCTCACATTTATGAAGTTTTTTCCTAATGTCCAGCCTAAACTTCCTTGCTGCAATTTAAGCCCATTGCTTCTTGTTCTATCATCAAAAGCCAAGACCAATTTTTTTCTCCCTCCTCGTAACACCCTATTAGGTACTTGAAGTATCTAGTGGAGTTTTCCATTATGTATAAAGGGCATGCACATGATTCTACACTTTACTCACTCATTCAATAGTGTCTTGCCCCAAAACACAGAATGAAACTCTGTGATCACAGCCCTACACAGATTATGTTGAATGACTACCACAAAGGATTCACAGAAGGCCCACAATCCCTAGAATCTCAGTGTTATAGACAAGGGTCAGGTCACAATGCCTCATGATAGCCAGGGAAAGACTCAAACTATCATGAAGGAAAAACCAGGCATAGAGACATACAACAGTAATTGTCCACAACAAGTGGGCATACAGGGCAGCATAGTGTCATGTGTGCTCTTTGTCCCCTAAAATGGCAGCAGGTCTCATAGAGTTTTATTGTTGCCATAAACTGATATTTGCCCACCCACATGTAATTTACCCTTATTCCCTTAGCAGGGAGAAAAACATGCAGAACAGATATGCTTGCTGCTCAGTGCAGCATAATTTACAATACACCCGCTTCATAAATTGTGCTCTTCTTTGACAAGTGATGTACAGTAAATGAGACCTATACATCTAATCAAGGGCCATTAAACTGTATTTTCCATCTGTTTTCCATTCACTCTTCCCTGTCAGCTTTTCAGATCAGGTTGAGATATATTAGTATAACAATTGAAGTACTTTTATTATAAAGACCATAGTAGACATTTCCATTTCCATTTAGTATTTTCCCCTTAATAATAACTGATCTTGCATTATTTGAAGTAAATATTCTTTTCATGTGGGTAATGGGTAAAGAAACAAACAATAGAAAAATACAAGAACTGGTGGACATTTTCTTCTTATAGTATAAATATTCCTAAAAGGAAGGATGGTCCAATACTAGGACTCCATCATACTTACAGAGTTAATGTGCGATCTTGGGCGAAACATAATTTCTCTGTGTGGCTGTTCTCCATCTATAACATGTGAATAATACTACAGTACTTGCCTACCTCATAAGAGTGTTGTGATGACAATTTCATTAATGATTGAAACCTCAGATATTATAGTCCTTGGGGCTATAAAGTATCAGATAGAGTTACCCTTGTATATAATGATATTATAGCTCAGATAAGTACATTTTAATTATGTCTTTATAAGAGCCAATGCTTTTAATATTTTATTATTTCTGAAATGGCCTAATTTAAAAAAAACACATTGTCATAAAAGTATAAAGCAGAGCACTGAAGTATCTATCAGACCAATCATTTAAGACTACAGTGTGAAATATACACTTATGTATTAGGTATTGAATTTGTGTAGGAATTCATGCATTTTTTAAATGTTTTGTTTACATCATTATAAATGTTATATGCTGGCAAAACTTTGCCAGGTCACCACAACTATTATTGCCAAAGATTAAGGACTATACTGTCCTAGCAATATCAAGGACTTTTTTAGGGACAATGCACGTGATACTAACTCACCCACCTTGTCTCTCTAATATCCTGGGACAAAGATTGGTACAACAACACCCTATTCAAAATTGTTGTTTTTTTAACTACTTTACCTCAACTTTGCATTGGGGGTATGTCTAGACTACATGACTCCGTCGACGGAGCCATGTAGATTGGGTTTCTAGACATAGGGAAATGAAGCGGCGATTTAAATAATGGGCGCTTCATTTACATCAAAATGGCTGCTGCGCTGTGCCTATCAGCTGTTTGTTGGCTCAGCGCGGTAGTCTGGACACTCCGCGGTCAACTAGGGAAGACCTTGTCGACCGCCCCGTTATGCCTCGTGGAATGAGGGCTTCCCTTGTCGACCACGGAGCATCCAGACTATCGCACTGTGCTGACAAACAGCTGATCGGCACAGCGCAGCAGCCATTTTGATTAAATGAAGCGGCGATTATTTAAATCAACACTTCATTTCTCTTTTTCGAGTACACTAATCTACATGGCTCCGTCGACAGAGCCATGTAGTTTAGATGTACCCTGACAGAATGGTAATGAGAACATTTGTAAGATCAATCCCATTTTCTTTTAAAATGAAAACAAATGGAATGCAGATCCTATCACTATGTTGTTATCATTGACCCAGGAGTCTGGAGATACAGGAACTGGCTATACAAATATCACTCTGATTATTAAGCATGGTGAAAAGAGGGAGGCTGTGTCTAGACTACAAAGTTCTATCGAAAAAAGATACGCAAATTGCGGTTCACAATTTGCGTATCTTTTTCTGCTTTTCTTCTGAAAGAGGCTTTTCCAACAAATGGGCCAAATGTTGGGAAAAAAGGATGAAGAGTGAAAGAGCTACATAGACCCAGAACATGAAATACACAATATTCTGAACACAGCCCAGAATAGGAGTGACTGAAAGTTATTGCCATCTGACTGCTATTGAGTGGCTCAAGGGTAATAAGCTGGCAGTCTGTCCAGTTCCTAGTAGACAGATGTCAACATTACAAAAACCACCTGTATAACAATCAGTACCAATCTAAGCATAGAGACCAAGCATGTAATGGGCATGGGAAACTAACCTTCCCAGATGTGGTTGTGTTTGAGGAGCATTAGTTGGCCAGGTTTGGGACATTTGCACAGCTGAGCCTTGTACTATATCCAATCTGCAAATGAATAGGCAATATGATTTTCAAATCCTATCAATCTTGCAGCTTCCATGAGTACTAAAGTAACTTCCAAAAATAAATTATACTGAAAACTGCTTCTACATTATAAACATACTTTATACTGTTTATATGATGCATGTTTTTATATTATCACTCTGCGACTTCCCTTTTTCGGAGGTTCCATTTTTTGAATTCACTTCCGTCACTGACTATTATGGAAAGTAAGTGTACATATATTCTTATACATGGTTATTTGTTGGTCAAACCACTGTATCACATTATATCCAAGTGTAGAAAAGCAGACAAATGATTATTGTCTAATTGTAAAATAAGGAACTAGAAGACAGTGTAGATTCATAGATTTGAAGGCCAGAAGGAATTATTGTGATTATCTCATCTGACCTCCTGTATAACATAGACCATAAAATTTCACCAAAATAAGCTGTTTTAGAAAAATGTGGGATCTTGATTTAAAAATTATGAATGATAGAGAATCTACTATGTACCTTGATAAATTATTCCAGTGCTTAATTATCTTGGCTATTAAAAAATACACTTTATTTCTAGTCTCAATTTGTCTACCATCAACATCCAGTCTTTGAATTTCATTATCTCTTTCTCTATTAGATTGAAGAATGATTTATTAAATAATTGTCCATTGTGTAGAAATATGGACTCTTAACCTGACACCTTTACCTTATTTTTGTTAAGCTACATAGACTGAGCTCTTTGAGTCTATCTCAGTACGTCAGGATTTTCTAATCCTTATATCATTCTTGCGGTTCTTCGCTGAATACTCTCAAATTTATCAACATCATTCTTATATAGTGGGCACCAGAACAGGACACTGTATTTCAGCAGTGGTGCCTAATATAAAGGTAAAATAACCTCTCTATTCCTACTTGAAATCTCTTTGTTTCTGCATCAAATGATTATATTAGACTTTTCTGGCCCCAGCATCATACATGGGAGCTCATGTTCAGCTGATTATCTACCATGAGACAAAAAAAAATTGTCAGTCACTGATTCCTAGGAGAGAGTCTTCCAGCCTATCAGCCTGGCTTACATTTTATCCTTCTACAATGTAAGAGAAGCTCTGAAAATTAGATTTCCTTTTAGGTCAGATATTTTTTAATAAATTGCAACCAGTCCTTTTAATATTTATTATTATAATGAGGGATTTGCTGAGATCCTAGATCTCCCTCTGAAATTAGCCTTTATCAGGGTGGATGGATAGTTAAAAAATTCAAAACCCAGCATTTTCTAATGTTCACTTAATAGAACTAGGCATGAAATCTATATTTTGGCAACTAAGTGACCTGATTATCAGAAGTGTTTGGTATCCACAGAAATTTACATATGTAAAAAAGCAAACCCGCACAACAACAAAAACAACACTTGTTTAGGTGCCAAATATGAATTTAGTTGGCCAACTTGACACTGTTATGAAAATGATGGCTTTAAAATAATCTGAAACTTAAACTTTACACATTGTTTACATCAATATGCACATATTTTATATTTCTCTCTCCTGGTGTGTCATTTACATTTGGTTCTCTTTTGTTTTCTTTACGAGGTTTCCTAAAGACAATGCAAAGAGACAATAATATAAAATATGTACTTTGACTTTCTCCATCTGTATGACTCAAAGGTGTAATGACTGAAGAAGAGCTCTGTGTAAGCCTGTCTTTCTCATAATGGTATAAAGAAAATTAAACCTATTGCTATAAACTAATTAAAATTATATTTTTCAGCTGGACTGCTTTTTTTGACTCAGTGAGGCTGCTTTTGTGTGTAATGTTCCTCAGTGACCATTACTCCACAAAGTACTTACCTGTTTCACTCAAAGTATGTGAATGGTTCCTCACTTGTTTAAAATTAGGGAGGTGCTTAAGTACCTACCAGAGCCAGTGGTCCAGTGTTTGCAAGATTAGGGGTTTGAATTGTATGAGATCACTGGAATCTCTGGTGTTCTGTTTAGATTGCAATTGGTTTTATTTTTTAAAGAATTTGCCCCTCCTTATAAATGATACTCTTTGTTTTTAATTTGAACACTTACTTACAACTTGGATGATTGCAAAAGGAGAATTTTAAGAACTATCCTAATAAACCAAACTCTTAAGCAAACAAATATAAAGGCAAAATGTATACCCTTTTACATAACGCAGGAGCCTTGCCATAGAAGGTCAGTTGCCACTGTTTATGCAGCCTTCAGAACTGCCTGTAACTGCTTGCGTCAAAGATGCCAACAATATTGTCTTTTTGTGGTATCTTTCTCCCAGATGTTCCCAAACTGTTTCTCTAATCATTTTATTTTCAAAAAGGTCTTAAACTGTAAGGCTGTGTCTAGACTGGCAAGTTTTTGCGCAAAAGCGACTGCTTTTGCGCAAA
>CM057847.1:149142461-149155145 GCA_030068395.1 Apalone spinifera
GTGGGCATGAAACTCAATTCATCTACGTCTGAAGGAAAATGTGCTCAGAACTGACTTTGCCAGGATTTACAGTTGTGGCTCCAGGAGAATTTCAAATGTATTGCTGAAAATTACTGAATTGTACCTTCATTGAGAGTAATTCTGTAAATGAGAACAAGTAACCGAGCAGTTCACTAGGTTGTTCATTGTCTTGAACCCTCATGCAACCATCGCAGAGAACAGCACACTTTGGAGAATACATCAGAGTTTATATGCAGCTATTGGCACCATTACAGAGTGCCTCAGTCAAAATGACAGATCACCTTATGGACCTAGGGAATAAGGAAATCAGGAGAATATCTGTTCAGTCCTATTTATAGTGAGATCTTAGAGCCAGAAAATCTTGCCAAAAATGACTGCTTCAATAGTTGAAAATAAAAAATAACAAAGCTTTTTTAAAGATAAATTTCATTTGCAGCTCATTAGCTCAGTGACCATTAAGTAATTGAAGCTTCAGGGTGTAGCCGAGTTAGTCTATACAGTATAAACTTAAAAAACAAGAAATGGTCTGGTAGCACATTATAGCCTAACAAAACATGTAGATGGTATCATGAGCTTTCGTGGGCTCATCCCACTTCTTCAGATGACTGGAGTGTTTACTCTGGTCATCTGAAGAAGTGGGCTGTGCCCACGAAAGCTCATGATACCATCTATATGTTTTGTTAGGCTATAAAGTGCTACCAGACCATTTGTTGTTGTTTTAAGCTCATCAGGTAATAGTAAACCAAGGCTCATTATTATTTAGCATCCTTTGTTTGTTTTCTCATACTGTTGAAGGATCATTGTGACATGGGGAAACCTTCATACATTCTAGGACTTTCCTAGCATACTAGAAAGAGATGTGGTATTGTCCAGAAGCATAAGAAATATAATGCTCTCAAATACAGGGAAACTAAACTAATCATCACAAATGTTTATGGCCAATAGCACTGATAGGTTGGGCTTTATGATAATCTCAGGTGTGCTATTTTACAGTACTATACTGTAATTCCATTGACTTCTATAGATTTACTCCTTACAGTAGAACCTCAGCGTTACAAACATGTTGGGAATGGCAGTTGTTTGTAACTCTGAAATATTCATAACTCTGAACAAAACCTTATGTTTGTTCTTTGAAAATTTCACAACTAAACATTGACTTAATATAGCATTGAAACTTGATCATGCAGAAAAAAATGTTGCTTTTAACAAACAAAGTAAACGAAACAAGTACAGAAACAGTTTACTTATTTTGTCAAAACTTTTTTAAACTTTATTTTTTTAATTAATACTGTGCTGTGTACATAATGAACTTCTCTAATCCATCATTCTCTGATTCAGCAACATATGAGGTCCAGCATGATTTTAGTTAGCTGGACATCCACTTTTCATGGATGTGGCCACGTTTCCTGTGGTCTCATACAGTTTGTTTACAGCTGCCAGTCCTGGCTCTCAATATTCTATGCTTTTATTTAGCTCTAATTTATGCCTAAATGTCAGAGCCGAGTAAGCAGTGAGAGCGATGGTAATGCTGCTAGACAATATAGACCTCCCGTTGTCTGGCAAACTCTCTGGTTTGGCACCGGTCAGGTCCCAAAGGTGCTGGACTAGAGAGGTTCAACCTGTATTTGCTTTGTGTGTATGTGTGTTTGTCTTCTGCTGCTACTTGATTTCGTACTTATGGTTCCAAATGTGATATCTGGTTGTCCTGTCAGTTTTTAACTCTGGTGTTCCTAACTGTGAGGTTCTACTGTATTTAATAATGCTGGATCCTGCAACACTGAACTTAGCAAGAACATTGCTTTTTTATTTCAGTGAGCACAAGATCAAACCCAGACTGATTTAAGTGATATAGGATGAAGTGCTTTGACTCTGTCAAGGAGACTCTATGATGCAATACTATTTACTAAGTTTTGCTGCTTTTAAACCATGGCTTAGGTACCATATAAAGTGCTTTCTTTGGGTCTGATTTTTAAATTAGATTCTTAAAATGCAGTACATGTATAGTAAAATTTTCAAAATCTACCTCTATAACTTTCTTTGAGTGCAATTTAGGGTATGAATTAGATGCTTAGGCACATCTGAAAATGTCACTAAGATCCTTTCTGCATCTTTAAGCACTAATATTGTATAATCTAGCCCTTTGCTTCTAACTAGCAAAACAAGACAGCAAAATTAAGTAACTATACACAGACTGTAAAAGTGTTAACATTTCCAATTATAGGGATTGTATAACCACCCCGGGAAGCCTATTCCAGTCCTTAACCACTCTTATAATTAAAAAAGTTTTTCTTAACATCTAAACTATAGCTCTTTTGCTGCAGATTAACCCCTTGGCTTCTTATACTACTTTCAGTGGACATGGAGAACAACTGATCACCAACCCTCATCAAAATAACCCTTAACATGTTTGAAGACTATTATTAGGTGCCGCCTAGGTCTTCTTTTCTCAAGACTAACCTTTCCTCATAATTCAGTATAGTGAGGTGGAGTGGCCACCCAATAACCTGAAGGGAGAAGAGTTGGGAAATCAGGGGGCATGGCTGGCAGTATAAGAAGCCAGCCCAGGAGCTCTGTCAGACTCTGTCTGGTTCCTCTTTAAGGCCCCAGCAGCCAGAAGAATCAGATGCCTGCCCTATGCTCCCAAGCTGGGAGGCTGCTGAGAGCTTGCAGGAGGCTGAGGACTGGTCTGGAGCTCTGGGATCCCAGATAGACTTTGCCTGGGAGGAACTTCAACCCCTTCTGGAGCTATTGACCTCCAACACCTCAGAGGATCTGCTGGAGGCCCAGTTATGTGTAGAGGGGGAGAATGGAAGAAATCCAGGGATAGTCGGGACAACCACCTGCTCTTGTCAGATCTCCGCCAGAACGAGGAGACCTGATTGCTTGTTTACCCCATTGTGAACTACTAACTATATAGACCAGGCCCTAGGCCACTTCATTGACTCTTTGTTCATCACTCCACCCTGAACCAGTGCCTGGGCCCCCTTTACTGTTTGTTTGCCATCCCGCCCCGACTCTGTGCTGGAGCTATTGGCTCAGACCAAGTGTTGGTTCAAAGCCCAATTGTTCCACTAACTGTTGTTCTGGTCTGAACACAGGCCCGAAAGTAAGGACTATTGAAACTCAGTGGAATGAGGCAAAGTGGCCACGCACAGAAGAGTCCCTCCACACGCCCTGATAGACTACAGTCAGGTTATCTAAAGTTCTGATATTATTTGTGACTTTCCTCTGGATTCTCTCCAGATTGTTCACCTCTTTTTTAAAGCATAGTGCCCAAAACTGGACACAGCACTCCAGCTAAGGCCTTATCAGAGCCAAGTACATTGGGACAATTACCTCCTGTATCTGACATACCAAACTTCACAATACATGTTTTCACAAGTGAACTTCAGAGCTGTTGCCTCTTTAATTTGTGATCCCCTCTAATTCCCTGATCCTTTCCAGTAGTACTACTGTTATACCCATACAAAGCACATGAGATCTTTTATAGGGGAAAAGGCAGTATGCCACATTTATTGAGAATACAACAGTTAGCATATGTTTTTCAGTCACTCACACACACACACACCATGCACACAGTCCCGCAAGTCGATGTTATAGTTACCAGTCCACAGTCTGAAGCAATCTAGTGGCCAGCCAGATCGATCACAAAGGGGAGCCGGGCTTTGTCGGTCGTGATCCGATGCTCGGTAGCAAGACGAACCCAAAGTCCCATGGCAAAGCACCCTGTTCTTATAATCCTCTTTTCTCTGTTGAAATCTATGGATTTTTCTGTGTCAGTTTGTGACTGGTTACTCCTTAATTGGTGTTATCTTTTGATGTTAACATTCCAACACACCTCCGAGAGGGTCATCCTCTCCCTGGATTGAGTTAATCAATTGTCTTTAGGGGTGCCAGCTCCACCTTAGGGTCGTCAATCTACTCTTCCTTAATCATGGATATGCACTGATGGTTCTCTGGCATTGATAAGTCTCTTCACCCCTCTTCTCTTGACCATCTGGTTTTAACAACTTCCTTCACACCTTATCTTTTTCTGATGCGTACATTCCTCATTCACACAAACAGTCTTTTACAGAGAATTTCAAAGGTATACAAACAACAGTGTTTTATATTGAGCAATAAAAAAGCATTGTAAATTAAACCTTACTAAATCTTGTAATCAAAACAGTTCACATTGTGGCCCGGGCCTTCAACATTCCTCTAATCTTATTAACAAAGACACAATACAGGATCCTGTCTTTTACTTACTAAACCTTAAAACAAAGAAAGCTTACTTACTAAACATTCAAACAAAGAAATGTTTATTTAACTAAAGGGCATAAGGTCTGTCCCTGCCTTAACATCGGTACAGACACTGGCAATCTGTCAGATGCGTTTCTACCAATGCCCCAGAGAGTCATAAAGAGGCAGGATGAAATTAAGTCATACATTACTACATTATTAAACCTGAAATATAAATATAAAATCTCACTCCTACACTACCACCTAGCCACTTAGGGTGTGTCTATACAGCAAAGTTATTTCAGACTAACTCCTGTTATTCTGAAATAACTATGCAAGCATCTACTCAGCAATTCCGTTATTTCAAAATAACGGACGGCTTATTCCAACTTCTGTAAACTTCATTCTATGAAGAATAATGCCTATTCCAAAATAGAATAGTAATAGAGATGTTATCTCTGGTGTAGTCTGAAACAAAAGACATAACTATGTAGCACTTTAAAGACTAACAAGATGGTTTATAGGTGATGAGCTTTCGTGGGCCAGACCCACTTCCTCAGATCAATATGTGGAAGAAAATCGACACAACCATATATACCAATGTGATACAATCCATTTTTTATTGTATCACACTGGTATATATGGTTGTGCCGATTTTCTTCCACATATTGATCTGAGGAAGTGGGTCTGGCCCACAAAAGTTCATCACCTATAAACCATCTTGTTAGTCTTTAAAGTGCTACATAGTTCTGTCTTTTATTCCAAAATAGCTATTTCAAAATAGGTGTGTGTAGATGCTCCATTTCTGCTATTTCGAAATAGCTCTTCACCGGGGCAATTCTGTTATTCCTCCTGGGGTTCTAAATCGAGATAGCATGGCTATATTAGAGAAGCCTGCCTCAAACTAATTTTGAGGCTTCTCTGCAGTGTAGATGTCCTGTTTAGAAATAGCTATTCTGAAATAGCTTATTCCGAAATAAGTTTGCAGTGTAGATATAGTCTTAGAGTTCATTTTGGAGTTGTGTATTTGATTTTCCTTCCTACATGACATACATTTGTCTTTATTGAATTTCATCATGGTGATTTCAAACAAATTCTCTACTTTTTCTCGGTCATTTTAAATCCTGATCCTGTCCTCCAAAGTATTTGAAACCTCTCACACCACTTTTATACACATATGCTCCATCCCAGTGTCCAAGTCATTAATGAAAATATAGAAAAATACCAGATCCAAAGCAGATCCGTGGGTCTCACCCCACAATGTCCTCCCATTTTGACAGTGAACCATTTATAGCAACTCTGAGTATGTTTTTTCATTCAATATTGTACTCCTTTTACAGTAATTTAATCTAGATGATTTTTCCTCTTCCACTGACAGTGTCTCAGAAATCCTAGACCATTGTGATGGTCCTATTGAAAATCTTCTGATACATATTAATGGGACACTGTCCTTCCAGAATAGTTGTTTTGACTACCGTCTTGTACTCCAGTCTCTTGTAACTATATCATATACTTTTCCCCAATGGAAAGACTACCTCAGTTCCCTAAATGTATAGTTGGGAAGATATTATTTTTCTTATTAGGACAATACGCTATTCATAATTTTATTTCCATTCACCTTTCAATATCCTTTAGAACATCAGAGGTAGTGGAAAGTTTTGCTACAGTCATCAGGGCCGGCCCACCACATGTTGTCACCTGAGGTGGGGAGCCCCCATTTCCCCTCACTTGGGCCAAAACTTTGAAAGGTCTCAATTCTCTGGGTCCTAGTGGTGCCCTCCCCCCCACAGTCTGGCACCTGAGGCGGCTGCCTCAGTTCGCCTCATGGTAAGGCCAGCTCTGACAGTCATAAGTGGTCTGTGTAATCATAGTTTGTTCATCTTCCTGGGGAAGGCATACGAAAAATAATGTTCTTTCTTCATGTTATGAACAACATCATAATAGATTCGCCTGATTATGTTGCTGCTATATCTGTGTTATCATTCTGACAGAAATGATAACATTAAAAAGTTTGTACAGTAACATGAAATTTACTTCCTGGTTATGCCACCAAATGCCATAATTTGAAACTCAGACAATAAACTCCACACTAAAAAAGGAAAATAATATTTTTTAATCTAGCAGTTGAGTAAGATTGATAAGAGCATTGATTCTATTAGAGCAAACAACACTGCTGCTATTGATAAAAGTTGTTTTAGCTTTTTCATTATAAATTGTGTGTGAGGGTTATAACTAAGGCATTTTTAATCATGTTGGCCAAAAGCTCAGGATGTGATCCTTGTATATTCTAAAAGTAGCTTAAATACGTAAGGTATGCTTATTTATATTGTTGATTTGCTTCCAATGGAGTCCAAAGATACAGAAATGAATTAAATGATATTAAATGATGATATTGATATAATAGCAATCTCAGAAACTTGGTGGAATGATCATAAAATTGCACATTAATATCCCAGTGTAAAATATATAGGAATGATGTAGTAGGTTGTGCTGCTGGGGGGTTGGCACTATATGTGAGGAAAGCAGAGTTAAATATATTAAAAATCTTTAAAAATCAAATTGTAAAACAATCTCTGTGGATAGAAATTCCATGCTTGATTAACAAGAGTATAGTGGTAGGAATATATTATGGGTGACCGCCACAGCATGGTAATGGTGACTGTGAAATGCTCAGGGAAATTAGAGGCGGTAAAAACAACAACAAAAAAACAATAATAATAGCAGATGTCAAATATCCCCATAGTGACTGGGCACATGTCACCTTAGGAAGGGATACAGATATAACATTTCTAGACACACTTAATGAGTACTGCTTGAAACTCACATGGCAGGGACAATTCTTGATTTAATCCAGGGCTTGGAAAAATATCCTGTATGGGCCAAATCAGCCCACAGACGCAGCAGGGAACCTCAGAAAAGCTCTCTGCCTGCTCCCTGCACTTTGCTAAGAAAAGCTGCTTGGGGGCTCTATCTGAACAGCTGAGATCCCAGGGGAGTGGGAAGAGACTTCAGGCATTGCTTCCCCCCGCCTCTCCCCCCAGCACAATTCCATTGGCTGGTTTCTAGCCAATGGGAGATTCTTGTTGTCAACAGGCAGCTAGCGAAGCATCCTCCTCCCCCCGCCCCCCACTCCTCAGGCTCAGAGCTGTTCAAAAATCACATGGTCCCTACAGCCTGTGTGGGGGTGGACAGGCAGGGAGTCTCCTTGAGAAGCCTGCTGACTGAGAGTCAAACAGGTAAGTCTCCCAGCCAGAGCCTGCCTCTGGCACCCCAATCCTCTGCCCTCGACCCCACAAACTCTCTGCCCCTCCTCCTGCACCCATAGTCCTTCCCCGACCCCGCACTCCAATCCCCTACTCCAAGTCACAACCCCTGCCTGCCCTAGGCCACAGCCCAAACCCCTCCACCCATTCTTGCACCCTAGTCTCATGCCCCAGGTTACAACCCCCTCTTGCCCAGGTCACAACCCAAACCCCTTTACCCTAGTCTCCTGACACAAGTCACAACTGCCTCCTTCACCCAAACTCCCTCCCAGACCCCACACCGTCTCCTGTACCCAAATCCTTTACTGCACCCACCCTCCATCCCAGATCCTGCACCTCCTCCATTAATATGGAAGAGTGTAGCCTTTCACCACTTTCCAAATACTGGAGTGGCCCCATTTCCTCCCCCCGCCCCATTTCATCTTAATTAAAGCACAAAATCTGATCCAAGAAATGAATATAATACTATATTCTATACTATAGTATTATAATAGGGACCATAATGTAACTAATTTTAACATCTTTGTAAGGCAATGGGAGTGCTGAAATCAGGATGCCACTGTACCCTATTTCTGCCATGAAGGAGAGAGAGGACACAGTGTGGCTCAGGAGACTGGGAGCTGCTGTGATCTGAGTGAGCAAATGAATGGTGAGCAACTGAGATGAGTACCTTTCTTAACGATTCAGTATGCTAGGTCTCACATACACACTCATACTCTCTCCCTTTCACATTCACCTCCAGACACATATTGTACTATTTTTGCTGCTAGTATTTGGTATTTTCTGAATTGCACACATATTCTCTGTAATTTTATTCAGTGTTATTTTTGGTTTTGACTGATTATTCATTTAATCATTTTTATTTCTCTTTACAGTTACACTTAATCCTTTAAGATTTGAGTTCTAAAATGCCTAACCTGCCTGAAGTAATTATTCATATGGTAACTTTTTAAAAATATTAATCATATTTAGGTTTTTTGTTTCTACTGCTGGTGCACATCTGAACATGTCTTGGTGCACATAATAAAATGTATTTTGCACATAGAATTTAACTTCAAAAAGGAGAACTATCCAAAAATAAGGAAGCTAGTTATATGGAAATGAAATGAAACAGAAGAGTGAAATGCTGAAAGCTTCATAGAAAGTACTTAAAATGCCATAACAGATGCTCAAATTAATGTGAATCCCAAATAAACCAAACAGTAAGAGGACCAAAATAAATGCCACCATATCTAAAGAAGAGGATAAAATATCATTTAGAGGCCAAAAGAGATCCTATAAAAACTGGAAGTCAGATATTACTGAGGAAAATATAAAGGAGCATAACCCATAAACTGGTAAGTCAAATTGTACAACAGTAATTAGGAAACCCCTCACCCCTCACCAAAAAAGAATGCAAATTGCAAGAAACAAAATTTAGCAGCATATTTTGTTAAGTATATCAGAATCCAGGAGCCTCCTAAACAATTCATAGACCTGCTGGACAATCAAAGATCACTCAAGGAAGACAAAGCTGTTATGAAGAGGCTAAACAAACTCTTTGAATCAGTCTTCACTACAGAAGATATAAGGGAGAGTCCCACACGTGAGCCATCCTTTTTTGGTGACCAATCTGAAGAGCTGTCCCACATTGAGGTGTCAGTAAAGAAGGTCTGAAACACATTGATAAGTTAAATAGTAATGTCACCAAGACCAGATGGTATTCACCCAACATTTCTGAAGAAACTCAAAACTGAACTAGTTACACTACTAGCTGAGGCATGTAACCTATCTCTTAAATCCACCTTTGTTCAGGATGACTAGAGGATTGCTAATGTACATCCATTTTTTTAAAGCATCTAGGTGTAATCCTGGTTATTATAGTCAGATAAGCTTAACTTCAATACCAGGCAAATTGGTGGAAATTATAATAAGGAACAGAATTAGCAGATATACAGATGAACATGATATATTGGGAAAAGTCAACATGGCTTTCATGAAGAGTGCCACACCTAAGAAACGTGTCAACATATCATGAGACAAGAGTTAGGCCAAGAAGTTAGCATAGTAACATATCATGGGATAAGAGTGAATGTCCTCTCATGGCTTAGTAACTGATTAAAAGACAGGAAATAAAGAGTAGAAAGATCATTTTTCACAGCAAAGAAAGACAAATAGCAGACATCCTCCAAGATTCTGTATGGAAAACAATGCTGTTCAATATGCTCATAAATGATCAAGAAAAGGGGGATAAAGAGGAGAAAAAGTGTATGATCATAAAACAATTTTCAAAATAGTTAAGACCAAAGCTTACTGCAAAGAGTTTAAAAGGGTCGCCATAAATTGAGAGACAGAGCAACAAAATGGCAGACGAAATTCAATGTTGATAAATGCAAAGTACTGAACATTGGAAAACATCTCAACTATACATACAAAATGCTGGGGTCTAAATTAACTTTTGATTTTTGAGCCATTGTGGATAGTTCTCTGAAAACATCTGCTCAATTGTTGTGGCAGCAGCATACAAAACAGGTAACAGAATGTTGGGAACCATTAGGAAAGGATAGATAATAACATAGAAAATAGCATAACGACACTATTTAAATCCATGATATGGCCACAGCTAGTATACCGAGTGCAGTTATGATCATCCCATCTCAAGGAAAAATATATTAGAAGTGACCACAAAATGAGAAAAGGGCAACAAAAATAATTAGGGGATATGAGAAGAGAATAAAAAACCTGGATCTGTTCAGTTTTTAAAAAGTATCAGCTAAGGGGAATATAATAAATGTCTATAAAATAATGAGTGCAGGAAGTAAATAAGGAAGTGTTATTTATACCTTCACATAACACAAGAACAAGGGATCATCCAATTAAATTAATAGCCAGCAGGATTAAAACAAATATCAGAAAGTATTTCTTCATACTATGAGATTCAGTCTGTGAAACTCTGCCAGGGCTTGTTGTGAAGGTCAAACATATATCTGAGTTCAAAAAAGAATTAAATATGTCATGAAGGATAGGTCCATTAATGGCTATTAGCTCTGAAAGTCAGAGACCCTCTGTTCTGGGTGTCCATATATCTTTGACTGCCAAAAGCTGGGAGTTGACACTAGTGGATGGATCACTTAATAATTGTCTTCTTTTGTTCATTTCCTTTGAAGCATCTGGCACTGGCCATTTCTGTAAGACTGCACTCTGGACTAGATGGACCATTGGTATGACCCAATAGAGCAGTGTTTCTTAAACTTTTTAAGACCAAGGAACACCAAACAATAATTTTTTTGTATGGGAAATACCAAGGATTTTTTTGTTGAGAAGAAGAAAAAAAAAAGGTCGGGGCAGAGGTAAGGGTTGGGGGAAAGTTATTGAGAAAAAAATGTCACCTGCCTCTTTAAGGGTGGCCATTTTGAATTATGTTGTTCTCAACAGCACACCGGTGTGCCATGGAACACAGTTTAAGAAACACTGCAATAGAGTCATTCTTCTGCTCTAATGTTGTTACTAGCAGATATACCCAGTGTTGCTCAGTGCCTTCACTGTAGTAATGTTTTGGAGGTTTTTTAATTAGAAGGAAAATGTACATGCTCCATTTAAATGATTGTATAGAGCTCGGGGTTGGAAGGTGGGGGTGCAGGAGCCTGGCAGAAGATATGGGCCCGAGGGTAGCGAGTGGTGGTGTAGGAGTTAGGGCAGGGAGTTGGTTGTGTGGGTTCAGGGGTGGTGGTGTAGGAATCAAGGCAGGGGACTTAGAGGCGAGAGGGCTCAGAGCAGGAGGGAAGGATTTTCAGGAGTCATCTTAGGGTTTGGGGGCTCAGGGCAGGCAGTGGGGATGCAGGGGTCAAGTCAGGAGCCAGAGAGGTGTCGGTGGTGGAGGGTTTAGAGCAGTGGTTTGGATGTGGAGGAGATGGGAGTGCAGGAGTGGGGGCTCAGGAGAGGATGTGGGATGTGGGGAGCTTAGGGCAGGGGTGAGTGTGCAGGACTTAGGGCTGGAAGGTTGGGGAGAGCTTATAGGGCCACCTGTGGCAGGGAGGATGGGGCTGCTCCAGTGGCACTGGTGACCAGGGCTGCACTTCTTGGCCAATGGCTCCACTCCCCAGCCAGCAACTCCTCCTCGAGGCCCAGGACTGAACACACTGGCTGGTGGCTTCTCCCAGGAGAGGGAGAGATAGACCTGGGCTGCATTATCCAGTTAGAACCTCTTCCCAGGGCCTGGGGTTGTGGGATTAGCCCAGGCCTCCAGCTTTAAAAATAGTACAGTGCAAACTCTTCATACAGTGCAAATTTCCCATATCATTATCTTATACACTAGCTATATTTGAGCAAATTAGACGGTAATTCAACTGAGTTCTTAACAGAACTGGTCAAAAAGTCTCCAGCAGAATAGTTTTCAATCAGAAAATGCTGATTCTACAAAATCCCATGTCTGGTTCTTCAACTGACCTCCTACATGGGAAGCCAGGTGGTTGATTTCCTGGCAGTACAGAAACCAGACAACTGGTTTCCATGGCTGTCCTGATGGAAGGCAGGCAAACAGCTGGGCCATCTGCCATTGGTAGCTGTGAGAAGTGACACAGGCTGGAACATCACTTCCCACAGCTCCTATGGGCTGAAAACAGCAATCTGTGGCCAGTCGGAGCTGTGAGTGGCTATATCTACAGATGTTCAGGTAAATAATGCATCCCAGAGCCCGCCAGAGGCTAGCCCTGGTGAATTGTGTATGGCCCAGAGGTCGCTTATTGCCCACCCGTGTTGTAATGCTGTTTGTCCTTAAAAGTGATATATGTGAATTCAATTTTAATAAAGTTTTAAATTGAAATATGAACTATACTGACGTATATACATGCCAGTAAACTCCCTTGCTAGAATAATTACAGAAACGGAACAAAACAGGGACCGGAACATATTCAAAGCAAATTATGTTGTTGTTTTTATTGTTAAAGAATGAATATTAGTTTGAAATTATTTTCAGTATAATCTAGCTCTAGTTTTGTTAACTGTGATGAGAATGGGTTTATGGTAGACACTTTTCTAATAATACAAGATGCCACTTTTAAAATTACAGTTTGTTTGGCTACTCTGTCCTTAAACCAAAGTCTTGATTGTACTGAGTCTTTAGTCATAAAATACTCCTGAGAGCCATTCTACAAATTACACTGCTCTATAGCCAAAATGCTTCTGAAATAAATGTAGTCAA
>CM057847.1:149165183-149187649 GCA_030068395.1 Apalone spinifera
GGTTGTGGAATCCCCATCTCTGGAAATATTTAAGAGTAGGTTAGATAAATGTCTTTCAGGGATGGTCTAGACTGTATTTGGTCCTGTCATGGGGGCAAGGGACTGGACTCAATGACCTCTTGAGGTCCCTTCCAGTCCTAGTATTCTATGCATGTAGGCAGAATTCTTCTGGGCCACATCTGCCAGCTCTGTAGACACTGTCTGGGGTTCTCTGTTTGGTGTCCCTGCTTGCAGCCCTATGACCTCTCTCCTGTCCCTGTTTACTTATCAGTTGTCCCCTGAAATCATTTGAGCCTCAGGTTTAGTTATTCCCTTAGGCTGAGGGAGCAACCTTCACACACAGGCGGGCTTGTGCACTACCACTATCATAACTCAATAGTTGTTTACCCCCTGCATTCTGACACACAGCCATGAAAGATGTCCATTACTATCTTTCTCTTGGAGGGTCTCTTGAACTGCATTATTTTAATACTGGCTTCTTTTTAAACTCCCAGCAGAAGGGCAAAAGAAGTTCCCAGATTTTGTGAGCTGTGGGGACCAGTATAGAAGGGTAAGGGTTGAGATCCCAATATATACGTGTGAATCATGTCTCTTGAATCCCTTTGCTACCTTTCTGTGTCCTCTAACTTGTGTATGGAGGGTTATGACTCAACATGTGGCTGTGGGGTAAACATAGATTAAGTTAGTGCTATAGTTAGTGAAGTTAATAAGCGTCAAATAAAATGGCACTTAGAGCACTGGAGGAAATATTGTTTTAAAGAGAAGAATAGAAAATGCTGAAATCCCCTAAGTCTCAGAATTTAGGAGATTTGGACCCTCTATAAGAATAGTTTATCAGAGGATCCTGTAATATTTACTGTCTTTTCCTAATGGAAATTTCATGAAGATGTTGAGAAAGAAGAAAAAACATTAGAAAATTCACCTCAAATTTTACTATGAATGAGAAAAAACAAATGGTACCTATAATTATGGTTATTAATATTAAAAAATCAATCTTGCATGACAAATGGAAATGTCATTAATTATAAAAACATGTTATTGAATTTCATAGGAATTAAACCAATTTGGTTCTAAAGAAAGATAAAAAGGTTCTATCAAACTAACTCTAGAAACTATCACATTTAACAGAATATATTGTCCTTTTTGTAGTTTAAAAAAATCCAAAGGAAAGGATATAATTTTCTTCAAAAACCCTACTGAAAAGTCATAATTTTCTATTATATTTTGCCATGAAGGATATTATTTTTCTTGCTTTATTGGATGAAGTTATGTCTAAAAGGGGCTTACACCATACCAACCATAGACTTGATATTTTTTTCTTGATTTAAAGATAGATGACATGAGTGAAGAGAAAATAGCTCTGAAAATAGTTCCACTTTACTGGAAACTAGTGATAAACTTTTTTTTTTCATTAAATTGCTGACGCTAGATTTGTTTTAGAAATAATGACTTAAATGTTGGTTTATAGAAAGAGAAATAGATTCTTTATATATATTCAAGAGCAACTTTGACTTTTTTGGAAATTTTAGAAGGGAATTAATATAGACTAGACAGATTTTGGCTATGACAGCTGTTATGCTCTGTTGCTTACTTTACTAATTGTCTTGCCTTGTATTATCATAGAATCATAAAATATTAGAGTTGGAAAACACCAACCCTATTTATTCTCCATATTTGTTTGTGTATCTATTCACCTGATGTTTTTCATCACATGTGCAGATAATATCTTTGAAATAGGCTCTAATTTTGTTTCAAGTATGTATTGCTCCTAGCACAGTAGGGATGGTAGGGCCTCCATTTGTCTGAATTGGACATCTGCACAAATGTCCCTGTGTAAATACATAATATTAACTATAATGAATAGTGATTAATCTCAATTTCTCTTTCCTCTTACAATGACAACTTTGAGAACCCTCCTGCAAACACCATACAGTGTTAACATTTTGAGAACAATGTGTAATGTGATTTTGACAAACTGAATTGCTGTAATTTACAGTACAGAACAAGATGATGAACAGAGCTTTGGTCTAGACCTTTTGTTTGTTATTTGCATCCCTGCTTGAATAATAATGTGCTAAAAGTTCTGATCTAAGAGGTCACCTTCTACAACCCCCCAAAATGAAGAATAATGGCTGGATTGGAAAAAATAATTGCACGGCTTTTATACCAGTCAAAATCTCCCAGCTGTCATAATGCCCTTTTCTGTGGTATGATAGACAATATATATAGAAAATCTAATAAAGTATAAGAAAGAAAAGGGTCACACAACAGAAGACATGTAATTGCTAACCTGTGGGAATATTTTCCAGTGCATATAATAACTCTTTTCTGCTGAGTGCCATGACTCCTATATAAGACAAAATATTTCCCAGAGAAGACCTGTGTTGTCCACTTAAAGAATAATGACATTTTGCCACTGCACAATAGATGATGTTTGGAAACACAATATAGATAGAGATTCAAAGACACAGAGGCAAGTCTATAACAAATTGATATCATAAAAGTATAATGCTCTTGTGGAAAAGTAGTAAAAGTACATTCAAGAGTGATTTGGTTCATATGTAATCTCCCATAGACAGTAGAGGTGTAAACCACTTGCTACCCTTCTCCCTGAAGAAGATGGAAGCTGGGACTTAGTAGGGCAAGTCTGTTCTGTCACAGACTTACATTGGGCAAATCAATCTGCCTCAGTTCCCTATCTGCAAACTTACCTAAATCCTAAGGGAATTTAAGGATAAATGCGATAAGGTTAGTGAGACTCACAGATACTATGATAAGGGGCCAATGTAGTACCTTACATAGAAGAGAAAGTACCTTACACAGAAGTCCATAGAAGGGAAATGTGAAGGCTGTGGAGATAAGTGCCTGAATATGTCTCTCAGTGTGCCTATGTTTCACATAGTTACATGACACACTCTTTGGCTTCAACAGAAGCATCTTGTCAGCCATGAAGCTGGGTACTAGTGAAATCATGCCTGGCTTATTGTGCTTATGTGTGCAAAACTGTGCTCTTTGGGTGAGCAGGAGGAGGTCCTGAGGTGGCCAGAAGAACCCTACAAACAAACAAAACATGCTTAGAACATACTTTTAGAATGTCTCACAGGAACTTGTTTCCAGCGTTTAAATTAATTTCGCCTCAGATTCAGAAAACTGCATATCTACAGGGAGTCTGAAAATTCTTGGAGTGTTGTGCCAGGGTTGAAAAAATAGACACTATCTCTTCTAAATCATGTAATAAAACAACTCTTCCTTGGTCTATTTCATCACAAGATTTTATGACATTTTATATTATGAGACTCATAATAAAAACATATCTTTTATCGTTAGATTTTTATTAGCACATACTATCTTTTTACTTTTCAAGCTAGTAATAAAAACACAGCTTGAAACTATATCCTGTTGATTTTTGCCTTTAATACATAAGGTGTTCGGGGGTCTTTACTCCATTCTTTTAGTGCACTACAGATTCTTTCTGCATATAGGGTAAAATTCACCTTGGGCAGAGGTCTGGCACAAAACTTAAATGGCACGTGAATGGCACTTATGCCCTATTTTAATTACATAAACTAAGATTCAGCAAGGTAGTTTTACTGTTTTGCTGGAACTATTCATGTGCTTGAAGTTAGAACACATTTTTATGTACTTAATGACCCCCACTACAGAAAGGATGTGCACACATGTCAAACAGAGAGCAACAAAAATGATTAAGGGGCTGGAGCACATGACTTACAGGGAAAGCCTTAGGTATTTGGGCTTATTTAGTCTACAGAAAAGAAGACTGAGGAGGGATTTGATAGCAGCTTTTAACCACCTGAAAGGGGGGCAGGGGGATCCAAAGAGGATGGAGAGAGGCTGTTCTCAGTAGTGACAGATGACAGAACAAGGAGCAATGGTCTCAAGTTGTAGGAGGGGAGATCTAGCTTGGATATTAGAAAAAACTATTTCACTAGGAGAGTATTAAAGCATTAGAATGGATTACCTAGGGAAGTGGTGGAATCTCCATCCCTAGAGGTTTTTGTCCCAGCTTAAAACCTGGCTGGGATGATTTAATTAGGACTGGTCCTGCTATGGGCAGGAGATTTGACTTGATGACTTCCTGAGGTCTCTTGCATCCCTATAATTCTATGATTAACTGAACTATAAGTGGAAGAAAGGGTTTGAATTGGTAGAGCGATTATTTTCATTTGTCAGAAATACAAGAAAAGAGTATCCCAGGAAATCAGTGTGGAATAAATCTAGAAATGATTGCCTTGGGTTTGTATTTTTCCCAGCAGGGAATTATCAATGTATTCTAGAAGTCCATGCTGTTCATGACTTCTCATGGGATAGTCACAGGCTACAAAAGAGACTTTCTGTCTGATTCTGATAAACAAAGTTGCAAATTAGGATATAGGTAAGAAAAAGGAAAGCCAAAAACGAACAAAAAGAAAAAAATCTCTAAGTTTACTGCCTCCATAGTCACTCATATTCTGTGTGGTGTAAGCATTGAACAAGTTAAAATCTACAGTCACCACTCTCCACTTTTTTCTTCCAGAAATAGTTCAAAAGCATTATTTGAGGGGCAAAGTATGGCTAATAGATTATATTTCACTCACAAATATATATTCATGGATAGCTGCAATCAAATTACCACCTCTTCTTTGAATTCAGCAATTGAAGTAATCGATCTTTTAAAATGATATTCAGCAAAGATGTTTAATGTGTAGTGAGGATAAAAATGTGCAGTTTAATGTGTAGAGAGGTGACAGTCTGGTAAGGAGATGCTTCAAATGCATGTAAGTATAATGAAAAGGAAATTAGCACTCATCAATTGAAATAGTCTTTGTGGAGATTACATTGATTGCTGTTTGAATAAGATATATAAATCGAACAGTTCATGACATACATAGCAGTGTATAGTATGAAAGCTCTATGAGAACATACAGAGTCCATCCAAACCATCTGTGATACCAACCCCACCCCCCAAAAAAGCTAATTAATATAACATCATATGGTCAATATAGGGCATAAAGACTAGAGCAAGGGAGGGAACTGCTACTCTGAGCGTGTAAGAGCAAAATGTAGGTTGCATTTCTTAAGTGCCCATTGTGCATCCCAGCCAATGATGACATATCAATGTTTTATAACATTGTTTACAGCTAAAAATTCAATTTCTGAATTAGGAGTATTTAAATGTTTCTAGATGAAGATAACTATGATGGGAAATACACCACAGACCTCACTAAAACAGTAATACACATGGGGTGAAAGTTCACTTGAAGGATCTATATTGGGCCATTTAACTAAACTTCATTAACTGCTATCAAATGCCAGACCAGTAGAGTATGTAATGAAAATATTATAAAATAAAGAAAAATATAGTGGGGTTGAGGCTGGGAAAGGAAGTGTGAGGTGTTGCAAATATGAAATCATATGCGGAGTCAGCCGCAGACTTTTTCCTGAGAACAGTCACCAAGCAAAGCCTGCCTAGCAGTTAAAGTAAGTCAACTGAAAGGAGCACATCCTTCAGGACTTCAAGTATGTGCTCTACTACCATGCTTAAAATTAGGCATAAGCGTAAGTAAGTACCTTATTGAGTTATTGCGATTTCAGTGATGCATAATTTAGGGGGTTTGAAAGCTATGGAAAACAAGCTGAGAAAAACCATCACATTTAATTTTACTGGAAAATGTTCCAATTTGATTTTTCACTATAAGTTGTTGCAGGAGCTACAAGGCAACCACAAACAATTGTTCAGTCTTACAATCACATATTTATAATATTGTAACAAATAATAGCCATTATTATTAATGGCTACTAATATAGCCATTTTTGTACTAATATAGCCAAAGGTTACCTACTCAAGTTGAATCTCCTGTTCTTCCAAGTTGAATTCCTGTAAGTTTGAGTGATACTAGGGTTCAGTTGAGTTTTCTATGGCAATGTAGATCCACTGTGGGCTATCATATACAATGATATTTTAGAACTAAAGCGGCATCTTTCACCCTCAGAAATTAATAATTTACTCTCCAACAATAACCACTTACACAGAGCCTTAAAACAATAGAAATGGGTAGCTCCATTGCATCTTTATGCACAACAATTTAAAGGCTGCAGAAACACATGTATAGTCAAGAAAACACTTGTGAAACTAAAACTCATATAATCCTCATCTTGTCAACATCCCATATGCAGTCAAAACTTGTGACAATAGCAATTGTTAAAGCATGGTTTGTTGACAATAGAATGATATCTCATACTGGTTAAAAATCAATGCCCAACTACTCAAAGGGTTAAATAAATTAATACAAACCCTTCTTATTATCAGTTCTATCACACTGTAGCATTTTGTCACAATCCTTTTATCACACCATATGGCAAACCAGTGTTTTTAGTGGAATAGCAGATCTGCCAAATTAAATGAAGTATATTCTGAAGCAAAAAAATCATTTCTGTGTAGAGGGCCAGCACAAGACCTATACATCACTTAACTCCCACTTAAGCCCTCAAAATAGTAGTCTATTATGTACGTATATTTTTTTCTAACACATTAACATACCTCACTTCTTTTCCTGGGATATATATATATTTAAATCTTGATGGTGGTTCAAAAATTGAGCAAACCTTAAGATCTTTTTTTTTTTAATTCCAATGACTATGTATATATCTTTTTATATATTTTATGTTTAATTCTATGAAATTGAACACACTGACAGAAAGATATATAATGCAACATGGTAGCTATTGATGCAGTTATTTAAAAAGTCACTGATGTCATTCAGTTTTAAGGCTTGTAGGTACATCTGCATAGTACAGCTGCCTATCCACCTATTTTGTCAGATTGCATCTGCAGTATGTTGTTTGAGCCCATTTCATTTGTATGATTTACAAGTTACATCAGATCTGGATTAAGTCACTTACAGTTATTTTAAGAATTTCTCTTTAATGGGGATTGTTCTTTCATTCTTTATTTTCAGCTGCTATCTTTAATGTAAAATTGAGACCAAAATATATGCTCAGGTTTTTCCCCCTGTTTGGAAAACATGATAGGCCTAGAGTATCCAGCAGGCTGGCTCACACAAGCCAATCACTACCAGACAAAAGAAGCTTCAGGAGGACAGTAAACTTCTGCTCCTATTGCACAGTACTTGGTCATTGAATCCAGCACCCTTCCTCACACAATGTGGTGCAGCATTGCTAGCTTTCACCACTAAAACCAGCAGCAGCTTTCTTCCTTGAGGCTGTAAATGCATCATTTCAGACAATTAATCCCTATTGGGAGGTTTATAGTAAAAGACCCAGTATTTCAGACATAGAGCAATATTGATGTTCCTTTAATTAAGGACTGTATATAGTGACAGCAGAATTATACTGGTTGATAATACTAATGACAATTTATCTCTTTTCCAGTGGAGTTTATTTCCAAGGCTAGCTTCACAGAAATACAGCAACTGGGTCTTAATCTTGCAAGTGGCGAGTGCATGTATGAGGGAGTGTGAGTCTTATGTACTCCCACTCACAGAATTAAAGACTTGCTGCACTTAACACCTGATATGAATGCTCAGCTCCTTGCCGTATCAAATCTATGTTGACCTGAGAGCAAATGACAGACAAAAAGCAATGTTACCAGGTTCTTCAGCTTTTGCCTCTCCCAGAGAGAAACTGCTGAACTTACTTGATTGGTTAAACATGTTAGACAACGATAAGCATTCCTGTTAGGAGATGATTTTTCTTTATAAATTTTTGTCCTCTACCATACACAAAGCCTGAATTCATCTTCCAAATACATTGATATTTTTTGCACTTTATTGCAGGAGATCTGAAATAGATTTCTATTGAATTATAATTCTCTTCAGTTCTTTACAGCATGGGATTTCAGTCTCTCATTTGTTTGTAACTGTTATTTTTTTCATTTTTCTCCTTGTAAGTATTAGATGTACACTTCCACAGTTGCTGATACTCTGTTATTGATTGGTGATAAGTCTAGCTTGTTCTATAAACTACCATCTGGATTTCCTTTTACTTGGTGCTTCTGGTGCCACTTGTACTAGTAACCTGGTATGATTATTCTGCCAGTTCCCACTATTTGGAAAGGAGTCGAGAAGCCAAAGCAAAAAATATTCTTATTGTACCAAATGCTATGCAACAGGTCCTCCATAAAAAACAAGCCCTGTACTGATACTTTGGGACTCTCAAGGTTGACAGTAGATGACATTAAAGGATATAAAGTTTCTGTATTGTTAGACCAATAAAACTTATTGTTAGTATGATCTACAAATGGTTTCCATATGTGCAGATATTTACATAAGCTCTTAACTACAATATTGATATATTTAATTGATATGTGCAGCCTGATTTTTTTTCTGGTGCAAATCAAGAATAAATCCATTTATCCACTTCAGCGAATTTATTCATGATTTTTATATATACGAGGAGAGGGAGAATCCATGGTTGAGTGAAGAATTTATGACTAGGGATTAAAGGTGTTATAGTAATACAAATAAATGAATAATAATAATGAGTTTGAGATCATGACTTTACCTATGTGGAAGATCCATGAGTGAGTTGTGCAGGTCATCCCCAATGATACTCAGCATAACTTGTTTTACATCATATCATTGTATATGTGTTTTATTCCCTATATGTTAGGGAAATACTCACTGAGGGCTGGTTTAGAGATTTTTTTTTAAATTTCTACTGTCTTTCATATCACATTACATATAAATCCAGATGCTTATTTTACCAGGAATTCAACTGTACAAGTCTCGGCGGGAGCCATTAAAAATCTGTAGAACAGCTTACACCGAAATATTTTCATTTTAAATATGACATCATGAGGCCCTCTAGACCTAAAAGTGAGGGCTCTGTCCCATTTGATAGCTGGGATTCTCCCCTACCAATTAATATAAATCCCCTGTTTCTTACCAGGCATGTCCAGATTAAGGGGTTTAAAGCTTTCACATTTTTTAAATATAGAAAAATTGAAGCTGCCTCTGTGCATAAATACACAACGTTCTATAGGGGAACCATTCTTCCCAATCAAAGCAAATCCAAGCTGTTTCAAGTACTTGTAGACAGGAACAAACTGATTTTCACATGGGGCATGTATTGATTTTTGATTGCAGAGGTTATTCTGCAGATGAAAAGCACATAATCGTATGTGAGTTGCTTCACTGAAAACTTGTACTCTAAAAAACAAAGTGGAAACACCAATACAGGCTTACTCTGAATACAAAAACAGGGACCCTTTGTAATAGCCACCTTGTTTTAGGAGCATGTAGTTAAGGCCAGAGCCATACATTCTTATCAGCCCTTCCTGATTTGTCAAGGGACAAAAAAGGGAAATACTGTATAAGGAGGAACGAATAATTTTGCTCAGCTTCCTCACTATGTGGCATGAATGATGTCCAAGCCTCCTCTCTCTTCTCCACTATAGACATTGTGCAGGGAATGAGAGTTTGTGAGTGGCCTTCCATAGACAAGAGGGATTGCCTTGTGGACTGTGAACAGGTGGCTGAACCAGGTCTCAGTGTTTTAAAGTTGGTTCTAACACTGGCTCCTTCAGTGGCCTTGAGAACTCACTTAATTCACCTGTAAAATGTGGAAAACAATGAATGCTTTTTTGTCTACCTCACAGGAGTATTGCAAGGATTATTTTTTAGGGCTACACTGCATCCACTTTTAAGTTACAAGACTGAATACAGAGAGGTAGGAGGAAGTTGTTCCTCTGTCAGAAAGCTGAGGAATTTCAGTTGAAGATGGATAGCTTGTAATCCACTCCCTTACAGCATGTCTACACCAGGAAATTATTTCAAAATAACTTATTTTGAAATAATAACTGCCAAATTGTAATTTCAAAATAGTGTGTCCAAAATTAGTATGAAGTAGGCTCCATTCTTGTGGACATACTACCTCAAGTTAGAGCCCCAGGAAACAGTAGGGAGTAATTAGTTTGAATTACTCTGGGGAGTAGTTATTTTAAAATAGTAGTACCAGAGTATCCAGACACGTCTATTTCAAAATAACTATTTTGAAATTAGCATTATTACTTGTGGACAGTAGGGGTTATTATTTCAAAATAACCAGCCCATTATTTTGAAATAATGAGCTTGGAAGTGTAGACACTCCACTTGTTATTTTGAAATAAGGGGAGTTATTTTGAAATAACTCCCTAATGTAGACAAAACTAAGAAATGGAAGCTACATAGGTAGATTCCAATTCTAAGGTCAGATAACAAATCATGTTGGAAATTTTACCTTTTTATGTTTTTTGTTAACTAATACATTTAATACTAATTGCTAACTAATACTTACATGGTAAATTCTACTATATTTGAAACAGACAGATCTAATTTTTATTCTTCGAAAGAAATATACAACACCGGAGTTTTCCTGTAGGGATTCAAAACCATCTCTGGGACTGATGCCCTTAGAGAGAGGGGAAAAGCCACCTACATGGCAAAGAGCAGTTTTCTATCTTTTTCTAAAAGTGAAGCCATAATCTGAGCACACACATAACTTTACACTTGCGTAGTCCCCCTGAACTATAACTTGGCATATACACAAGGATAAATAAAAATACTCCCATGCCTTTACAGGCTTTTTCCAAGTTCTTAGTGTTGCTTTTTAACAGTTTCTTCAGTGGAAAAGCTAAAAAGAGGAAGGAGAACAGGGTACTATTTTTCAGCTCTGCTACTCTCTTTCTCATCTTCTCAGTTTCATGTTTTTGCATGGTGTCTTAGTACAGTTGTGTTAATATGGGTTCTATGTAACTGATAGCTCATTCTTTTATTGCAAGTACACAAACAGCCTTTAGTTTATCTGTATGGATAACCTAAAAGAGATTTTGACTTTGTGGGAAATTTGTGCCAGCTATTATATGTTCTGAATTTCTTACCTTCTCTGGCAGTTATAGTAACACAGTCTCTTCCCATGATTTCCATGTTATATTCTTTAACTTTAAATGCAGTGAATAAGTTAAATATAGGAAATGTAGATGGTGAATTATCATTAGAATGGCTGCTTCTGCATGCATCAGCCTGTACATGTAATACATGTATATTTTAGTTTTTAAAGGTCAATCTCCTTGACAAAGTTACATTTATAACTCTTGATATCTGTTGCAACAATTGGTCTGTTGATGGAGGGGAAATGGGCAAATTTTTATTCCCTCTTTTCAACTATATGGTGAGCTTTCTTGAACTGACTGCTAGTACTAGCATTAGACTATACTTCCATAGTTGTTATTTTGAGGAACAATGGGACAGGAAGACGATACTTTATTTATTGAGATATAATAAGGAGCACTAATGTACAGCGCACAGAAAAAAAGATGTGTGAAATGTGGAATTACAAGGTTATTAAGGGAGCAGCTGTGGTTGATGAGGCAGTTTCAGCTTTATAGCTGAAATAGCAGTGACAGAACAGCAGAAATGTGTGTGTGTGTGTGTGCGCGCGCGCGCACACGCACACGCCTAGATGGAAAATTCAAAGCTACATTTTTTTCTCTTTTGTCAAAGTCACAGGGCTAGCTGTACTTCAATCCTTTCTCTGGTCATTCTGTGTAAGCCATTCAGGTGTAACACCTTTTATCAATCTTATCTCAGTTCTTCCTTTCTTATACTGGAATCTCGGTCAATAAGCTGCTTGTACCAATGACTTTCTCCCCTTCCCCATACACACAGATACGTGCATTTACTTTAATCAAGAACTTATGATATTAACTAGCAGATTTCTTAAAACAAAGTAATTTTATTTTATAGCTGGAACAAAGCAGCAAAAACATTCTTTTATAGCAACCAACAGCCTGCAGTCATATTTTGCCTCTCCTTTATATTATGCTTCACTGCAAGAAAGGTTAGATAGCCTTTTCTTTTAAGTTGAGGAACAGACCGGGCTAAATCACATTTTCTCATACATTCAAGATTCTCCTGTGTCCAGTTCTGGTTATCATTGACAAAAGGACCTATTCTTTTCACTCAGCTTGTCTGTTGAAATTTGGCTTTGAATTTCCTGGGTATCTGAGCCCATTTACCATATTGTTTAATTGATTCATTGTTTCAGGGCCCAAGTGTGAGATTTCATGGTGCCTATGTCTACACTACAAGGACGTGGATGCTCCGCAGGGGTTTCTTGTGCAAAAAGAGCCAATCAGAAAAAGCACTGGTGCTCCGATGGCCATTCTGTTAATAGTAATCAGAGTTTTCTTGCGCAAGAGTGTCCATGCAGTGTGGACACTCTCTTGCACAAAAGCACATTGCTTTTCCGATGTGTTTTTGAGGTCTGGATGCACTTTTGTGCAAGAAGTTTTTGCAGAAGATCTCTTCCACAAAAAGCTTCTTGCTCAAAACCCTGACGTATAGACAAAGCCTCAGACTATTTTCCCTGGTGTGGTACAGCATCCTGCTGCACCTATTCAGGACAATGCCCCCAGGATGGTGGCTTCATTATTTCACAAGTTAGACTCAGTTAGTCTTATTGTATTAACTAGAGATAGACAGGAATTTTCTGAGTAAATGTTTTTTATTGGAAAATATCAACTTTGAAAAATAAACCTTCATTTGGAAACACATCTGCTTCAGAGCATTTATCTTTTAAGAACAAAATGGAAAAAAGTTTCAGAATGAAATGTTTCAGCTTCTTAGTTTGGAACACCCTCTTCTTTTGATTTTTGTTATTTGTGTGTTTTTTTAAATAAAAAGATTAAATATAAAAAATGAAGCATTATTGACTATATTGAAATGAAGTGTTTTTATTGACCTAAGCTTTCTTTCTGTATTTTTAGTTATAAAAGAATTAAAGATTTTGGTTTTCTTTCCTAATTTTGGATGGGAATTATTTTTTTGAAATCTTAATATTTTTCAAGGGATAGGAAATCTTTCTCCCAGCCAACTCTAATTATAATCATTGTCTTGATGCTTGAGTCACCCCTGTAGGTGAGAGTGACTAAAACTGTCAGAGTATATGGGTTTCCCTTTGTATATGTCTTCATTAAGAGAAAAATATTTGTTCTTAACTCATGCTAGTAACAGCCCTGTATAACCCTAGTAAAGGAATGCAGTTTCTAGTTTTCACACAATTTAGCAGATTGTGATAAAGACTATGGGGGAGCCAAAGATATATTCATTAAACTACCAGCTGCCTTCTCTTTTATAACAATTTTATCCAATGTTAGGTATCATGCAGAGGGGCGGGGGCAAAGGGGGCATGTGAGGTCACATCCCACCCCCTCACCCCCTCTCCCTGATTTGTTGCTTGGCTTCTACTGAGCATGGTCACTTCAGCTAACATGAGTTAATAATACACCTTTTTTTCCTAAAGAAGACAAGGCCTTTTAAAATATATTATTTTAGAAGTCAAGCACACAATTCACATATTGGGATATGAATCTAATATGCAGCCACTGCAAGCTTTTACTGTCATATTTTATCATACATTTCCTTTCTAGTAAGAGGTGAACGTGGTAAAGAAGGAGAATAGTGGTGGCAGAGAAAGCCAGTGACCCAGCCCTAGCATTCTAAGTTTCTCTCAGAGTGCTCACAGTGCCTAGTGAGCCAACAAGTGCTACCCCATTTCAACAGAAGAACACTTCTGGCAAGGTGAGGAATGAGAAGTCATCACAGCAATGGGAGGTACAGAGAAAAAACATAGTGTTGAGTCTTCAAATATCCACACACATAGGACACAGGACCTGAAGCACACTTACTACAGGTTGAAACTCTATTAACAGGGATTCTCTGATCCAGCAACATCCATGGTCCAGCACAGACGTTGCAGGATCAGAGTCCCAGTAGAGTGCCAGTGTCAACGATCCTGTAGGGCCAGCCCAAGACAGTGGGCTGCCCGCAGCAAATCCTCCATCAACGCATATCAGCAGGTCTGCCCAGCAGATCTGGGAGATATGTGTGTGGCTGCCTGGTGGGCCTGGAGTTGCAGTAGCTTGGTGGGGCAGGGATCCACGGTGAGTGGCTGCCTGGTGGGTCCTGGGTCCCCAGAGCAACATGCACAGCTGGCCTGTTGGTCCCGGAGCCTCAGTGTGGTGCGCATGGCTGCCCTGCATGACCTAGAACCAGGGCAGTGATGGCTGCCCAGCAGGGTCAGCAGGGCCAGAAGGAGGGGAGGCCAGTGGGCCGGGTGGGGGGGGCTGCCAGCAGGTGTCCAGAAATTACCTCCCATGGTCCAGCAAAATCCCTCATCCAGGTCCAGTCATGTCCTGAGGGTGCAGGACCAGGAAGGTCCAGCCTATACTATGATTTTATACTGTACAGCCACCATGGAGCAATGATTCAGATTCCCTATGCACAGCTTATTTACTCAGACTTTGTGCAAGTATCAGAAATTGGACATATTTTTTCTTTAACCCCTTTCCCCCTCCTCCCCCCCCAGGTGGAAATAAAAACTAACTCAGTCATAGATGAGTGAATCTTCCTTTCTTATAAAACTATTGGTTTACTTGCTATGCAATTCTTTATGTCTAATGGCAGCAAATAGTTTTGGGCCATACTTGTAGGAAGGCAGTTACATAATTTGGAAATTAAAAATACCCAAATATTTTTCAAAGCATTTTCAGAAACCCTGCTTAGGAAAACATCTCTTTCTATATTCTGAGGAAAAAACAGTTTTTTAAATTTTAAAACTGTTCAGTTCAGCAAATACTTAAGCTGATGACCAACTTAAGCATCTGAATAGTTCCACTGGCTTTAAAAGACCCAAATATACAACATGCATAAAAAACTAGCCAGGAAACAAAAAGCAAAGTGTGGGATGAAATGATTAATTTACATCCCGGCAAAAGATAAATAGCATCAGAGTTTCATACTAAGTCTATATTTATAATATACTTATTAATGCTCTATATTCCAAACCCAGCTATGAGTCATTCTTACTCTCAGCCTTACCAATCAATCTCATAAAACATAGAGTTGCATAAATATCTTCCAAAAACTAGCAGGTTCTGGCTGTGGTTGTGATGCTCAAACACTATAAATGGCAAAAGTGGTTTTAGTTTATTCTGTGAATATTGCACAACTATTTGGGAAAGATGTTTGCACATGCACCTCATTATCATCCAGCTAAATGTAACTGGCATGGCTTCCATTCTCCACAAATATACTTCCCCTAACCATCCATTGAGAGATGGCTACATTGCACAGGTATAAGAAATCTCTCACTAAACAAAGACTCTTCCTCCATTGCAGACTTGTTTGTTTGCCTCAAGTCCTGCCAACTAATCTTCTGTCATTTAACTTCAACCCAACAAGATACTGAGTGGATGCAATGGGCAGGCTCCAATTTAAACAACCAACATCTCATACATGATCACAATATCAAACCACCTGGGTTTCATGCTTCTCTAAAGACAATGGACAACCATCAACTCTATTAGGACATTACAAGAAAGATGGATGCATGCATCTGATGCTAAAATGGAGAGTCGCTACGGTGTAAATGCTAAACTCTAAAAATCATCAAATATAATGTGAACAAGTAACCCACCTTTTCATTTCCTGGAGGAAAGATGCATTCTTCATCTCTTAAAGCTCTTTAAGGATTTCAAACATTTCTATTAAATTGTAAATGTTTTTGTTTCCATTCCAAATAAGAATGCTTTAGAAGGAAGGGGGGAGGTGGAAGTAAGGAGATAGCAATATTTGCAGATGTGATGTGATGTCCACCCCACACTAACTTTGAGAGGGTTAATAAGGCCGCAGAGGGGGCCAATTAACTTGAAAGGCTGCTCTTGAGGGAGAGCCAAGGGTGGAAAGGTTGACTGGCGATAGAGATTCCCAAGAAGCAATGGGCAGAAAAGAAGAGCTGCAGGGGAAGTAGTCTGCAGCCAGTCTCTACAGTATGAGGCTGTAGAGTTCAATAGTCTGCATTTATTCTCAAGGAGGGGGGAGTCTAAGCTGGTACACCCAGAAAGTGGGAAATCAGAACTGTAAAGAAAAGTTCAGGGAAAGAATAACAGGGTCAAAGGAAAAACAGGCCATACTTGCCAGGTACATGGTCTCAGGACTGGAACCTAGAGTATTGGGTGGGCTTCCCCCTACCAAACACTGGGGAAGTGGCACAGACCAGGCAGTGGTGCCCAAACTGCCTAATATGGTTTTCCAGTGGTTCTTCAGTATACAGAGGCCAGGACTATTGTGACATGGCCAGAGAGCTGAATCACAAAGGAGGACCAAAAGTTCCAGAGAAAGAGAGAGTCCACAGATAGAGGAACAGACAGAAAGAGGCTTCAGACCTGTGAAGAGCTAACCCTCTGAGCAAGAGGAGGTGCCCATCTGGTGAGTGGAGCTCGTGATGACATATAGATATTTAGTTTAGTCAAAGCTACAAAGAACTCTGGGGAACCTCACAGAAACTTAAATAAGCCAGATGAATGGGCAACACAATGGCAAATTAAATTAAATGTCAATAAATGCAAAGTAATGCCTACTGGAAGGAAAATTCAAATTATTTGTATACTTATTAGGGTTCTACATTATCTGTGTCAAATGAAGAAAAGAATTTAGCAATTCTAAGAGGATTTAGATGGTTCAATGAAGATATCTACTCAATGTGCAGCTCCACTCAAAAAAGCAGATATGTTAGTTTGTATAAAGGATAGTGAATAACATGCGTATTATAGAGTCTCCATATAACAGTCTCTACTGGAATTTTGTTTGTTGTACTGGTCACTCCACTTCAAAAAAGGATTGTGCTGAACAAAGGGGCAGGAGGTACAAAGAAGATCAAGAACCTGGAAAAACTGATAGGAAGAGAGATTGGAAAGACTGGGATTGTTTTTATCAGAAGGGGGATATGATTAAAGTATATAAAATAGTGGATGGTACAGAGAAAGCATAGTAGGTGCTTCTGTTCTCCCTGTGTTATAAAAAAGGAACAATGGGGATGGTCATCAAAATCAACAAAATAACAGTAATTGTGCCTAACTCTCACATAGCTTTTTTCATAAACATATCTCCAAGTGCATTACAATGGAGATAAGTATCATTATTCCAGTTTTACAGGTGGGAAACTAAAGCACAGAGAGCAGAAGCGATTTGCCCTAGGTCACCCAGCTGGTTAGTAGCATAGAGAAGAATAGAACCAAGGTCTCCTGAGTGACAATCTCAGGCTCCAAACATTAGGCAGCACTACCTTCCATTAATATAATGTGTAATGAAACTCAGTAATTCATTGGCAAAGGAAGTCAGTAAGGCTAAGTATGAGAAAAGTTTAAAAGGGGTTTAGATATGAATATAGATTCTAAGGATATACCGAATTTTTATAATGAATGATAAACAAGTTAGGAAGAGCTATTAAATCTCAGAGGGGCAAATATCCCCACATCTGCCAACTGCAGGTTTCTTACATCTGCCTCTGAAATAGCTGACATTGTCAGAGACAAGCTACTGAAGCAGATAGTCCTTAAGTCTGATGCAGTATGTCAATTCCTATTTTCATAATGTGAGACAAGTACCTAAAATGAGGGATATTAAAAATTACTCAGTCGAGATAATGCTGTGGCATTCCTTCCTTTAGTATTTCACTATTCTTTATGTATGAGGTAAATGCTTTTCAGCAAGAAAGGCCAGGGGAAGCCAAATCTGTGTGAAATGGAGGCAATTAGGAAACTTAAATGAGAGACATCCCGGCTATGTCTAGACTGGCCAGTTTTTCCGGAAAATCAGCCGCTTTTATGGAAAAACTTGCCAGCTGTCTACACTGGCCGCTTGAATTTCTGCAAAAGCACTGACTTCCTACTGTAAGAAATTCCTACTTCCTACTGTACAAAAGTGCTTTTGCGGAAAAGCATCCGTGCCAATCTAGACACTCTGTTCCAAAAATGCTTTTAACGGAAAACTTTTCCGTTAAAAGCATTTCCGGAAAATCATGCCAATCTAGACGCAGCCCCCTTGAAATGCAGTACATTTGAGTGTTTATTGGATTGGTCTTGTAAATTATAGAAGAGAGATACAATATTATCCAAAACAAACTGAGTCACAACAGTGACTCAAAGCCAAGTTAGAAATAGAGCACTATCATTTTATTAGCCATTTGATCCCAAACACTGCACATATTAAAAAAACCCAAAACAGAATCGGCAGATGTCACCTATAAAGATTCAATGTTAATTTTAAAAGGCCACATCAGCAAAGCAGTAGCAATTTAAAGGGTCCATCCCACTTCTTCTGAAGTCACTTAGTATTTTCCCGTTGACTTTCAAGGGAAAGAAGATTGGATTCCAGCTATCCAGTGTATAGCGGTCAATGAGAATGGCAATGTTTTAATCTCAAATACAAAACCAATTTTAATGTGTGACCTGTTCATGGATAAATTTAGAGCTAAAATGTGGAAAAAAATCATTGTGCTTTATCTTGTAATCGTTTTGAAAATACACCCAAGTAAATTAAGTATGATGATGAAGCTGAAATTTGCATGCACATAGAGTAAATCTCGCCAAGAAAAAGGGAACAAACAGTTTTTTAAATGCCTAAGCAGTGATGTTGTGAATTTTTAAAGTATATTTATTTGAAATTCTCAATATGTTTCTACTGCATTCAGGGAACAATAAAAGAGCCCTCTTGTAACTAATTCTTGTGGAAGTTAATAAAATACTGTGTAGCCTAGCAAGATAAAGTGTCTATAAAACATCTCAAGAGATGCATGGTCAAATCCTATTCATGCTGTATTTATATAAACTTTCTCTCAATGAATGATTCATTTCTGCTTTTTTATATAAAGGAAAATAAAATAAAACTAGCATTTTCTGAAAACATGTTGTGCTAGTTCCTTCAGCTTCCTCTGCTAACTTGGTGCCGCTCCAGTGGTGCAAAAAGCTCAGAGCTTTCTGCAGCTCCCTTGCTTGATTACCCCTACCACAGGGAAGTCTTTTGTAGATGCATGGGCAGCCTAACCAACAGCTACAACATCCCCAGTTGCAACTCAGATATCTGAAGATGGAGTGGGGTGTGTGGCCACAATGAATTGTGCTCTGGCAATCATCAGCAGGTTGATGGTCTAAAACCAACTGAGGTGTACTACAAAACTTTTTTCTATACAAACACCCTCATCTAAACTGCACCAGGAAAAGCTGGGAGCTGCTGACAGTCCAGCACTTCATATATGGCTCTCTCACATAGCCATGTTAGAAAAAGAACCATTCTGCCAGATAAGGTGATATCTGTAAATACTCTCATAGGTCCACATTTGGCTTTAATGAAATCATTTAGACTGCTAACCCTGTAGCTCTCAAAGAGCACGTCTACACTAGGAAATTATTTCAAAATAATTTATATCAAAATAATAACTCCCAAAATAGTGATTTCAAAATAAGCATTATTCCCCAAGGAAAGCAGGAGTACAGATTCTGAAATAACCACCCCGTTATTTTGAAATAACGCGCTGCTTATTATTTCAAAATAAGGAGGGTTATTTATAAATAACTCCCTAGTGTAGACCAGGGCAAAGTGATATATTTCAACCCACAAGTTCCTTCCTTTGTGACCTTGAACACATTGTTTCCCTTTAAGTGGTTTGAACTGGTTATGTTGCCCAACAGAGAGAATCCTCATTTTCCAATATATGCAGCATCTGGGGAAAAAACAAAGTCTTGGGCACAATATCCTCATGATGCTAGAGTGGTCATGGTTAGAACTCAGACAGACCTCTCTTTTTTCAGGTAAGTCAGGGACAGCCTTGACATTTTCAGGAAGGTGAAGCAGCCCAGCCAATCATGCCAAGAAGGCACTGGAACTTCAACCCATTGCAAGTCACTGGGCCTATCCTGAGAAAAACATCTGATGAACTTGGCTTCTGCAGGGGGGGGGGAAGGGGAAAACATGCAAAACTGGCACTTTCTTCCTCAAAATATTTGCTCAGTGTGCTTTTAGAGTCATATCTACTGCCTTTTTTACAAAAATAAATATTAACTGATTTTTAGTCTTAGCCTTGCAGAGCCAAAACAGCTGAGACAGAGAGAGAGAGATGGATTCTATTCCATCTTGTGCTTCTTCAGTGGAATTGTTTACCAAAGTTTCAACAATTATACATGTTCAAAAGCCTTGAAGGCAAAAGAATTGCACAGGTATCACCGAGGGCAGAATTTGGCCTTCAGAAACAGTATAATTGGTGCTGAAGTGTGATATGGAAAGAATCCACGCTGTCTCTCAGAGCCCAGACTGTGTCTGAAAGCCTGGCAGTTCAAAAACATCTCTCTTTTACTCTTCAGCTGACTACACTTGATATGGAAATTATTAAGACAATTGTGGTGCTATATAAAAAGTCACATAACAGAGCAAAACAATTGCTAAAGAAGATCCTAGAAATTATTGGGTGGTGTATATTGAGAGATATCCATATGTACAGAGTAAAAGGGCTCAGCTCTAAAACTCTATTTCCACTGAAAGCTGTGCAAACCAGGGCCAAATTTCATTTTCACAATTCATCCTAGATTCAGTGTGAACATCGTGCCCATCTCCAGCAATTATTGTGTCTTTGTCAGAGAGATGATCTGGGTAGCAAACATTTGAGATGATTATGTGCAAGTAATATTATGACAGAAAACATGTTAGAAGGAGGTAGATTCCACTAGGAAGTAATTTAATATAAAAGATTACCACCATAAAATGAACTAAATCAACTGCTCAATGTCAGCAATTTCAGTATATCCATTATTGGCAGTGGCAAACGTGCCTAGAAAATCTGACTCATAGTATGACAGGATTAAACTGGTGAAACCAGTGGGAGACAGGGATACACACATAGGTACCTATTCTGCATCCTAGAATATGAAGTATTTATACAAATCATTTTATAAGCTATATAATCATTCCCACAGTGCCATCTAATGGCAAACTGAGGAATGTACATAAATTAGTTACAAATTGCAATGGGTGTAACCACTGTGTAAGTGATTTGATCCCCTATTAAGACACAAAGAAAATATACACATATGATTAGCCAGATTTCTTTTCTTATTTTTCTAATTTTTAAAAAATTAATGTATAGAATTTATTTCTGATTTTTGTACTCTATATAAAAACAACTGAATGCCATGTAAAACAAATGCATGTGCTATTCCTGAATAAGAAACAAACCCTTTGGAATGTAATGCATCAAAAATCCAATGTTAAATATTTCACATAGCATTCAATTGCACAGCATGTATCTTAATTTTGTAACAACAATTACTCATGTGTGTTTTCCCTGCTATCTCTAATATATTTGTCATATCTGTGGTCTGAATCATTACTTTAAAAGTTCCATTGTTCTATTAATATATGATGAGCTTCCTAGATTACAAAAATAATTTGATAAATCTGCTTGGAATTTCATGCAGCATATTAGAATAGCTGTATCAGATGTATCTCTCCAAAGATAAATTTTCCCTCCTATATGGGAGGCAATGCCTGTAGCTTGCTAGTGTATCCTATGCTCCTACTCTCACTCAGATATGTTAGTGTTTATTATAATATATTGAAAAAATCCTACAAACAATGAATCAGTTTAATGGTGACAGGATTCATCCATACTGCTAGAGCTGTTGAAAAGGATACAATTTGAGGATATATTTGATTTTACAAGTAAAAATGACTGATGTTTAAAATAGTTTTAAGCTATTAATATCATGCAACCCAGCTGGATTAGTCACCAGGCACTGCACTTGAAACTAGAATCAAAATTAGAAATAATACACTCATGCTTTCCAAACTAAATAGGTATTAAAGACCATGTTCTAGGGCTTATTGGAAAAATGTTTTCACTTATGAAGAATTAATGAGTAATTCTGCAGCACTCTTTATACCAGACAAGTCTTCAAAGCAGATTAGGAGTATGCTTCCTTTTCTTGTGCATAAATATAACTGGAAGAAGGGACTAATTGATGTCATCAGACACTTACAACTCTGACCCCTGCCCTTCCTAGAGGATAAAAATTAGCACGTCTTGTACTTCTGCTAATGCAGATCATCAACAACTCCTTTGGCAACAGAAATCCTCTGCCCACCAAAGGTATGCACTAGCCTGAGCAAGATGGAAACTTTTGCTGTAGGCCAATCCTAATTCAGAGTCAGCACAACCCTAACCCTAATCCCCTCCTAAAAAAAAAACCCTCTACAATTGTTAGTGCCACTTGTTACTTGCCACAATCTTTGATTCCTCTCAGGCAGGCTTCAGTGAGAATACAGTTCGGAGACAACACTTGTATCCCAGCTAGGATGATGTCTTCCTTTTTCACAGGCTGGTAGAAAAGTACTCCTTTCCTATCCTGCTGGCCCTCCCTGTGCTCTTTCATACTGTTCATCATCATATGCTCCTATTCAACTTCTAAGGAGCTTCAGGGAAACATCCGGAAATGAGTCGGGTCCTTCCTTCCAGACTCAACACAGCAAACTATGGTAGTTGTTTCTCCACTTCCAACCCCCTCACCTGTGAAATCCAACATGCCTCATTCTTCTCTCCGATATTATTTTGCAGCTGTGTAAACCTCATGGGATAAGTGC
>CM057847.1:149187749-149201141 GCA_030068395.1 Apalone spinifera
CATTTTTATTTTAATGAAGCCAGGGATATTTAAATCCCGGCTTCATTGACTATACCACCCAAATAACCACCATTGCAAAAACATTGGTGCCTGTGGAGAAGCATCTCAAATAATGATCTATGAGTTTCAGGCATTGCCTCTGATATTTGTCAGAGGTCAGAATGTAGCACCTGCTATACATTAAGATACAGAAATATTTCCCAAGTTTTACTGAGAAAAAGTAAATAGTCTAATTCAGTATTCTTGAAGCTTGTGTGATTCTTGCTTTTACCTTCACTAGACATGTGATCAGTGGTCATATATTGTACTATCAGTCAGTTTCATTACAGTATATCTTTTAAAACAGGGTATTTGAATGGATATGCAGTAGAGATTGTTGAAAAATAGGCTTCCACCTCCTTGTCATCCTCAGAATGTCTGTAGTGATTACCCGAAAGTGTGTCTGCAGTGAACAATCTTTTTCACTTTTCTTTTCTATTATTAATACTTTGGAAGAAGCTTTCTGTCAGGCTCTTTTTCCCCACATGTCTGCACACAACCTTCAGTCACATTAGGATCTAAGGTTACTTATTATGGCAGTTTCTCTTTTTCATTCTTGACTATACACATGCACACCCTTTATTCATGTAATGTACTATTCAGGTATTTATTATGTGCTCATCACCATACAAGCAGAACATCTTAAAAATTCTAAAAGAAACAAATGAGATTGTCATTTCACTCTCTCTTTTCCTCCTCGGCGTATATATATGTGTATGATTAATGTGTATGTATATGTTCCTCTGAAATACCATAGCATCATTCAGCTCTGACAGTTATATATCCTTCAGAAACTCTGTGACCTAAGAATGTGCAATCTTCTCTCAATTCTTAAAGTTCCTATGACTTCTCCTATATGGTGATGCAGAATTAAAGTGAATTTTCACTGAAAATTTACAGTTTCAGTCTCTTTCTGTTATCATTAATTCTATCATTAGCTACTTTATTTTGGTAGAAGGATTGAGCAAAAGCATTTGCTCCTCTATTCTGGAATACAACGTGAGTGAAAAATTTTTTCCCATATAAAAATATTATTTCAACCTCTTTAAAATAGATAAACAAAATGGTTGGACTTTGTATGGTGAAAATAGATTAAAACATCTGCTATGCATCTCATCAAGTGGACATGAGAGAGATGTGATTGGAGAGAGGTTATTTTCCCCCTTTTGTCCTCATTGAAAAACGGACTCAGCGAGGACTTGGGATTTCCAGAAAGATGGCTCTCAAATCTTGATATCATCTCCAGAGCAGCAGAAATGTCTACTCCCTTGTTCAAGAATAAGATCTTTCCAGGTTGCTAACAGTCCAGCTCTCCCCCACTACACATCACAGGGATTCTTAGAGGTGTTCATTCACAACTGAACTTTTTAGACTGGTCAGGAACTGTCATCCCATTGGGTGGCATGTTGTCTAGCTTTGTTTTCAGAAACCTGGTTACATAGATTGACACTTGGCACTTAATTCTGACCTCCAACTCATTTTTCACATTTTCTCATTTTTTACTGCTACAGAGTGAGGACCAAGAGTACTAATATTTAACAATGGTAGGAAAAAAAGTCTGGTAGTTCTACCTTAAAAATGACAGTCATACTCAATAAATTAACTATTTTTCTCTATTCAGAGACAAATCTGCTAACTTTTCTAAAACACATGTTTAGCTACCTTTATGTATTTTCAGTCCTGTACCATCCACAGAATTGTTAACTAGCTTTCCTGTCCAGGCTACTTACTCAATCTGCTTAGTTTAACTGAGGACAACATTTGGCTTCCACAGTTCACAGGGTGTTATTGGTGACACTGCATTAGCTAGAAAGCAAAGCATGGATTTCAACTCCTAAATTTACGTCTTGGGACTGGCAGTTTGGAACACACCCATTTCACTTGTACACTGAATAAATCTGAGGTGGAAATTGTTGTGACAATGAATATAAATAATGTGTCATTGCTCAACATAGATGTGCTCTAAACCTTGACTTACAACTCACTCTACATATATCTTCTCTAATAGCAAATTATGATCTATGTAAGGTCATGAAGCACTGAGGTAGGACAGAGTTTTCTCACTGGGGGAGAAAACTAGAGTTCCTGTAGTTTGCCTTTGACCTAAATCAAGCTGACAAGTAAGCTGTTCTTTTAATCTTGTGGTTTTTTGATCAAAGGTTCCCAAACTATGTAGTAAGGAAAGAGATAGACAAGAGGTATCTACAAAGATCTAAGGCTCACACCTTTCAACTCATTTTCATTTGTAACTCAAATCAAATTTGAACCCAGGTCTCTGCACTGACCCACTGTGCCATTAATATTTTGCAAATAATGTTCTTACTGAATTTCAGAAATTAGAGTCTGATTCTGCTCATTTTTTGTGAAAGTTCCACTTACTCCTGTGGGGAAAGGATCAGTGTTTAAATATTTATACAACCTCCATTTTCACAATGTCTCACCATCTCACACTCTTTAAAGTATTCATTCTTAGCACAACCCTCTGGCTGCGTCTAGACTGGCAAGTTTTTCCGCAAAAGCAGCTGCGTCTATACTGGCCACTTGAATTTGCGCAAAAACACTGACGATCTAATGTATTCAGTCAGTGTTCTTGCGCAAATACTCTGCTGTGCCCATTCGGGAAAAAGCCCTCTTGCGCACATGTATTTGCGCAAGAGGGCCAGTGTAGACAGCTCAGGACTGTTTTGCGCAAAAAAGCCCTGATGGCGAAAACGGTGATCGGGGCTTTCTTGCGCAAAACCGCATCTAGATTGGCACGGACGCTTTTCCACAAAAAGTGCTTTTGTGCAAATCCATGCCAATCTAGATGCTCTTTTCCGCAAATGCTTTTAACGGAAAAACTTTTCCATTAAAAGCATTTGCGGAAAATCATGCCAATCTAGACGTAGCCTCTGAGTTAGGGAAGTGCTATTATCCTCATTTTACAGATGGGGATTAAGACACACAGAGGTTGAGCCCTGGTCTACACTAGGGAGTTATTTCAAAATAACTCCCCTTATTTTGAATTAACAAGCGGAGCATCCACATTAAATCAGTTATTTAAAAGTAGTAAGGGGCATGTTATTTTTAAATAACTCCTGCTTTCCACGAGGAATAATGCTAATTTTGACACAGTAATTTCAAAATAGAGGTAGTGTGGATGCTCCAGTGCTGCTATTTCTAAAAACTACTCCCCAGAGTCTTACAAAGTAATTACTCCCCAGTGCTCTCTGGGGCTCTAAGTTGAGATAGAGCATCCATATTAAGGGAGCTGGTTTCAGACTAAATTTGAGGCTGCCTTGTAGTATGGACACACTGTTCTTGGAGTTATTATTTCAAAATAACTTATTTTGAAATAATTTCCTAGTGTAGATATGCCCTGAGTGACTTGCCCATAGCCAGACAGAAAGTTTGGGCTGGAGCAGGAATTATTATTATTACTATTGTTATTATTATTATTTTATATATTTATTATTAACTGGAGGATTAAGCAAGGCAAGTGAGGTGTGGGACAGAGTATGAGGGGAACAGGAAGAAGGAGGATAAGGAGAAAAGTGAGGGAAAGGAAATCACGGCATCATAGAAAATTAGAGTTGGAAGAGACCTCAGGAGATCATCTAGTCCCTGCTCAAAGCACGACCAACCCCAATTAAATCATCCCAGCCTGGGCTTTGTCAAGCCTGACCTTAAAAACCTCTAAGAATGGAGATTTCAGTGCTTCATCACCCTCCTAGTGAAATAGATTTTCCTAATAGCCAACCTAGAATTCTTCCACCGTAATTTGAGACTATTGCTTTTTGTTTTGTCATCTGCCACCACTGAGAATAGCCTGGCTCCATCCTCTTTGGAACTCCCCCATCCCTTCTCATTCTTCTCTTCTGCAAACTAAATAAGTCCAGTTCCCTCAGCCTCTGCTCATAAGTCACATGCCTTAGTCCCTAATCATTCTTGTTGCTGTCTGCTGGACTCTCTCCAATTTGTTCACATTCTTTCTGTAGTGGGGAGTGCAAAACTGGACACATTACTCCAAATGAAAGAGGAAAAACTGGGTTTTTCCAAATGAAAGAGGAAAAACTAGATCAGTCAGTCTCACTTCAGTCCCCAGAAAAATCATGGAGCAGATCCTTAAGGAATCCATTTTGAAGCACCTAGAAAAGAGGAAACTGATCAGGGATAGTCAACATGGATTCACCAAGGGCATGGCATGCCTGACAAACCTGATTGCCTTCTATGACTTCTCTGTTGACATGGAGAAGTCAGTGGACAAGATATACCTGGGCTTTAGCCAAGCTTTTGACATGGTCTCTTTCACAGTATGCCAGCAAATGAAAGTATGGATTGGTTAAATGGACTGTCAGGTGGATAGAAAGCTGGCTAGATGATCGGGATCAATCTGATTGGGGGTCGATATTAATAGGAGTGCCCTAAGAATCAGTTCTGGGGCCAGTTTTGTTCAGTGTCTTCATTAATGACCTGGATGAGGAGATGGATTGCACCATTAGCAAGTTTGCAGATGACACTGAGCTAAGGGGAAAGGTAGATATGTTGGAGGGTAGGGATACAGTCCAGAGTGGCTGAGACAAATTGGAAGATTGGGCCAAAAGAAATCTGATGAGCTTCAACAAGGACAAGTGCAGAGTCCTGCACTTGGGATGAAAGAATGATCTTGATATCAGCTGCCAACTAGACATTTATATATTTTAACTTAGTGTTTTCTTAGTGGAGCTAACCGAAGAAAGAGAACGTATAGACTAGATGAACAAGGGAAAAAAGGCATGGCTTTAGAATCAATATTTGTATTCTTTTTTATTTATACATTCTCCCTGTCAATGAATACACTTTGCAAACACAGCCTAATTCTTAACATAATACACTGCCTATAAGGGGTGACAATCATTACCATCCCTATTCTTACTGAACAAGCATGTAGAACATTGCAACACTTATTAGTGATAGTCCATTGATTACAGAAAAAACTCATTTTTCACCTTTCCAAAGATCATCAAAAGGTTATCAGTTGAACAATAACAGAAAGCATATTCATTTCTTCCATGTCCTTGTTATACTGGAGATGAGATCTTTGATTTGGATGGAAAATTGCAATTTGGAACCACAGTTTTAGTGGGTTTTTTTCTTATTTTAGCTAAGAGAACAGTGGAGAACAATTGAGTGTGTCTCAGGAGTGATTAGAGCTAGCTCCATCCACCCAATTAATCAAACACACACAATCTTGATTGAATACCAGCTAAGCCCCTCAAGCTGAATGAAAACCTCCCCTTCAGAATACGCTTATTTTACAGATAAAAAAGAGGGCATTGATCTGGGCTGAATTGACCACCTCACTTCTGAGTTTCACCCAGGAGCTACAGGAGTTGGTTCTGCTGAGGAAAGTGACTAGTAACACCTGTGAATTACATCTGTGTCAATCCTGGCTGATTAAAAAGCAGCATGAACACATTATGTCCATTATTAGAGTTGCCTGCCTGTGAATTTCTCACAGAAAGAGAATGTGCAGGATTTCTTCATCCTTTAAGATGCCTTCAAGTGACACATGCCAGCACAAGCCCCTTTCTACTCTCTCCTGGCACTCACACACAAGATGAAACACAATCATATCCAATTAATATAACCAGCACTGCCACAGGCCTGGAATTTCTGGTGCACAAAAAGCCCAGGTAGTCAATGAACGCAAAGCATAATACAGTAATTTCACACCCTTCCTAATGTAAATATAGCAGGAACCTCTTGAGTCCAGGACTCTCAGGACTTGACCAGTGCTGAAACAGAGAATTTACCAGACCCCAGGAGGTCAATATTGTCTAGCAGTATTACCAATACTTCCACTGCTTACTGGGCTCTTAGAAGACATTTATTGGTAATTAGAGTTAAAGAACAGCACAGAACACTGAGAGCCAGGACTGGTATCTATAACTTTATGGGACTGCAAGAAACTTGGCCTCTAACGTGGCCTCACCCATGATAAATAGAGATCAAGCTAATTAAAATCATGCCAGACCACAAATGTTGCCAGACCAGAGAGCACTGGACTAGAGAGTTCAACCTCTATTTATTCCAGATTCTGATTCTTTTATCCAGATTGAATAGTCTAAATTATACCACTGATTAATGTAGAGAATTAAGACTGTTCTATAAATGTGGTCCTTAAGACCAAACACACAAGATAACACATGAAAAAAATTGTCACCGCTTGACTGAGATGCAGAGCAGGATTTCTATGTATCTGGCTCTTGGGAAAGAAAATATTGCTATTGTATCTTGCTTTTGAAATCCTAATCCTATTTTGCAGTTATAGTGCTTTCCATCCCACTTTACAGAAAGAGAAATTGAAGCACAGAGGCATTAATTGACTTGTCCCATGTCATCCAGGAAAGCTTAGTCAGGAATAAAACCCAGATCTTATAGCTCCTAGTTCTGGTCTTTGAGGAGAAGGCTATTCTCCATCTGCATGTGTTACTAATTTGAACAATAGTGTTATTGTTCAGCTAAGGCCTGGTGTGTGGGGGTTGTTTTTTTTGTTGTTGTTGTTGTTTTTTGGTATTTCAGAATTTTATCTCTTAATAGAAATTAACCTGACTTTCTGGAAGTTGGTAATCTTTATCTTTCTATGTGCCATGGAGCATCCAGCTGGATATTCTTAAGGACATGTTTAACATTGTGTCAGCAGAGTTGGAACAAATTTTGCAAGAGGAATGGAGGGATATCAAATGGTGTGATTCTACTGGAAGTCATGAAGAAAATTAGAGCCAGGGAAGTGTAGAATGTGTAATTCAACAGTCTGTATTTTGCAGTCAGGTGGGTAAGGAGATAGGAAGAAGTAATGCTTTTAGAAAATTAAAATACTAAATTGTACCCACAAAATTATACTTGTCATTGGATACATAGTCATATTTGAGCTTAGTTTCATTCTATCTTTCTTTCATAAATGTGAGTTTTAAATTGAAACTTACCTAAGTCAATAGAGATACTTTTTGTGCATGCAGTTTAGGAAAAGAGTTTGGAAATCTGGCTCAGTGTTTAACAGTCAGTCATGTTTTCTCTCGGCTACATTGTGCCAAATACGTTGGGACAGATTCTCTGTCTCACTCTACTTCCTTTAGAGAATTCAGATGGTGGAAAGTAAGTGGACATTGACTGGATACCCCTATATGGGGAATTTTGAGCAGGTGCAGAGCTGACATAATCAGCCTCTTTTCTCACAGCTGCAAGTTCAGAAGTTGAGTTGGAGATGCAGAGAGGTGGGTGTGTCAGAAGGTGAGCAGTCTCTAACTGACCTATAGTGCCTTGAGGACTTGAAGCAGTTAAAGATAGTTCAACACATAGGCTATTTTAACTTGCAGACAATCTGGGATCAATAACCAGCTCCCCAATGCTCCCTTTCTCTGCTGTCCCCAACATGAAGTAGATACAGAAAATGTAGGCCATTAACTTGAAATGCTAAATTGAATTATTAGCATTCATCAAAGGAAGCAGATGGACATAGACTAGCAGAAAAATCTAGAGGTCATCAATATGGTTATAGTAAAACTTCTGCATCCCAAAGCAGGAGACACCTTATAATTTTATGCTGAAATGTAGCTTCAAAGGTCAAAAACTCTTAGAAGAAACACAGCAGGGAATACATTTTTATCCCATAGCAAAGAAAATCTAAAATGTTTTGAAGAACTTTGAATTCCTAAACGAGTTAAATAGCCTTAAGGATGAGATGAATGAAGAATAAAGGAATATAATAGGAAACTTCTAAACACAAGTATAAAGGGAAAAGAAGCCAAAGCCTAGATGATAGTAGCTCCTGAAGGAGGCCTGAGTACAATGATATCATTACAGATGAACCAGGCAAAGCTGAGGGGGTGGGCAGGAAATTGATCACAAACTAATATAAACAGACAGAAAAAAATGTCAAGTTCAACAACACAGGAAGAATCAAAGAACAAAATAATTGACAAGCAAGTGCAATAGTTAGCAGCACTAAATGAACTGGGCACACAACTAGAGCAAATACAGTCAGAATTCATATCTACTATACATTCTCTCTTCTGCATTCTCACAAATATTACAGCTACACCAGAGAGAAAGCAAGGCAGCATAGCATTATTCATACAGGATGTATATGTTGCTGAACTATGCCCTTTTTCTTTCTGTGTCTTTTTGCTTCCTTTTCTGGGAGCATGGAGACCTTGGTCAGTCTTACACTACTTCTATTAATCTCAGTATTTCTCAGAAAAAAAGAAAACAAGTGTAAACATGGAAAAGAGGATGAAGAGAAAACAGGATATGCGAGACAGGACCTTAAAAATTACAAAAAGAACATCCTTTGACTATAGAAAGAAAGAAAGAAAGAAAGAAAGACTTGACTTCAGTTTCAGTCTCATGTTTCCTCTTTCCCTCTTAATCAGCCTAACCATTCCCTCACCATTTACCTATCATGTATTTGCTTCAATTGATGATAAAGAAAGAGCCCCACATCAGATTACAGCATTCATCTGAGAGGTACCAAATCCCTTCTTCCCCTCCTGGTAGAGGGGGGATGTGAATCAGCAGTTTTTCTCATCCCAGATGAACACCCTAACCACCGGACTAAAAGTTAGAGGGAGTTGGGCAGCTTTTTTCCCCTCTCCTGGCTTCTTGCAATAATGGTGTAGACCCTTAATGCGGCTTAGATTCCTGAGGGAGCGACTTCCCTGCAGCCCAGCACAATCTCTGAGAAAGGGATGGAGTTTTGCCTGCATTCTTTTGTTTGGAATCTCCCATTGTCTAATATAGGTGAGATACTGCATTGTATGCTGGCTTTTATGAATCCTATTCTGAGGCTCTTATCTCTCCCCATTCATTGTGTAGAGCACCTACTGACAAACTAAGGCTTTCTGAATAATCCAGTGATTTTCATGGTCCCTAAAATTAGCCAAGACAAGGCTCAGTGTCACCATGCTAAGTTCCTTTGTAAATCTAGCCAACATGTGCTGCTTGCTCACTGTCCTACGGATAGTCTGAGAGGAAGCAGAGACTTAAATCCTGGTCTCCCAAGTGCTAAATTAGGGCTCTATCCACGAGCTCTGATGTATTTATATGAAGTTAAAAATAGTTATAACATGTATTGCTGCAAGTACATAAACTGATTAAATAGAATAATGATGTAATTAGCATTTCACAGACCAGAAAATAGTCATTTTAACTGACTTTAAAAATCCTAATTACATCCAGTCCAGCACATATGATGAATGAAAAGCTCCTGTTGCTTTCCGCAGGAGTTACACACACTGCAGTGCCTGCTATGTGCCACTGACAAAAATTAACACCTCAGGATTACTTGCCTAATCTAAAAGAACCCAGGAACCTATAGAAAGTGTTATTAAAGCCCTGATCTCTAGAGTCAGAATTCACCTCATTCTGAGAAACAAGCGTTTTTAAAAGGCATGCATTGAAGTCCTCTGAGTCGTTGCTGGGAGGCAGAGCAAAAAGAATGGAATGAAAAGCACCACCATCCGAGTCATCCAGAAACTGAAAGTCTTGAAGGGAAATTTTCACTTCTGAGAATGAAGCTGTCTCTTACAAGGATAAATCATGATCAAGATGGATTGAAGTGCCAAAGACCCAGTCCTGAAAGTCAAGACCTTTGTGACTAGTCTGTTCAGAGGACAATTTTATTTTTTACAGGAATTCCCTTTCAGTTGTCTTTGGTATTATTTTCCTGTCGTTAGAGGTTTTAAAAATAGGTTAGACAAACATCTGTCAGAGAAGGTTTAGGTATACTTTGTCCTTTCTCTTCATGTAGGATGAACTCAGATGACCTGTTGAGGTCCCTTCCAGACCTATATTTCTCTGAATCTGTCATTTCCACTGTGCTAACAAGCAGCTTTCAGTTTATTATTGAAATTACCTTCTGTTTGAGATGATGTTGTAAGAATAAAAGAGCCACACATTGAACAGGTGGACAGAGGGAAAGAAGAGGATCAGTAACCCTTCCCATTTGGGCACTTGGTATTGTAATAAACCACTTCAGCCTCTCCAGGTACTGCTCTTAGATCCACCACTTTTCCCTGCATGTGGTAGAGATGTTCCTTGCCCATTACTATGGGAGTGGAAGGACAAACCAGAATCTGATGTGCTCTCCCTTCCCAACCCACCAATGGGGAGGCAGTCACTGAATTAAGGTGGTGTGGAAGAGGAGTCAAGCAAGGCTGGAAATGTAGCCCAGCCCCCACAATATTTCAAACACAGGTTGGTTCTGCTGCTTCTGAAGAACACTGTATCCCCAGAATACCACCAAGAAAAGCATTTTATGGTTACTTTTTTACTAAATATTAGTAAAAACCAATGTGGTTAAAAGAACATGGAATGAAAGAGTAACACCACCAGTTGGATCAACTATGAGGACTGAATTCAAGCTATCTGGAGCTAAAAGAATATCCTTCTACTATATGAATGGCAATAGACTCGGATGATCTAGCCTTTAGAGAGGGACAATGTGTCACAATGTATTAAGACTACAGAAAGAAACCTAAGGGTTATCTTGGAAAGTATATTAGAAAGTATTTTATCTTGTACATATGCAATATGATGGTCTAAAAGGTCAAAGCAATTCTGACCTACATAAGCAAAGGCATGGAGGAGGAGGGAGATGACAGCTTTCTCTATACTGATCAAGTGAAACTACATCTGTAGTATAGTATTTCATTGAATCTTGGGCAACACATTCTGGGGGCAGCTCAGAGACTAACAACAATTATCATGGGGATAGAAGGATTTTAAGGAAAGATGAAGAAAGCTAAATATTTGTAGCTTGGATAAGCAACAAGTGGGAAAATGTAGATGAAACAATCTGCAAACATTTGATGTATTTAAACACAAAGAATGGAAAGGAATTAAATGGTCTGTTACATTATAAATAAGAGGGATGGTATGAAATTAAGATAAAATTTACATTGCCAAGAAAACATTATGATAGCAGATGTATGAAACTGTGAGGCTGCGTCTAGACTGGCCCCCTTTGCCGGAAAAGTCATGCAAAGGAGGCCAGTCGGAATTGCAAATGGAGCGGGGTTTTGCATTTTCCCCGCTCCATTTGCATGAACATGGCTGCCGCTTTTTTCCGTCTTAGAGTTTTGACGGAAAAGAAAGCCTTATTCCCTTTAGAAAAATAGAAAAGGGAATAAGAGATCTTGCGGAAAAGGCTTTCTTTTCCGCAAGAGCCCTGTCTAGACTGGCACTTTTTTCCACCAAAACTCTAAGACGGAAAAAAGCGGCAGCCATGTTCATGCAAATGGAGCGGGGAAAATGCAAATCCCCGCTCCATTTGCAATTCCGACTGGCCTCCTTTGCATGACTTTTCCGGCAAAGGGGGCCAGTCTAGACATAGCCTGAAAGTCTTCAAAAGGAAGAGATGGAAAACCAATGGCTTACACATGATTAACTACATTTCTAAAAACACAAACAAAAATATGGCATGGAAGGGAAACAATCTTGTCATAGAAGAGGTGGATAAGTGACTTTTCCTTCTCTAACTTCTGATTTTATCAATATAATAAATAGAAACATAGCTAAGCACTTTTAGCTAATGTGATGCCAATATTTTAAAAAGGCTCTAGAGGTGATCCTGGCAATTACAGACTGGTAAGTCTAAAGCAGGGCTGAGCAAAATACAGCCTGGAGGCTGGATCTGGCCCACCAAGCCACAGGATCCAGCCCGTGGACCCCCTCCAACCCCACCCGCCGGGGCCCTAAGACACACACAGCTGCCACGGTTTAAAACCCAGTCCCTGTGTCTCCATGCTCTGCAGGGAGGGGGAGGCTTTGTGCAATCGCCCCAGCCCCAGCCCAATCCTCAGCTCCTAGTGGCCAGAAACCACCAGCCAATAGGAAATGACCTCAGCCAGCCAATTGGAGCTGAGAGATTGGCCTGAGAGACCAGGGTAGCAGAGTTGCGAGCCACGTATTTTCAAGGGGGCTGGGGCTACAGCAAGCATGGAGCCAGTCTGTCTTCAGTGGGCTGCAGCCTAATGTCCACGAGACAGTTAGGTAAACTCCTCCCAGACAGCGCCTTCCTCTGGCACCCCAACCCCTCATGCATCCCAACTCTCTCCCCCAGATCACCATCCAAATCCTCTGCACCCCCTGCCCTAGGAGACAACTCCCTCCTGGATCCTGTACTTCCTGCTACACCCCTCCCCCAGACCAGAATCTTCTCCTGCACCCACACTCTCTCCCTGACCCTACACCTCAATCTCCTGACCCAGGTCACAACCCCTTCCTCTACCCATACATGCTCTCAGATCCCACACCATCTCCTGCACTCCAGCCCCTTACCCCATGCTCCCTTCTGCACCCAACCTCCATCCTAGACCCTGCACCCCATGTACAGAAAAGTGCGGCCCTTGACCACTTATCAAAATCTTGGCGTGGCCCCCCCACCAAAAATTATTGCCCACCCCTGGTCAAAAGCCAGTACCGGATGGATGCTCAATTGTTCGAAAGGAATTTTGTATATTGTAACAAATTTTGTATATTGTAACAGAATTTTGAATTTTGTATATTGGCTGTTGTGGGGTCACAGGCCATGTTGACCCTCAATGTAGGAGTTGTAAACTGTGACCACCAGTGCTTGCAGGAGGGACACTGTCTTTGCAAAGAGTCTCAGATGGACAAGACTTCCCCTTCCAGACTCAAGTGGATTGGATTGGGGGAGAAGGAGGTTGAACCAGCCCCAAAGACACTCTAGTGGTAGCCTTGTCCTGTACTCCTTCACTCCTCTTAGTTACTGATAGTGTTCCCTGGCCACTTCCTTGTGACCCTTGCAGCGTCCCAGCATTTGTATCAAGGCTGTGGCCTGGCAGATATCAGGGTACTGCCTCTCTCTCTCTCTGCTCCCTTTAGTCTGTCCATTACTGCTCCACACAAGATGCTTCTCCTTTCCTGGGAGCCAGTATGAAAAAAATTGCTTAACTTTTAATTAAAAATCCAAGAAAATATAATATTATCATTACTGCAAAATATTATTTATTTATTATTTGTATTTTCTGTAGCAATTCTTGAGATCTGGTGGCTAACTATCTTACAAGCTTTAAAAAGAAAAATCATCCCAGTTGCAAGATGTTTGCACAAAGGATGTCTCAAATTCATAATTCTTATTTTTGCTTTTAACATTAGAGATAAGATATTTTTGCTTTTCCCTTAATGGGAAATTCCTATTAGTCTGATTTCTTTCTTTTTTAGCCATTTAAATAAACTTAGTCCTCATTTCACTAGGAGTAAGGGAAGTCAAAAGAGAGTGGAATTAAGCTACAGTAAAACTCCATTGGTCCGGCATCTGATGGTCCGGCACTACTGATGGTCCGGCACCATCAGGAACCTGGAAGTGCT
>CM057847.1:149229665-149241235 GCA_030068395.1 Apalone spinifera
GGTTTCTTGAATTGCAACTTAATACTATGGATAACCATGAATAATATATTTAATATATATTATGTATGTATCCTAGATATAATAAATTAGTATGAATCAACCCAAGAAAAGCATATTATTTGGTATGGCAGGCAAGCAACTTAACCTAATGGGCTACAACAGCAATATGCACATGCAAATGTATAAAGAGTAGTTTATTGGATGAGATTTCAAAACACCTTCTGTTGAAATAAAATGAGCACTGAACAGGTGCCATTGTATAGCCAGAATAACCTGATAATCCATCTGCAAAAACAGGGTTGTACGATGTTTTGTCTCATTAGCCTTCCACTTGACTGCAATAACAACATAACATGGAAAATCATCAAAACAATATAAAGGGAATAAAGAAGAACCTGTTTCTTTTCTCATTTACATAGGTCTATCTCTGGCTCATCTCCATTAATTGTGAAGAATTCACACAAAGGCAAAAACAGTATAAATGGAAACAGAATTAAGCCCAAAGATTTTTCCATGGAAAAGCCTTTTAATAGACTCTTTAGTTATTGCATTTTATTCCCAATAGCCTGTGAATCATTTGTTGCTGCATGTGCAAGTATTGATACATGGTCTCTTGTATTTGCCAGATGAACTTGAAAAGGAATCTAAGGGCTTATTTTTTAATGAATTTAGTGCAAGTGAAATGTGGGTAGATTAATAACTGAAAGTCTGTGTAGTCACAGAACAAACACTGGATGTCCAGTAAGAATGCAAACATCCCCACGCCCACCCTAATCTTAATGAGCTGTCTTTAAGGGCAAGAGTGCTGTTTAATTTCCATGCACATTTCATCATTGCTTCGCTTCTCACCCTGGTGCCAATTCACTAAAATGTGACTTTTCTGGAGGGAGCTGGGATGCTGTGAGCCCCAATGACTGATACACCAAGCACATTTTACAAAACCACCAAAGGGACTTCAGGTTAGAATGAGCTATGGTCACTTACTACATTATATTGGCACTGGAACTCTAGAGTGGAATGTCTCTGTGTCCTATTATCAATCCCTCAGGCCATCCTCCAGCAAGGTTCACTGAAATGATAGAATAAAAGGAAAACAGAGGAGAAAAATATAGTTAATAATATTTCATGAGATTTGTTCAAGCTTAGCATTAAACCCAAACTCCCTTCTGTTTCTCTTCCAAGGCTCAAGCACACAGACATGGGCTAGAATACAGTTTATTTTAAGATCTACAGCTCCACTCTACTCTTTATAATATAAACTCCAGATAAATGCTGTGCAGTGACAATGTGCTTACTATAAGCCTGGGCTAAGTAAATTATTCCTTTCTAATTTAAAAGGATCACAGTATTTTTTTATCAGTCATCTTAACAAGAAAATACAGAGCAAGTACCTGCAAGCATGGGGATTTGCAGAATCAGTTTCATAAATGAGAATGCCTATTTATAAATATTGCTTTTTCCTTCTCCCCCATTACTGATATTGATTTAAAATAATGTTCTGCCTTTGACAAGAAATAATAGACGTTTCAAGGTCTATATTAGCTGAAATAGGGTTATTTTGCAGAACTCTATACACTATACAGCAGTGGTCACCAACCAGTAGATTGGGATCTACTGGTAGGAGATCCTGACAGGTTTGGCCAGGAGGGTTTCAAGTGCCAGCACTTTCTCTGCCCCTTTCAGCTGCTGCTGCCCTCTGCTTTGGAGCTGTCCTCCCCCCTGGGAGCCTCTTGCTTGGACTCAGGGCGCAGGAAGAAGAGAAGGGTGTGCTGATGTGAGGGTACCCCTGTACCCCATCTCCACAGAATAGGGGGGGCAGTGATGGAGAGAATTTGCTGGCTGCTTTTGGGAGTAGGGCTAAGCCTGCCTTAGTCCCCTGCACCACCACCCAGAAGCCACCCATGCTAGGTGGTGCCCAGCTGGAGCCCGCATTCCAAACCCCGGCCCCACTCCTGAACCTCTCCTGCACTCTAAACCACTGCCCTAGCCCTGAGTCCCCCTGCACCCAAACTCCCTCACAGAGCCTGCACTCTGAACCCACCTGCTGCTCAACTACCTCAGCTCAGAACCTCTCCCACACTCCAGATGCTTTAGCCCAAGATCAGAGTCCGCATCCCTCTCCCCTGCACCTCAGCCCTCTGCCCCCTGATAAAAATGAGTGAGGATGGGGCAGGGAAGGAGCATAGGGTGAGCAGGAGTGGGGCCTCGGAGAAGGGGCTGGAAGGAGGTGGGACACGTGTATTTGGGTTCCAGGTAGATCCTGGATTGCACTTCAAAAAGTGATCTCCTGCTTTAAAAGGTTGGAGACCACTGCTATTCAGAGTTCTAGCAGTTCATGCAGTTTGTATTTCCTGACAAATTTCTTCCTGTCAAGGATCATTCATAGGGTTATATTTATGCTTATATTTGTGGTGATAGTACTTTCCTTTGTGGAATGTGTCCATGGCCCATGATACCAAAAAGGATCAGCATTGTCTTAGTTCAACAATGTAAATTTCATAAACACAATTGTTTTATCTTGGAAATCTGGAGGGAAGCACTACATGTCTTGGACACTTCAGCTAAGATACCCCTCTATTGGGTGGCTTACTTCTCACAAGGTACTATATTAGTTTAACATGCCATTGATTAGAAGCCTTCATGGCACCGGCCAACAGTAGGAAATATTGCTGGTTTGCCATACCTAAGCATTTATGGACTTGCTTCAGGTATAGTTCAGTAATGTATTTAATAGTAATTTATAACGCTCATTTCAACATGGATCATAGGTTGAGCCTTCTTACGGGAGCACATTATTTAACTAAAGGTTGATCTTATATTTATCATAAACTACTTAACAGCTGCAGATTCTCATAGGTTACTGTACATAGCAGTAGAGCATTTGTCAATTAAAGACTACAGGCAGTCCCCGACTTACGAACAGGTTACGTTCCGAACACCTAGTCGTAACTCGATTTGGTCGTAAGTCGGCAATACCCTTAAACACACTGCCCGCGCTGTTCGAAAAACTTGACATGCATGGTTCTCAACTTGAAAATACATATAATGGGGTTAATGGGAGGTTGGTCGTAAGTACAAATGGTCGTAAGTACAGATGGTCATAAGTCAGTGTGTTCATAAGTTCATAAGGCTGTATTTTATTAATTTTGAGTACATGTGAGGTATTTAATACCATCTTCTGTACATATTTTCTTCTGACTTTACACTGCATTGTATTTCTTCACATCATCACCCTCTGTCTACTGCCTTTCTTCAAGAGAGAAGAAGTGAGCTAAATAATATTCTCTCTCTTTCCTAGTTGTAGCTCCTTGCAAGTAATATGCAGGTTTCAGAGGTGTCAACAGTTTCCATGAGATGGGGGGGAGGGATAGCAGCTAGAGCCCCTTTGAATCACTGGACCCTCGGACAACTATGCTCTTTGTCCTTCCTTTGCCATTAGCAGAGCTGGCAGGTTGAAATACATTTTCAATCAGGAAAAAATGCCGCAGATTCAGGGAATTGAATATGATAGAGGTGATATGGCATTTGCCGAAACACTACAAGCTGCCTGATGCAAAGTCAGAATGTAAGTGTAAAGAATTGGTAACAGGTAGTTTTAGCTAAATTATGGCTCCTCTCTAAATCAGTGATGAGAACTAGAATACAACAGTGAAATTGTAGTCTGCTAAGAAAAGGAGTGAAACTAATAAATCACTGACTTCAGATCTGAAATCAGATACAGAAACAAGTAGGAGAAAATGATTGTCTAAAATGTGGATGTATCAAAACAAGCCATGAATGAGAATGTCAAAAATTAAAGGACTTCCAAATATGTGGTTTTAGGAAACCGTAGAGGTTTTTAGATGGTAGTAAACACTACTAAATATAATGTAAAATAAAAATCTGCAGTTTGTCACAATTTTTTCTTTTTGTCCACAGTAGCCCAACAAAAAATATATCCTTCCTAAAGATTAATCAATATCGTAAATGGAGTACAGAGGAATTTCTCCCACAATGCAGTTCAGAATAAAATTAATACAAGGGTTCATCTGTACAATTATCCAACTCCGAACATGGTTCTGTTTTTAGGAGATGATGCAAAGATAAAATCAGACAAGATCAATCCCTTCCTGGCAGAAGACCACCTCCCCCTAACACTTTCAGGATAGAAAGTGGAGTTCAAACACCATAGTGGCCACTACAACAACAAAAAAGTGTGTGCTCAAATGGCAATCCTCATTGGTGTTAGATAATTTTTAGGTGGCAGTTAATACCAAGCTCTGTCTAAACTGCTCAGGATAGACTGTTGGCCTGTATCCTTTCACTGTTTAATACACACTTTACCATCTTTCGAATAAAAAATATGACAGCAACTAGGAAATTCACAATCTTCCACTTATTTGCAGGTTACAGATCAACTATTGACAATGTGAAACATACATTTAAGCAAACCGTTGTCTGTTATATACGGTTGTGCATGAATACTGCACAATATTTGCTTCACTTATTTAATGCTAAGAAGATATTCTAATAGCATAGAGATGATCTTAATGTAGATAGATATCTCTGGGACAGGGCTTCTAAATGTATGTGTCTTTAACAAGAGTACATTGACAGTATACCTTTAAATGAAACATCATAAACCAATATTCTGTACAGATCCCTTCACAAATTTCCAGTTCCAAGATCTGCCACTGACTATTGCCAGGAGTTGAGGCAACGCATTGTATGTTCTCTGCTTCTGGGGCAAACAACAAGGTTCTCATTTCTTTTAATAGTGATTAATAAAGTCAACCTGTATTAAATAATATACATTATGTTATACATGAATAAGAGTGTAGCGTCCACCAGATTACAATGGTTTACACAGACTGTGCCATTTAGGCAGAGGTGTTCATTAGGAGAGGTGAGGAGTAGCATCGTCTCAAAGGGAGAACCTAGAGTAATTTTCCCTCAGGGAGTCAGAATGTATCCCAGGTACAGCGGGTGAGCAATCATGTTGCTACTCCTCTCCATGGGGTGCCTCATGCTCAGCCTTGCACCCGTGACACTGTCCAGTGTGTGGATATAAGGACAGAACCGTGACAGCGCATCATCTCTGCCCCCCATTGCTTCATTTGGGTCAACATGCATTGATAGGGAAAGTAATGTCAGAGCAGTCCTTGCAGTCCCCTGAGTCCAAGAACCAAAATTCTGCCCAGCCTTACTCTCTCTCTCCCTCTCCCACAAAGCACACTTGCACAAGGACCAACCCATATGAACGAGATTCATGCCCTAAAGAGCTTACAATATAAATGTTGGTTATGACATACAGATGAGTGTATAGCCCATCAGGTAAGGGGAGGGATAAGTCACCAATTACAGATACAAGTGTAGGAGGACCCGTGGGCATACATACAGATGGTGGCACAATTGGCTGCAGCTTGCCTCAGTCTTTGCTCTTATTTTGTCCTAAACAGTTTGTCCATCCTTCAGAAAGAACAGCAAGTATTGAGAATGTAAATTCAGTGGTCAGAGAAGAAGGCCAGTTAAGAGTTCAGGAAAATGAAGTGTTCTATCCACAAGTCAGGACTGTGGTGTGCTTGCTCTTGATTATAGGATGTACGGCACTGTAAGGTGAAAGAGGAATGTTGCTGTTTTGGGCAATTTCTGTTGCTAAGTCACTTGAGCTGTGTTTTTAAATATATACCAAAGATAAGCAGAGTTTTGAGGAGTCACCCTTGCAGGAGAGTTGTTGTTTTTACAGATTAAAATCAAAATAAATAATAAAATAAACAAGAGGTTCAGCACAGGTTGCAACAGCATATGCTTCCCTGCATGACCCTCCCAATGTTCTTTCACCCTGACCTGAAAGGGCAATCTGGAACACAGAACCTATTTTTTTCAATATTCCAATAATATAAAAATGAACAAACTCTATTCTAATTTTAGCCTCCCTACTATTATCATTTGAACCAACAGAAGCGTGGTCCAGATGTTTCATTTTCCTATAACACAGGACATACTGCTACCCAGCTTGCTTTGTAGCACTCTGATTTTGGAAAGCAGACTAATGCTAAGCGGAGGTAAAATTCCATGCAGCAGGTTTTGGGATGTGTTTATTGGCTTGCACAATTTTGCTAACTGCTAAAGATGGAATTTGCTTTCTGATATATATGGCCAATTGTGCATTCTTCTCTGAACTAAAACAGAATATAGCACATTTACAGAAAGCTACTTAAGGGTGACTATTTCTAGTAATTTATCATTCATGGAAAAGTATAAACCAAAACTGACTAAAATGATCAGTATCTCTTTAAAACAATGCATTTCTACTGCATTTTTGCACCTGAATAACACTCCATTTAGTTTGCAATATTGTTTTAAGTCTGTCAACAAATGTAAATTCACTTTTTAGAGTTTTGTAAACTGAGCACACTAAGTTGAATAGTTTAGTCCAGCCAGGTAAAATACCAATCTGACTTGATTTAGAGACAAGATGTTAATGTGTCAGAAATGCATGAAAAGAATCTTCAAAACTCTCAAGGCTTTTCATCAACAATACTTGGATTTATATAGACAGGATTCACATTAAGGACAATGTAGTTTTCATCAAAATACATTCAGGACATCTTAGACATTCTTGTAATTTCATTTGAGTGCCCACTTAAAATTTGTCTATTCTTCTGCAGCTATTTATAAATTGATTGGATATTGCATCCTCACTTAAACCAAGGATGTTAGTAAAGTTTAGATGTAAAACCAGTGACTGTTTCCAAGGAATGACAGAAAAATTCAAGCAATGGGAAAGCCTTCAAACCAGATGCTAAAAGGTTACAAAATGGTCAAAGTTGCCCTTATAAACTTCTATTTAAGGAGGCAACCATTGTGATGATAGCCTGAACATAAGCTACAATTCTTTCCTCTCCTAATAATATCTAGAAATATTGATTTAAACGTGCTTTTTCATGTAAGTGCATAAAGAGTTTGCATAAAAAACCATGTCAACAGCCTATTTAAAAGAAGATGGATTGTACCCCCAAATGTTGAACATTTCAAATACAAAGCATAATTATAAATAAATATTATGATTGCTTTTTATTATTTTGTATTTTGTTTTGTTTTAATGAACCGGAGAAGACAGTGGTGCTATGTAAAGAGCCCATTTTCCATCATGCTTGTACTCTGCATGACACTAACCTGCAGGACAAAGGAAAATTGGTTAGTGGTGTGATCTCTCGGGGACAGTAGTGCATATAATAAACCACCATACATTATTCAGGGCTAAAACACAGTGGATATAAGAGCTCATGTTTTGCAGAAGAGGCTCAAGTCCCCATTGGCTGTCTATCTGAAACATAACTAATGGCCTGGGAAGTATAGAACAAGAGTGCCACCTAGTGTCTGGAAAGATTCCTCCAAAACTGCAATCCATGAGGTTTTCCTTTCTTGCTTCCCTCTTTCATTATGTATGTAAGAGTAACTTACAAAACAACAAATAGGTCTGCAGCACCTCAGAGACTAACAAAAAATGTAGATGGTACCATTAGCTTTCGTGGGCACAACACACTTCTTCTGGTGAATGGAGTGAGGGATACAGGGTACAAATAAATAGAGAAAAAGAGGGGATGAGGAGAGAAAGACAAGGGAAAAAATAGGGAAAATATATTGTCAATTAGAGTGTCTGTGCTAAATGAGGCTAATAGAGTGGGATATAAGTACACCATGCTTACATTGGAGTGTACACATACACAGATACACAATCATTGTGGTTTGTACTATAATTCATATTTTAGTAGTAACCATAATGTTTATCCACACATACAGTCCCAGTCTCAGATTGCTTACAATCTAAAAAGATGAATCACATATGAAAGATAGTGGAAAGGAATGCAGCCCAAATACATACATTCATATATGCATTGAACCATATTCACAGCTGATGTAAAAAAACAGAGCTAGGATAATTTGCACCAGCTGAGTTTCTGGCCCCTTTTTCTTTCTTTTTCATTGTATTTGTTTAATTATGTATTTATTCAGTAAATACCCACTGGCTGTACTCAACTGCTTCTCAAGATAGCTATAATTAACTATAATTTCTTCTTTAGGCACAGTCAAGAAAAAGTTTTGGAGATATTTGAAGGCAGAGGGTAATGGCCTTATGTACTGGTTTAGGATAAGGTTCCAGCACTAAGGAATAACCTTGAAGAAGGTACACACATGGTTTCAGAAGAGGTGAGCAAATGAGACTCAAGGCTGGACATAGATGAAAAGATTATGGCTTTTTAAAAATTTTATAGTGTAAATACACCACAGTGCTCTTTTCCACTTTAAAGCTATTCCTGAATAAGGCAGGTATATTATCTGGTTCCAGTTCCGAATTTAATCTAAGCATATTTTTATATGTTTCTCTTTTATAATATCTACCTCAAGACAGCATGCAAAATCTTTCATTGTCAATAACAACCCTGGAGGAAGGAAGCAATGCTAAGAAAAAATGCCAATGGGGAACGATGGTGCTGAAATCCATACTAATGTTATTATTTCCTCCTGCAAATATTCTGCCATATGTCTCCATACAAATACTTAAGTGTTGTTGATTGACAGACGTCTCCATGAATATAAATAAACCTTTTTTTCTTTTTAAAATAATCATTTAAATGAATTCATATTGATATTCTGCTGCCTGTTTCTCCACTTTTGAATCCATCATCATAGCACCAATAATGAAAAAGCACTGTTACTTTCATAGGTCTAATTATAAACCTCCAGAGAAAACACTGAAGTGGAATTTAAACATTGTCACAGTCAGTGCCTTCAAATCCATTTTCCAAAGCTGAGCAGCAAAAGCAAATCTGATACAGTCCTGTACTATAAGTGCGTACCATGAAAATTCTTTAAGTATCGTTGCAAAAACACATCTAATAATAGTTTCTATTTGCCGTTCTTGATGTCTAATTTTTGTCATTCAATTCTTCAGACAAAAACCTACAGGATCTCTATCAAACCTTCTTAAAACTACAATAGCCACCTGGGGAAGAGAGGAAACAGATTGAGCCAGGTGGGTATTCAGAAATCACAGGACAGGCCCAAAGAAAGAAAGCAACATAACACCACTGCTTATTACCAACAGCCCCCAGCTAAAACCTACCCAACATGTCATCAAAGATCTACAACCTTTCCGAGATGACAATCCCTCACTCTCACAGACCTCGAGTGGCAAGCCCGGACCTGAAACAAATACTCACCACTAACTACACAAAACACAACAGAAACACTAACCCAAGAAGCAGGGTCTGCATGGGCCATGCTCCATTATCATGATTGCAACTACCAAGACCCCTTATTTTACCCTTACATATCCCAACACAAAGTATCTCCATTTCAATGCAGAACACAAGTGTTCTGATGTAAGGATGAAGAATTATTAAAATTTATTTCATACTTTGATTACTTAGCGAATATGTTAGTGGGAGATGAACAGCTAAGAATTCAGAAGTTTTGTTATTTTGTGATCAACAAAATATAGGTATACCATGTCCATGGCTTCTCCCTTATCCAACAAGACTCGTTATCCTATCAAAGAAAGCTATCAGATTGGTTTGACATGATTTGTTCTTTACAAATCCATGTTGGCTGTTCCCTATCACCTTATTATCTTTCAAGTGTTTACAGATGATTTCCTTAATTACTTGCTCCATTATCTTCCCTAGCAAAGAAGTTAAACTGACTGGTCTGTAGTTTCCTGGGTTGTTCTTATTTCCCTTTTTATAGTCTGTATTTGCCCTATTCCAGTCTTCTGGAATCTCTCCTGTCTTCCATGATTTTCCAAAGATGATAGCTAAAGGATCAGATACCTTCTCTATCACCAACTTGAATATTCTAGGATTCATTTCATCAGGCCCTGGTGACTTGCAGACATCAAACTTTTCTAAGTGATTTTAAACTTTATCTTTTTTTACTTTATCTTCTAAACCTATCCCCTTCCTGCTAGTATTCACTATGTTAGGCATTCTTTCATCAGCCCCTTCGGTGAAAACCAAAACAAAGAAGTCATTAAGCATCTCTACCATTTCCAAGGGTATGTCTAGACTACATAGCTCCATCGACAGAGCCATGTAAACTAGTTTAACCAGCATAGGCAAAGAAGCGGGCATTTAAATAATCCCCACTTCATTAAAATAAACATGGCCGCTGCACTGTGCCACCGATCAGCTGATCCAGCACAGCGCAGCAGACTAGACGTGGATCTGTCAGCTGGGGAAGCCTTTGCCGACCGATCCTGTAAACCTCATTTCAAAATATTGTTAGTTATAATTCTGTGTAGACATAGCCTTAGTCTGCCTACTCCTGTGTGTGAATTATAATTCATGATCCCAGAGCACTCTACCGTGTGAGTTTAGAAGACTGGCCCTTCCTGTCAGCAAAATATCATCACCTGAATATTCATGGTAAGCAAATACTATAAACATTTGACTGTGGCTGAAGCAAATTCATTTTGACATTTGAATGAATATTCATAAAAAAGGCTTTTGTGGCATTCACCTAATGCTAATTTCAAACTTGTAACGTTCAAGTCAGCGCCTACCCTGTCCATCCCAAGTTCATAGACAAATTTCAGTTTCCTGCTATGGTGTATGTCAAAGATCTAGTCAGAATCTAAAATGTTAGAAATTGAAAGGTGCTTACACTCCACATAGGGTTCTTTCTTCGAACCCATTAATCCCCTGGAACTCAGAAAAAGAAGAGACCATTTTACTTCACTCAGACACTGCTGAAAGAATTAATTGGTGAAAACAAAAAGAAAATCCATGGGTATGTTTATTCTCTTCAAGGTTTCCTGCCTCCCTACCCAAAGTGTCTTATTCTGAAAATGAGGACCTGTGATTAAAGCTACTTTTAAATTCTCAGCAAAGAACTGTAACATCAAATAGAATGGGGGGAAATCTTACAGCTCAGAACTTTGCTAGCTAAATGCACAGATAAGTTATTATTTTATCATCATCTACTCACTGTATGTAGATAACTGGCTGCTACAATCCTTTTATATAAGTTGTTTTAATAAGCATGACAGCATATAATGTTTTAGGAATAGGTACTCTGATTTTCCGATCCATTGATGCTCAGATTGTCTATTTGTAAGGGGTTTATTTTATGTACACTTTCTTGTTTTTTCACTATGGCTATTTCTACACTGCAGGCTTCTTGCACAAGAAGCTTTTTGCGGAAGATATCTTCCACAAAAACTTCTTGTGCAAGAGTGTATCCATACTATAAAAGCGCATGGAGGCTCTCTCGAAAGAAAGTTTTGATTGCTATTCACAGAATAGCCACCAGAGCACCTGTGCTTTTTTTCGATTGGCTCTTTTTGGAGCAAAAAGGAGTTATTCCTCATAGAAAGAGGATTGCCTACACTACAAAAACCCCTCTGTTCTTTAGATTTATTGTAAATTTTCTTGCGCTAAAACCCTGAAGTGTAGATGTAGCCTATATCTCCTCAAGCCCTGATGAAATTTTACCAATGAAAGCTCATGATGCTATATATATATTTTGTTTAGTCTCTAAGGGTATGTCTACACTTGCAGCCTAATTCGAACTAGGGCTGCAAATGT
>CM057847.1:149241335-149264168 GCA_030068395.1 Apalone spinifera
GGGCTTGATTTGCAATTCCGAATGCCTACATTTGCAGCCCTAGTTCGAATTAGGATGCTAGCGTAGACATACCCATAGAGTACATCTATACAGCAGGGCTTAACTGGAGATAAGCTACGCAAATTGCGCTACATCAATCCCGTAGCTTATTTCAAAATAGCTTATTTCAAATTTTAGTTCTGTCTACACAGCATTTATTTCAAAACTGAGTATTTTTCCTCCAATTTCCCTTACTCCTCATATGAGTGTTATAGGAGTCAGAGTAAAAGTCCTCCATCTTGATATTATTTCAAAATTATGTTGAAACAACTGCCAGCTATGTAGACACAGGCTATTTTATTTCAAAATAACGCTAGTTATTTTGAAATAATGTTGTTGTGCAGATATAGCCTAAGAGCATGTCTACACTAGGGAGTTATTTTGAAATAACTCCCCTTATTTAAAAATAGCAAGGAAGGCATCCACCCTACCAAGCCCATTATTTCGAAATAATAAATAAAGGGCTTGTTATGTTGAAATAATAATTCCTTCTTGTAAAGAGGAATAGCCCTATTTCAGAATTGTTATTTTGGGAGTAGACATGACCTAAGGTCTCACAGGACTACTCATTGTTTTTAAAGTTACGGACTAACACGGCCACCCCTCTGAGCCTTTTTAATATGGTGAGGTATGTTTTGATTTGCATTTGTATGTACTACCTCTAATATATTTCTCCCTATCTCAAACTGAGCTGATAATCCTAACTGGACAATTTTTTATTTTCTGGAACTGATCACTAGTTTATGGCTTTAAATTCCAAGCTAAAAAAGAAGATAATTCGTTATTTATTCAGAAGATAATGTATAAAATTACAGCAAAATATATCTAAAAACATTTAGCCCATTTAGCAAACAGACTCAAATATGGAAAACATTGTATAATACTTGTATTCTCCTAAAGGCAGTGACCATTTAGGGTAAGCAGAGATGCAGAATATGTAGGATCTTTGAGTGGAGTTGAGAGATCCATATTAATTCTTTATGAAACTTCTCTCCGTCCCCTCCTGTAATTTTCCACTATCTTGGCCTAGATGCAGATAAACTTAGCTGGGGTAGTGACCATCCAGTGAAATGTGGTTGAAAGGCCCATCTGTAGTTAAATCTCATACTACAGGGAGGATTTGAAGAGGTTTATAACCTGGAAAGACAGAAGCTAGGGAAACTTTGGAAAAGAGTCTATTTTGATGACGAGCTATTTTTGGCTGTGCTTAAGTCATTTATATATCTATGTTGGGATATTTTAATTGCCTCTAATTTGCCCTGGAAACATTTATTCAGGCATCTATCTCTGATGACTGCCATATCTTTAACCATCTTTAGATGGCCAAATGCTACACTACACCACTATGAGCTAATGACATCGGGAACCCAGACAACTTTGATAAGGAGGATCTGAGCCTCTCTATCCTTCTTGTGATGAGAAAGAGGAGTCCAGGTAAGCAGAGGGGGAACAGATATTGTGCAGAAACTAAGGACAAGATCTTTACTCTTAATGTCATTTATCTCACATTTTGAATCTCGAGAACATGAGGTGTCGGTGTGTGGCTTGTCTCTTCACACTATTAAATGCTCTATACAATCAGTAACATTCACAATTTGATTGAAACCTTTGACTCTGTATGTACTATTGACACTTGATTAGATGGCACTGCAGGACCACTACTATGTAGTATCCAGACAGGTATATAGTTTATCATTAGCTGACATGGCATTGTGGAGGTGGCAATTACCTGATTGTCACAGACTAACCATTCTGTTCTTACATTTGAGACTGAGGCGCTCTGGAACGGAGCCCAGATGAATTACATTTCAGAGTATGCTATGAAGTTAACTGTTTTCCCTTGAGCACTTTCAGAGGAGGTGAATTAATGGGTAGGAAGTAGATCACGATCTGCTATAAGTTGTCTATTAAAATTGTGATTGTGGTTTTTTGCATAAGTAGTCCAGTGGGCATCTCTATTTTGTAATTTATACTTTGGTATATTGTAAGGGTGGTTAAAGGCATTCTGTGCCAGTGATAAGTGCTTCAGATGCAAGTGAAATAAATAAATGGAGACTTCCGTCTCACTATTTAACAGTGAATATTTATGGAACTGCATTCATGAAAGCTTAGTATGGAGCTAATTTACTAGTACAGTCATTTTCACTTAATTTGATCACTGGTTAGTTTGATCCTATCCGTCATTTGATCTGATCTCCAGGAACCAAATAATTTGCATTGATTTGTACTGTGTTTTCTCACTGCTTATTTACACATGTCCACTTCAGTTAATACTAGATAATTCAATCACAATCGATTGAACTTTCCCCCAAAACAGAAAAAGAATCATCTTGCCTGCAACATAAATATTGACTTACATTGTACTTCTTTTCTATTCTCCTTCTTAGTTTTCCTGCACCAGGAGATAATGACACAAAATTAGTAGTAATATCTGAGAGAACTTGGACACTAGCATTTTAATGACACCAGAATCATGACCAAGAATTTACATTTAAAAAGCCATTGCTCTTAGTCTGCTCCTATCTGTGCTGCTGTAAAATACAGTTAAATCCGCTGAAGTAAATAGAGCTACACTGATGTAAAATTAGTCAGGTCCATAGACTATTTTCCCTTGGCTGATTTAGCACCCTGCTATGTGCTTGTTATGTATGACACATGTTTTTAAGAGCATATATATTATATATATACTTTTAAATAAAAATGTTAATATTTTATTTGCTCATATCACTTGCCAACATGCATTTTAAGAGTTCTCCTATGCTCCTCTAGTGGGCAATTCAACCATCTAAGCTGATCAGAGTAAGATAAAAGCAGAGAATGAGAATAGCCAGGTTGCACTGTGAATTGCCAGCAACTGGCAAAGAGCTGAGTCAGCAGCTACAAAAGATGGGGAGTGGAATGGAATTAAGATAGTGATGATAGACAATTATAAAGTGTTTTCTTCCATTAATTCACAGAGGCTTTATGCTGGTTACTGATCTGCCACTGACCTGTATTTATAAAAAAACAATATGAAAAAAATCCTCTTAGAAGACACAAAAGCACTCATCTCAAAATGGGGAAACCCTAAAAAATTCCCCTGAGGAATAAAGGAGAAATAAGGCTAGATTTTGTTCTGATATTCATTTTACAACAGCTGTTGACCAAAGACACTAGTATAAATTTAAACAGCCATTCAACAATGCTGAAAATGTCTGGTACAAAAATGAATACTTTTAATTGAATCCCTGCTCTAATATTATCTTGATTCATACTTAGAGCTAATTACTTAATGATTACATGTGTTTGTGCAGCTTGATTATTGGCTTTTATTATTACATTTATATGCATTTTGTACTTTAAAGGAACTCTAAAATATGAGTTTATAGAATAGCACCTAGGTCTTTTTATTTTAACATAAGTACAAGAATCTATACTATTATAAAAGGAGAGATGTCTGTCACAGAGAACATTGGAGAATACACAGGGATACACAGGAAGATTTCCAGAATATGCTGGAAGACTTCCTCCTCTCTGCCCCCCTCCCACAACAAAGAGGGATGTGAAAAGTGGCATACCTCCCCCCACACTAAAGAGGCAGGACATGAGGCTTGAAAAGCAGCACAAGCATGTAGGAACATGCAAAATGAAAGTGGCTGCCAGTGGGTTAGTGAGTGAGCCATGACATTCAAGAATATACTTGGAAGGATAGGATAAGGCAGGCTGGGTTGGGCTGGTGGCTGCTGTTTCCCCCTTGCCCCCAGCACCAAACCAGGACATGAGGCTTGAAAAGCTGCACAGTGGGGCATGCGGGAGAATAATACAAGTGACAGAGCTCGGCACCTCCCCAGCAAGTATCTGGCAGGTGCTGCAGGGAGCTGGCAGTGGTGGTGATACCAAACCGACCTGTGCCCACTGGGGTGGGTGGCTCATGGGCCGGGGCCCTGTGCTACTCTTGCAGCCCAGGGGCAGTCTGTCCAGCAGGTGGGGGTGACGAGTTAAGCAGAATGCAGTGGGAGGCACTGCCTCATGATCCATCGAACATCTGTTGCCATGGCACGATGACTTCTCCAAGAAGCACATCGGGCCCAGGGACAAAGAGAAGTGGGAGATGTTGCAAGCTGTGGGGGTGACGGTAAGTCCCTGCCTGCCGTGCTCTGCCAGTCCCTCCGTCATCCCCCTGAGTTGGTGCCTCCTGGGTCTTCCCACGCCCTGCCCTCCCCCACGCTTGCCCCCCATGCCACCCACTCACCTGAGCCACCTCACCGCCGCATCCTCCCATCTCTGCTGCCCCTCAGCCTGCTGCACTTCAGCCGTGAGGTAGGGCTCATCTAGCAAATATAAAGAATTTATGGGAATGATCTCTTTCCATTTTAATGATAAAGGGTTTTAGCATATTTTTACCTTGCAACATTTCCCTTTTGACTACAGAAATTTCTGTCCCTATGTCTCTCCAGGTAGGAATGTCCAGGCCAGTTAACCTGACAGACTTCATGTGCTGAATTAGCCCGCTTTACAGACTCTGTATGAAAAGTAGTCACTGCTAGGGAAGCAGAACCTTCATTGGTTACTTGGTGCTTATTTTTCCCCCACAATAGGCATTCATTTCTTAAGTGATCAGAGGAATTACAATAATAACATATTTTAGGCTCTTTTGTCCATATGGGAGATTTAGGAAGAATATAAGGGGAGTGAACATGGGAAGTATTTCCAGCCTTTACGCCAGGCTCCCTCCTTCCAGAGGTAAATTAGGGATGCTGCCTCCCTCCCGGTCTTAACCCCCTCTGTTTGAGACCTTCCTTTTACAGGCGTTTGAGATTGTTCAAATTGGTCAGCAAAACAAGTGAGAATCTTCATGTTCTCAACTGATTTTTCCCACAGACACTGCTTTACATTATCATTAACCATGTCTAGGAACTGCCGCTACTCTACTAAGCAGTGACATAAGGACTGATTATACTACAGCTGATACTAACAGTGAATCTCAATGGGAGAAGGATCAGATTCACAGTGAAGCACTGAGACTGCATTCCTTTTCACAAACACTTTAATTTCCACTTGTCTAGAGAATATTTTTTTATTTGGCTGTATAATACAGAATATAATGTTACTACAGGGATTCACAATGGATGATAGAAGATTACACTATAGAACTCCCCGTTTTTTTCCAAGTAGGTCTCATCAATTTCATACTTGGAAGGAGAATGAAACTACTCCCTAATGACTGTATTCTGATCACTTTATTCCTCTTTAGTAGTACCTTTCTCTGAAAGCCATCCTATTTATTTCAGTGTGACTACTGGCAGAGACCAAGTACTATACTAATCAATCGCCCAGATTCAGGACAAAGATGCTTGACTGCTGTGCTGCATAGGGATGTTTTCCTCACTCTTTGGCAAGGGTGGCAAAATTGGACCCTAATGTCAAGCTAGATCATACTTTTAAAGTACAGCCAATAGTAAGGGGGGCAGTGTGGGGCAGCCTGGCCCATGCTAAGAGCTCTATATAAAGAAAAAAAACACAAAAAGCTGTTTGCCGTGCACACAAGTTGCATTGGTCGTATTACAACTGGGGAACTCTGCTACATATTTTTGACCACCATGTTTTTGTTTACATATATTATAAAGATATTTACATATATATATATATATATATAGACATATATTATAGAGATATTTCTTAGCCCCAGGAATGCATCAGGACCAACATCTATTTTCATGATCAGACAACCTTAAGACATTATTTATATTTTTAGTGCTTCTTCTCATTATTTATTATTAGTGTTACCAGAAACTCTAATCACCAACAAGATCCTGTTTTGCTGATCAAACAAGCCCATATTGAGCCTAGCAAGTTTTCATCTGTCTCCAGTCAACATCCAGTTTTTCATTTGTATGTTTTCATATTTTGAATTTTACTTCATGAAATTTATCCCTCATAAAAATAGGAAGTCCTGGTTTCATAATCAAAACCATCTCTTTTTACTGTACTTTATCAACATAGATTTAATGCTAAAACTTACATTGAAAGAAAGCTCCAGAAATATAAAAAATCTGTAAATGACTATTTTTCTACTAAAACAACAGTAGAAGTATAAACACCTTTATTTCCTTTTCATGCCATAAATTAATAATACAATTTTTTAAAAAATTCTAGAGTACTAAATGAGTCCATTGTATTTAAACTCAATATTAGAATACACATTGTGTAGTGCTAATCAGAATTGTGAGTGATGATCCGGTCAAGGGAACAATGTATTATTTTATAAGAAACAGCAGTTTTCTATCAAAATGTGTCATCTCTCCAGAATTTTTCTAAGAAATTCAAAATAACAGGATGATGCTATTTTATCTCTACCCTTCATATTCCCTTTCACCTCTGCAATGAACAGACAGAATTTTTTTTACTGCTTAAAGTCAAATGCATGATAAATCATGATTTCCTTGTCCAGATTTTTCCAGTCTAACTATAATCATTAAACTTCAGAGGGGTAGCTGACTTAGTCTGTACAGGATAAGACCACATCTCCACTTGCAGCATCACAGACCGATCTTCTGGCATTCAATTTAGTGGATCTAGAAAGGGGTGCCCCCTTTTGGCACTGGTACTGCTACTCCTCGTGAGGAGTAAGGGGAGCCTATTTGCTCCCATCAACCTCCCTCTGAGGAAACAGCACCAAGCTCAGTTTAAGGTATGTCAATTCCAGTTATGTTATTTATGTAGCAGTAGTTGTGTACCATAAGCCAACCTTCCAGGTCTAGTATAACCTGGCCAAAGAGGAAATACATATTAAATCAAAACCTTTAAAAATGGGGGGAAATTACCCCTTCTTAACCTGGAAAATATCACCTGAAGGATGAAATTTTGGAAGCATGTACAAAGCCTGAATAATCAAGCTTTATATGGGTGTCCATAGCAGGATTTTGCAGGTTGGGCCAGAATCCACTGAGCTTCTATAGCTGCTGCACCAGCCTACTCTCAGAAATAGAAGCTGCTGCACATCCTGACTCCCTTTGTATGAGTTCTCAACCACTGCTCTTTGGGGGCCTCCACATACACAGTCCACCTTCACCTCCCTCGTTCTTGTTGTCTCCCTACCTGCATGGTCTGGTGTTCAACATCTACTAAGCAACACAAACAGCAAGAAACAATCAAACCTACCATTAAAATAAGGCCTTGACACAGGAATGATGATGTCTTTGATGGGGGAACTTAGCCAACCTTCAGAGAAGAGATCAGTGATATCATTCAGATATTTTTGAGTGGGGTAGTCAATTCTATTTTTTTATAAAGTATGTAAGCAAATTTTATAAAGTATGTAAGCCTATTTCCCCAAACACAGTAGGGACAAACAGGCAGCTTCCTTGCTCATAAAGCCCCAAGTTTTCCTCCCTTACATGTTTAGTGCCCAAGAACTTCTGTCCTGCTTTCTCTGAGGGCTATATTCATGATTGCTTCATTCTCTTGCTGTCTTCTTTCTTTCTCTAGAGGGGTTTCTGCTTCTGATTGATTAACAAACAATACCTTCACACTTCATTTGCAGCTTGGGAATTCTGTAGCCCTTGGGCTATGCTGCTCCCTGCTTTGAGCAGTATCTTTTATTGTTTCCAACTTAATTGTTCTTTCCAATTAATCTGAAAAAAGGGTGCTTACCACACCCATCAGCTTTGACCATGCCTGAAACTGTCTATAGATCATACGCCTGTTTATGACTGTCATTAAAACCATCTAATTTAACAATTTTTTGCAGTATCAATCATTTTTTGCTTCTTATGAGTCAGATTGTGAATCCTTTAGTCATAAAAATGAGAACTTACTCACAGAAATGCTCTTATTGGAGTAAATGGGACTAGCTGAGTGGGTAACCACACACCAGTGTGAGTGTGAGTACACAATCTCACTCACTGTGATGCACATTTTTATTGTGTGCTAATTCCCATCATGTGCAGTGCCATACCACCCCGGTCATTAAAAACTGGATTTTAAATCCTGCTGAGTAAGAATACAAATCAATGTATTTTCACTGAGCTTTTAGCTTCTGTGATTTTCTGCCAGTGAGAATCCAAATATGGGGTCTTTGATCACAGGGTCCCACCAAACAAGCTTTGAAAAGATTATGCTATCTAATCATTCACATATTTCAATAAATATAAATTACTTTGGACTTTTGATTTGATTATTATATATGGTTCTGGATCTCTATTCACTACTTCCTCCTGTACTATAGCAAACTTTAATTTCAGTCTCCTTACTAGACTAGCTTGTTTTAGTGCTAACCAATGTATTAGAGCCAAGTCACACATTGTCTGCAGATTAATTTTAGATTAATAGATCCACTCACCATGATCTCTCTCATCTATCCTCTGACATATTTTTCTCAGTCTCAGCCATTATTGCTACCAAGATTTCTCTCACCTGTTTACCATCTCCAGTCGCCCTATCTGATGCAGTGACACTGACGTTTACTAGCTCTTTGCCACCACCTCCACCCTATCCTTGACTCTAAATCTTATCACCTCACTGTCTTCTGTCTTGTCTCTCTTGCAACACAGACATGCTGTGCTCTCCCCCATCCTCTAATTATCTTCATCTGCTTCACTTGCTTCTCAGAGTACCTTTCTCCCCCTCCCTTCTCCCACTCACCCAAGCTAACTCCTGTCCAGATTACTAAAGCTTCTGTGGGGTAGCCAAGTTAGTCTGTAACAGGAAAAACTTAAAAAACAACAAATATTCTAGAAGCAATAGACTATGCTATGCTAGACAATTTGTTGTTTTTTAAGTTTTTTTTCAGATTACTAAAATGGCTATAGTTGCAGCTATGGTGAGAGAGACTGGGACCAAGAGAGGACCCATTTCTACCCAGTGAGGTACCTTTCCTTGACCACACCTACTAAAGCAGGAGTTAGAAGGAGTTTGGGTAAACCCACCATACTATTTGGATATTACTTTTAGGAATAGAGAATCTTGAATAGGGCCACATACATCAGGCATCCAGCTTTTTGTGGCACTTGAGGGATACCAAGCAACTAGAGCGAGGCTAGGAATAGGTTCTCATGTAATCTAGATATCTCAGAAGACAGCATTAAATTCTCCTCTCACCAAATACGTGCTCAGAAAAGCCCAACATGCCATTCGCATGTGAGACTTCCCTTCCCACTGTTCATACATAGACCACAGATTTGCAAATAAAATCAGAATGGCTCCCCAGCTATTAGCCATTTTTCTACTACCAAATTAGTTATAGCCACTACTACAGCAGCAACAGTGGCTGGAGCACTGAGGCCTTTAAATTTCCACCAGAATGGCATGCAGTGGCTCTGAGTGGTGGTTGGGAGAGGAGCAGGGCATCATATATCACACTCTGGGCAGTACCGAGGTCTGGCTGTCTAGCCCCATCCCTTCTACCAAAGTGCCAGATGCTCCTCCCTTTCCAGGTGGTCCCACTTGGGAACCTAACTCTAACCCTAACTCTAACCCTTGCCCAGAGGCTCAGCCAGTTTTTCAGCCACCTTGGTTGTATGTTCAGTGAATCCAAATGAAAGAAGTATTCTTTGAGCAAAATTACAGAAATTTGTGTTTTAGACTATGGGTTATAAACTCTTGTTGAAAGGACTTAAATATTAACAGTGAATTTAGTTACACATCTGAGAAATACTTTCTATATGTTCCCCAGTGACAAAGCTGGAATTGGATTTCTGATTGTTCCACTGTATCATCTCCCAAAAAATTTACCTGAACTGTCTGGCGGCCATGAGGGAAAAGCTTATTGTCATAAAAAATATTGTTAGAAAAAGAATAAAATAAAGCAACCAAATAAAACATTTTCTATTTTCTGAGTTAACAGTATATGGAACAACACCTGACCAATTTTAAAATCATATTAAAGCCGTTTACTACTAAAAGTTAAGGATCGCAGATGTGAAAACCAAAAGAGGCCATTAAAATAACTAGTCTGACCTTGTTCCTGACCTAGTCCATAGAGTTTCTCTCATCAATTTATGCATAAAGCCTGTATCTTGTGGTGAATCTAGGGCATATTTTTAGCATGACATCCAGTCTTGATTTAAGGGCTTGATGAAGTATCAACCTCAGCCCTTGGAAAGGTGACAGTTCTACCAGTAGTTATACTACCAATTATAATCCAAAATAATTATCTTTCTTAAAAGAATCCCTTTATTTTATATAAGACGAATAAACCATAGCTTGGATCTTAATCGCAGACTATGTAAAACTGAATACAATATGCAATAGTAAATTTTATCAGTTGGATTCTTTCAGTGGGGATGGTGTAACTGCTACCAATCTCTCATTATGTCGCCACATTTCCTGGTGCTATCTTGGTCCTTGGAAAACACTTGGAGTAAAATGATTGATTAGTTTGATGAGCTAACTCTAACTATAGCATGTATATAGCTGGTTAGAATACTGGGGTTGGAAGAGACCTCAGGACCAAACCCATCTAAACCATTCCAGCCAGAGCTTTGTCAGGTCTCACCTTAAAAATCTCTAAGGATGGAGATTCTACCACCTCCCTAGATAACCCATTCCAATGCGCCACCATCCTTCCTGATAGAATAGTTTTTTCCTGTTACCCACACTGCAACTTGAAACCATTGCTTTTTGTTCTGTCATCTGCCACCACTGAGAATAGTCTGGCTCTACCCTCTGTGAAACACCCCTTCAAGTAGTTGAAGGCTGTAATCACTTCCCTCCTCCCCCCATTCCTTCTTCTCTTCTAAAGGCCAAATAAGCCCAGTTCAGTCATCATTTATTTGATGCAATAATCTTTCCTATTCCAGTCCCGGAATTTTGTGTTTCAATTATTTTCTTCTACAGGGATCCTTGATAGAAGAAACAATTTTCTTAATCATCTTCAAAGTAAGATTATCTTACAGTAGTGCCAGAGAATAGATGTGTTACCTTATTTTCACTAAAGACCAACCCAGGGTTACACAAATATTGCTTTTATTAAATGCCGTTGTTAATTCAATGGAAAAGGGATTGAATCTGATCACACACATACATCCATACACACATATGCAAGCAAACAAACCCTTTCTTGCTTTTGCTCAAAGTTACCAGTCTGTTGCTCACATTAATTCACTGGCCAGATAAGTTAAGTGTGAATAGGGGAAGCAGGAGCTTCTCTCATTCCAGACCAATGTTCCAATCTTGACAAGACGAGACCCGGAGATTCATGCAAGACATCCCATCTTTTATAAGACTTTTCTCCCATTTTGAATATCTATACATATTGCTGCGTCAGTTATTAATTAATCACCATCTGTTCTGTTTAACATCTGTTTATCTGGGAGTTATTCTTTACTCTGATATCAGTAGGTTGGTGCTTCCCTCCCAGTGTTATTTCAAGGCTGTTGTAATGAGATGCTTGCCCTTAACACTCCAAGGCCTTCTATAATGTCCTGCATCGGTCTGCTTTGTTTTGGGCCTCAAATTATGGTACCTTGACACTTCTGAGTCTTACAGCCACTTTTCCAGACTCTCACATTCAAAACTCATTCACTATCGCTCACATAACTACACAATCATTTCACACATGGGAAAAGGGATACAATTGCCCATACAAAAGGTATCAATCTATTGCAATTCAAAGCTTCTATTGGTACAAACTTTAATCATTCTTCCTATTTTCTTTATAACATAATCTATATTCTAATTACTTCTAAGAGCAACAGTATGATCATGCTGAATCACAGGAATCCTTCAGATCTCTTTCTCACATAACAGAAGGTTACAGAGCTCCAAAGGATACAAAACTTATGTTCACAGTACACTGAAAATTACATTTGTATTTTTCTGTATTGGGCAGAGGCTTTATACAACAAGATATTCTTCCCAATATATTTCCTCTGGACAGGCTTGTTTTTTAGGAGGAGAGGATGGTGAACACATGAGCTTAATACAGCCAATTGCTGCAATGGCTTTGGCCATGGTATCTCAGAGGAGATGCTGACAGCAAAAAGCTTATCGCAATTGGATCAAAGTACTGCAATACACTCCTCTGAGGGAATTGGAGCCAATTAGCTCTATCAAAAAAATGGACAGTGTTGGGCTTGCAGGCAGTGATGCTGGAGTGTGTTCTGATTCAGTACATACTTCAAGTGGCCTCCACTGTTGGGAGCCATAGGACTTTTTAAATATCACTAAAAGTCATTCCCCTCTTTAAGAATCTTTGGAGAATGCAAACATCACCTGAGCTCCCATGGAGCTGCAGTGAGGAAAGCTGCCTCTTTCTCTTCATTTTACTTGGTTTAGTTAATTGAAAAGACCTTACTCCTTTACAAGTTGATAAGATCAAAAGCTACTCACTACAGGAATGATTTTCATAACTGCATTTCTCAGCCTTTTCCAAATCAGAGTACCTTTTACTCCTGGCTTTATAATATTTTTTTTCTCCTCCAATAATAGATCGGTGGGGCCTGGGAATGATTTCATATATATTAATTACCTGAACGCCAAAGGAATTTTCATCCTTTACCATTGGATCCACTAGATCTGGAGCTTTCTGTCCACTTGGTTTGTCACCACTTTTATCATCTGGCACCCTTCCCATACGTGTTGTATATCTATTCTTTGCTCAGCTCCTTACCTACTAGTCTTAAAGAACCTCATCATTGCATAGTGGTTTCCCTTAGCCTCTTAACCTCTCTAAGGTCACTTGTCTATGTCTTTACTGAAATTAGGAGCAAACCTGCACAGGGAGACAGACTTGCATATGCTCGTTCAAGTGAGCATGCTAAGAATAATAGTGTGGAAATTATACCTTGTATAGTGCTCAGGTTTTGAAGCCCACTCAACCGCAGATTTTGCTCATAAATGTCTAGCATGAATCTCAGCTGGAGCCACTACATCCACACTGCTATTTTTAGCATGCTATCTTGAGCCAAAATAGCGTGTATTTATCTCTCCAAGTTGGGAGGCTTGGTCCCAGCCACTGTGTAAACATCCCAGTCAGCGCTTTCTTCATTTCAAGCCAATAGACTAATTACTCAAATTCAAGCTTTTTCATCTGAGCTTGTATATACCATAACAACTAGTAGAGGATCAACAGTCCCCACAATATAAAGATGCTGGCAGCACTATTTATTGTCCTCCAGAGCTGGAGGTTCAAGAGCAGAGCTTTCCAAAGTCTGCTGGTCAGATCCTGGCTTCATTTGGGCAATATTTTCCTGAAGCTGCCTCCCGTCTCCCATAAAGCATTGACTAAATGTGTTTGTTCTGAACAACTTATGCGATCACACTCCCAATGAAGAGCAAACTTCAGAGATGAACTGCATTTAGCTCTTGAACTGAGTCTCACCCTTTGTGAGTAGTTAGTGGCTCAATATCGGTAGACTTTAGAATTCTAACACACACTTGAATAAACCCCTTATTCAGTAGTTCTCAATCTGCAGCCCCAGGGCCATTCATGGCCTAATTAGCACATAGCTGACATCAGGTCAGCTGTATGCTAAAGGTCAACCAGTTTACAGGATTCCGCTAGACTTCCAGCTCCTCAGCACGATGGGATCCAAGTTGCCCTGCCATGTAGTGCAGTGAGGTTAGTGTTCATGAGCTCCAGGGTCTGGGACTGCCAGCCAGCCATGCAGGATCAGGGGTTTGGGGCTGCTGCCCAGGCCCACGGGCTCCAGAGTCTGGACGAGGTGCACGGCAGAGGTCTAGAGCTAGCTGTCCCTGCACAGCATAGATCCAGGGGCCAGGATCAGGGTCAGGATCCAGGCTGCTGCTACTCTACCCTTCAGTCCCTGTAGTCCAGGTAACACATTGTGAGTGGCATATGCAGTCCACTGTGTGCAAAAAGATGAGCACCACAGCTGTATTTGCCACTAGTTACTATTTTTCTATTTTTCTGTCTTTCACAAAAATACTTTTCTTCCACTCCCAGAGACTTCAGAGTGTACAGAATGAATCCATGCCATTTAAATGTCCTGTTGTATCTAGTCACATCAGTTTCAACTCAGTCTAATAGCCTTCTTCACTTCTGTCCCAAAACATTGTGTAGTGTTACTGTATATTTGAGTTGGACTAATGCTGGATTCCAAGCAAGAATACACTGCATTTCAGTGAGCAGTACTTGTATAGCCCTTTGACATTTTGATTCCATTAAAAATTTATTTCTACCTTAATTGCTAGAGTGAATTTCAGCCCTTTTGAAAAGTGCCTGACTGAAAGCAATGTGGAACCTGAAATTCTCTGTATATCAAACAGCTCCATCATCAGCAGTGAGTACACATGCCCAGTAGGAATTACAATGGGATCACAAGCTTAAATGCATAAAGGAATAATGACTTATGGACCTTAGTAACTTAGTAACTTGACTGTGATTTGACTGAACCAGGTGAGAAAGGTACCTCTTCATCTTCTGAAGGTAATTTGCATTTAAAGTTTACTTAGGACCTAATGGACTAAAATCTTGATGCCATGCCATTTAAATGTCCTGTTGTATCTAGTCACATCAGTTTCAACTCAGTCTAATAGCCTTCTTCACTTCTGTCCCAAAACATTGTGTAGTGTTACTGTATATTTGAGTTGGACTAATGCTGGATTCCAAGCAAGAATACACTGCATTTCAGTGGTGAGTGAAATTATTTTTGGTCAGTATTATTACATCATATGTAAAGTGGGAGCATATGTACTGAAATCTATTGTATACATATATTTTTGTGTAACATTACATCAGCAAATGCTTCCTGGATTCACATTTTCACTTGCATTTTAAGATTATTCACTCAAGATTTTTTAAAAGAAAAAAAAAGAGTTTAATCAACAGAGCAAGGGGTTGTTTAAATCCTGTGTTGTTCCTTGCTACTTGAATGAATTCAACGTGGTTTTTCCCTTCCTCTAAGAATTTCTAGACCATCTCCATATATCCAGGCACTTCTGAGAGGTCTTTAACATAATAAAAAAAATCAAAGCTGGTTAATAAAATAAACAAATCTAATACTGAGGCTTTCATGTTTGAAAGGACTGAAACACTGTCTTCAAACTCAGGAGAAATGGTGTCTAGAGGCTGTAAAAGGAGCAGAAATGAACTTCTGATTCCTTTGGGTAGTGATACACCAAGACATAAAATTCTTCTGTGACCAAAAGCAAAAAGATTTTGTAGAAAAGAAGTCATTTTATTGATAACAGCATCAGCTATAGCAATACATCACCAACCTCAAATGCTGAGGCTGCAGGTAGGGCAGACAGATTTGATAGCTCCTTGACACTTTCCTGGTTTGAAACTAGAATCATAGAAACATAGAATAGTAGGACTGGAAGGGACCTTGAGAGTTCATTGAGTCCAGTCCCCTGCCCTCATGGCAGGACCAAGTACTGTCTAGACCATCCCTGGTCTAGTGACACTTAAAATGACACTTAAAACATTAGAACATCTGGTAGGAGTGTTCTGGCGACCTAGAGGATTGTTCCCATCTGTAAGAAGGTGGTCCCAGAACAGCTTATTGTGTTGTACAGTTAACAGCTGTCATTGACTATGATCGTCAAAGCCACCATTTTGGATTTGTTGAGGCTCATTGTTGGTTTACAGCAAAAAGATTTGTCTTGGGTTCCTGACCTCAAAGTAGCTTAGGGATTTCTGTAACTTGTGGCTGAAGCCAGAACATCACTCCATTAACGAAGTAGAGACAATCACATTAAAAAAAAATTGGTTGATCTTGTGGCTATACTGAATTTGTTGCAAAATAAGAATCAGTCTGCAGATGCCTGGTGGTGAATTTCCTGGGTGCTTTGGGTCTGTAACCTGACCTGGAAAAACAGGGGTCTAGGGAGCTGTCCAGCTGGACCCTGATGCAAGAACTGATTGCACTGACCCATATCTTCTAATAGGAAAGGCAAAGATTATAAAACTAAGTGGTAGAAGAAAGAATACAGCAGGCTGGCCAGATCGATCAGTTTGAAATACAGTTCTGACTTTGGTTGAAAAGGATCCACTGCAGCTGGTATTTGAGCATAAACATTGACTCAACTTTGCAATTAATGAAAAGTATAATACAAGAATGTTATCTAGAAAAACACCAGTATGATGAGAAGGAATGAGACCTGCAGGATGTGGGTACCATATTTCCTAAGTTAAATTATGTAGTTTTTTCTGTTTATGATTTTATGAATGTAACTGCAGGTAGATTATTCTCCATATGTATATGAAGATACTGTATTCGCTTATTGAAATACAAGCAATGAGCAATCCTGCAGTACCTTAGAGACTGACAAATGTATTAGGTAATGAGCTTTCATGGGTAAAACTCACTTCATCAGTTGAGTTGGAGTGGAAATAACAAAATCCAGGGAATATATAACAGCAAAAGAAGTTATCTGCCAATTGTAGGACCAGTGTTAATTAGGCTAATTAAATCAAGTTGGACATGTCTCATTCATAGCATTTGATGTGGAACTGCAAAGGTGGGCAAATTGCCTATGTAGTGTATTAACCAGGTAAGATATTTATTCAAGCCTAAGTTGATAGTGTTGAACTTATAAATGAACTCCAGATGTCCCCTTCGTAATTAGCTGATAAAATTCTTTTGTAGAAGAATGTCTGCTTTTAAATCCATTATAGAATGTCCAGTACAGTTTAAATGTTCCCCTACAGGTTTATGTATCTTACCATGTCTGATGTCATGTTTGGCCCATTTATCCTTTGGTGCAGAGACTGTCCAGTTTGGCCAATAAACATGGCAGAGGGACATTGCTGGCACTTGGTGGCATATATCATGTTAGTGAATGTGCAGATGTATGAGCCCCGATGTTGTGGCTTCTGACTAGTTTGGAATAGTTTAAATACGAGGCGCTTCACTAGCACTAATATATTTCTGTATCAAATAAAAGGTTTATTGAAAAATCTGCCCTTTCATTGTGTTCAAAGAAGAAGACACCAGAAAAATTCAATGGTTCAAACCAGGCACAGTTACAACATACTGGGTATCTGCACTATTCTGAAATGTTATTTGTCACTCTATTATCAAAGGCTCATATTGCTGATCTTCACTATTAACATGAGCTTTCGATAACAAAGTAACAAACAAAATATGAAAAATGTTGAACAGAGTGAGAATGACATTTGCATTAGATTCACTGTATAGGATGTACATTTTATTAACACGTATGTATATTTTGACCTATAAAAGGCAATCGTAAATGGTGTCTATAAAAGTACATATAGACATATATCACAGTTTCAGTTCAGGTTACTAAACTAGTCCATTTAATAGAGAGCAGCTGATGGAATTGTTTCCTGCCTGGATGACCTTGAAATCATCAATCACTTCCAGCTAGATTTTCGGGTCAAGCAAAAGCAATAGACCCTTAATGGTTAGAAGTATTGGTTTATATACACATGTTGCTTATCTTGCAGCCATGCAAGATGGTTATTTTGTCTTCACAGAACCATAGAATGATTTGTTTAAGAGGGAACCTTTTGAAGGTTAACTGCTCCACCATCCTCATAGTCCTGCATTGAAGCAGAATCTTACTAAGTTTAAGGCACTTCCAATTTTCATTATCAAGCCTTGTCCTGGAGCTTTCCAGAAAAAGAGAACTATCTGCTTTCTTGGGAAGCATGTTCTATATTCCCTAACTTATCTTATATTTGTAAAGTGAGTTGTTTGGGCCATATCAAGTGCAGCATAGCATGGGAGCACTTGGTGTTGCACTAACAAAGAGTGAGATCTATTGTATAGATGGAGAATACAAAGAGCCTCATACCATTTTGTCTACACAAAGACCAGGTAGACTTGACAATATGTGGGCTCCAGTGAGTGTTTTGAAAACAGAAGAGATTCAGACATCATCGGTATGAGCATCTATGGTAAATTCCATTGGTTTCAATGGTTTCAAAATTTTACCTCAATATTAGGCATTTGAATAGCAGTAAGAAACCTCACTACAGATCAGTTCCTACTAAAAATAATACTAAAGCATTCATAATGAACTTTTAAATGGACAGCTTCCATTTTTTCAGTGAGTTGTTATAAAACATGGCAAAATATAATTTGGGATATTACTCTGCAGATAGAACTAGGATCTACGAATTAAAAAGAAAAGGCTTGCATCTTCTAATTATTTGCATGCTGACTATTGGATTATTGGATCAGTACAGGGTATGCAATAAGCAGCCTGCTAGCCAAATGCAGTTGACCAGAGTTAGCCACTGGTGAGCCACCAGAAGCTTTGTTTACCTGAGCATCCAGAGGTATGGTTTCTTTTCAGGTCCCATTGCCTGCAATTCACTATTCTCAGCCAATGGGAGTTGCAGGAAGCGGCATGGACCAAGCCACCACTTACCACAGCTCCCATTGCCTGGGAATAGCATATCACAACCAATGGGAGTTGCAAGTGACCAAACCTGCACACGCTCAGATTGAGCATCTGGTGGCCTGCCAAGGTTTAAACCTGGTAAGTCCTGTCCAGCCCACAGGCCACTTATTGACTATCCCAGGTTAGTATATTAAATTAAATCCATACAATTTAGTTGTAGATCACCTTCAAATGATACAGGTATCTGGAATATGGAATTTTCTTATGAGAGTTTTACATAGCATCATGGACTACTTATATAATCATTGAATAAACCAATGATTTTCCTTTGTGCATTTATTTTCTTACCCTGAGTTTTTTTGTGTGTTTTATTTTTGGCCTGTTTGAACCAGGTCAGCAGTTTTGGTCAGAATCATAGCTGTTTTCATTGTTTCTCTTAGTCTTTTAATCCTGTTTGTTACTTTTTGTCCACTTCATATTTTCCTATAGGCTTGTATATGACAGACCATTAGGCGTTTTTCACTTTGGATTCATACATTGTCATGTCCTGTCAGAGATGTAAATATCATACTCTATATAGTCTGTGGATTACTTGGCATCAGATGACCTGTATCTAGCTTGTGGTTATTTGCTTTGGCTGCATGGGTCCTTATTGGTTGCTCTTATTGTAGCCTTTTCATTAAAATATTAATACCTTCAGTTCTTCTATCTAAACAAGTCTCTGAACAGACCTGAAGATTTTTCAATCGCTCTATGATATTATAGCGATATTAAAAATAGATAAAGTAATATTTTAAACTAATTTGCCATGCCATTTAGACATTTTCTATTTTGGCATTATATGGCATTACATATAAACTCGTGAATACAAGGAAAATTGCCTTTTCATATATAATAATACAACATAGGTAATATGTTTTAAAGGAGAATCATGTCACTTAGGTATATGTAAAATCTGTAGTAATTCAACTACTGTGGTATTTACAAGCAGATACAAATGTTCTACCAAGAAAAATTGAAGTGGAGCTGCTATTAAATCCTTTCAGAAAATAGCACATTATTGTAATTGAATAATATAATGATGGTAATTTTTTGTGAGTTAAAAAGTTTGGGGCCAGATCCTTTACTGATATAAATGGTGCTGCACTGTTGCTTTGAGTGGGGTTTCACACAATTCTATCAGCAAAGCATTTGACACCTTCTGTTTTTCATATTTAATTTTCAGGCTGCTCATGGGAGTTGGCTGTTGTATATGAGCTGGTAATTTTATGTGGATGTTGACAATTTCTCTAATAAGATTAAAATAAAAATAATTTCATACTTTGGCCTCTCTAATGAGGGAGTTGTGCCTTCTGTCATATTAATTCTCTCAGGATCTACCCAAATTGTTACATTATTTACGCAAATACAAGAAATACTTGCAGGCCACAGAGGAATTGTAAGGCGGGGAGGGGTGCTGGCATTCCATATCCTGATTGCAGGAGCTTAAGCAAATTTATTGAAAGTGCAACCATCAATGGTTAATTAGCAACCTATTTCAAAGCTGGCTTTAAAAATTCAATCACTGTCCTTCTAACCCAAAGATGGGCAATATTTTTTTACCGGGAGCCACTTCAGAAATTTTTGAAGTGGCCCCGGGCTGCACCGGAAGGGATGGAGCCTCAGATGGAAGGGGGAGGATCAGGATACTTCTCTGCTTCCCCACCAAAAGACCATGATTGGTTTAGCGGGCAGGGGGAGGGGGAACACATGAAATCTTTGTCCCCCCCAGAGATTCCCTCTATGTGCCTATGCCCCTGGCAGGTTGAGACTTTGTGTGCTCCCCCTTCTGCCCCCAGGCCAATCAGGGCTTTGGGGCGGGGCATGCACAAAGTCTCCTCCCACCCTGCCAGGAGTGCGTGGCACTTCTAAGGGCCACATGCTCATTGCTGGGCAGGGGCAAGGTGGAGGAAACTATATGTACTACCCCTTGCCCCAGGTCCTGATTGGCCTAGGGGTGGGGAAGTGGCAGGGCCTCTGCAGGCCAGATCGACCCGCTTGGAAGGCAGGATACGGCTCATGGAGGCCCTTTTACTCACCCCTGTTCTAACCAGTGGTGCAAGACTGTCAGCAAACGGACTGAGTAAGATGAGATACTGAGTGAGATACTTTTAGAAAATAGATGTGAAATCCTAGACCTATTGAAGTTAGTGGAAATTTTGACAGTGGGGCTGGGATTTTACTACAGAGTGGAATGTGGAAAACCCTTTGTTATTTTCTAGTTGTTATCAATTACCAGATTAGATGATTAGATAACCCAAACAAAGGACAAGAATGTTCAAATCATTGAATGGATTCTGACCCCGCAAACATTCATGTTTACTATGAAGAACTAGCTTGGTATTTGGGGTTGGAAAGTAGATCACTAAACAAGAGAAGATGCTTTTTTCTTCGATCGGGCATGTGGTTGTGCCATAGAATAAATCCTCCAGATAGAGCAGAAATGCCAGTATTTTCAACACTCTCCATGCAGTCTTTAGTTTTCCCAATGACATATTTCCTATGAAGAAGAAATGAAGAAATCCAGGAGAGTGTGGTTATAAGCTGCAGCTACACAGAGCAGTAGTAATATTTATGACTTCTTTTCTGCACATAGCTCTGTTTGTTGGGGGGGGGGGGGTTCCCCCCTACTGGTATTACTAAAGGACTCATGTAAAGCAAGGGCATGTGAAATGAGGTGAGTACTGATTGCACACGACATTGACTGTAAGGACCATGCACTCCCGCATCTAATTAAAGTGCTTGTATGGGTCAAACCCACAAATTCTAAATATGCAAGCACACTTACCCTATCCCAGAAAACCATATTGGTTACCAGAATCTTACTGCTCACTGGGAGGAAGGAGGGCCACTCATGTGGCTCACTCACTAGCCTAGGTTTCCCACTGCTTTACTACATACTACCATGGAGCATGGTGGGGAGTGGAGGAAAGTGTAGCATGCTGGAACACCCCATGTGACAGAACATTGAAATTGCTGCTACCAAGCCTTAACACTGCTAGCAACTCCCCAGCAGCCCTGAAAATCAGGGGATATGCCCTCTAGTCCTCAAAAAAATTCAAACAGTAATTTGAGCAGTATGTGAAAAGCTTTGGGACAAATAAACTGAAGGATGAGCAAAAGCTTGATTTTTTCTTAACAATTCCTGGCTTTCATAGCATCCTATGGCAAGTAGTTCAACAGGTTGACTGTGTGTTGAAGTACGTCCTTTTGTTTGTTTTAAACCTGCTACCTATTCATTTAATTTGGTAACCCCTAATTCTTATATTGTGAGAATAAGTAAATAACTTTTCCTTATTCACTTTCTCCACGCCAGCCATGATTTCATAGAATCATAGAATACTAGGACTAGAAGGGACCTCGAGAGGTCATCGAGTCCAGTCCCCTGCCCTCATGGCAGGACCAAATACTGTCTAGACTATCCCTGTTAGACATTCATCTAACCTACTCTTAAATATCTCCAGAGATGAAGATTCCACAACCTCCCTGGGCAATTGATTCCAGTGTCTGACCACCCTGACAGTTAGGAACTTTTTCCTAATGTCCAATCTAAACCTCCCTTGCTGCAGTTTAAGCCCATTGCTTCTTGTTCTATCCTCAGAGGCCAAGATGAATAAGTTCTCTCCCTCCTCCTTATGACATCCTTTTAGATATCTAAAAACTGCTATTATGTCCCCCCTCAATCTTCTCTTTTCTAAACTAAACAAACCCAATTCCTTCAGTCTTCCCTCATAGGTCATGTTCTCTAGACCTTTAATCATTCTCGTTGCTCTTCTCTGGATAGATTTTAGAGATCTCTATCATATTCCTTCCTAAAACCCCTCTTTTCTAAGCTGAAAAGTCCCAGTCTTTTTAATCTCTCTTCATATGGCAGCCATTCCATACCCCTAATCAATATGTTGCCCTTTTCTGAACTTTTTCCAATGCTAAAATATCTTTTTTGAGATGAGGTGACCACATCTATACACATACTCAAGATGTGGGTGTAACATGGATTTATATAGTGACAATAAGATATTCTCTGTCTTATTCTCTGTCATGGAATGGTATAGATTGTTCAGGAAGAACAGGCAGAGGAGAAAAGGAGGAGTGTAAGAGAGCACTATGATTGCTCTGACATCCAGTATAAAGAGGGAGAAAAACCTGTTGAGAGTCTATGGGTTAAGTTTAAAGGAGCAAACAACAGCAGTGATGTTGTGGTTGGTATCTGCTACAGGCCACTGAATCAGATGGATGAGGTAGATGAGGCTTTCTTCGGACAACTGAGAGAAGCTTCCAGATTGCAGGCCCTGGTTTTCGTGGGGGGCTTTAATCACCCTGATATCTGTTGGGAAACCAATATGGCACTACACAGGCAATCCAGGAAGTTTTTGGAGAATGTTGGGGATAACTTCTTCACACAAGTGCTGAAGGATCCGACCAGGGGCCATGCGCAGCTTGACATTCTGCTAACAAACAGGGAGGAACTAATAGGGGAAGTGGAGGTGGGTGACAACC
>CM057847.1:149264268-149292100 GCA_030068395.1 Apalone spinifera
ACATCTGGAGTATTGTGTCTAGTTCTGGGACCCCCACTACAAAAAGGATGTGGAGGCATTGGAGTGGATCCAGCGGAGGGGATCCAGCGGAGGACAACCAAAATGATTAGGGGGCTGGAGCATATGACTTATGAGGAGAGGCTGAGGGAGTTGGGTCTGTTTAGTCTGCAGAAGCGAAGAGTGAGGGGGGATTTGATAGCAGCCTTCAACTTCCTGAAGGGAGGTTCCAGAGAGGATGGAGAGAGGCTGTTCTCAGTAGTGACAGATGGCAGAACAAGGAGCAATGGTCTCAAGTTGTGGTGGGAGAGGTCCAGGTTGGATATTAGGAAAAACTATTTCACTAGGAGGGTAGTGAAGCACTGGAATGGGTTACCTAGGGAAGTAGTGGAGTCTCCATTCCTAGAGATGTCTAAGTCTCGGCTTGACAAAGCCCTGGCCAGGTTGATTTAGTTGGGATTGGTCCTGCCTAGAGCAGGGGGCTGGACTTGATGACCTTCTGAGGTCTCTTCCAGCTCTATGGTTCTATGATTCTATTATTCTCTATCCCTTTTTTAACATTCTGTTTACTCTTTTGACCTCCACTGCATATTGAGTGGATGTTTTCAGATAGCTATCCCTAATGACTCCAAGATCTCTCTCTTAAGTAATTATAAATAAATTAATCCCCATCATTTTGAATGTATAGTTGGGTTTATCTTTTCTAATGTGCATTGCTTTACATTTATCAACATTAAATTTCATTTGCCATTTTGTTGCCCAATCACTTAGTTTTGTGAGATCCTTTGGAAGCTCCTCACAGTCTGCTTTTCTTTTAACTATCTTGAGTAATTTAGTATCTTATGCAAATTTTGCCATCTCGCTATTTTCTCCTTTTTCCAGATAATTTATAAGTATGATGAATAGGATTGGTCTTAGTACAGGTCACTGCAGAACACCACTAGTTACCTCTCTCCATTCTGAAAACTGACCATTTATTCCTACCTTTGTTTCTTGTCTTTTAACCAGTTATCAGTCCATGAGAGGACCTTCCCTCTAATCCTATGACAACTAGATACATGGTACTAAAGAACTAGATATGGAAGTATTAACACCATTGTATGAAGCTATATTTACATGATATAGATACAAGTAACATATAAGATATAGTTAAGAGAAGACACAGAACCTGTGGCATATGCTATAAAAAAGTTCCAAAAAGGTCTTAAGAAGAAGACTAGAAGAACTGCAATATGTGACAGCAAATGTATTATTTGGACAACAGAATACCAACAGATTGGATTCACTCCAATGCTTAACTTGTAATAAAGCTCCAGGACTGAAGTATTTTTTTTTATTTTCATAACTGGTACAGTAAGTCCAGAGGTGCTGGAGCAATGAACTGACAAGCCTAGAGGTGCCAGGCACAAATTAGGCACTGGTTCTCTTTTTACTAATTATAGAGGAAAAAAGCTGGGGGACTACAGCTGTGTATGTAGATTACTACGCTGAAAAAAAAACATAAAAAGAGAACATTTTCATTTGCCCGCAATAAGTGAACTGTTATCTCAAATGGCAGGAGCCAAATTCTCCAGCAAATTAGTGCTTTGGCAGGTTTTTGGTAGATTCCCTTGGACACTGATACTTTTAATGCACCTGTTGGCAGATACTGCTTCTTCAGACTACCTTTCAGAATATATTTACCTCAGAACTATTTCACCCTACAGGAGTCCAGTGCCAGAGGGGTCCAGCACACATGAAAATGTACCCTGATGGTGTAATAATTTGGGCCAGCGCTGACACTGAACTTCAGGAACAACTGACGACAACACTGCAAACAGTGAGAGGAAATAATCTTAAATTTAATAAGTCGCCTTAATGTTTTGTTTAAGCAATCTCAAGGGTTATTAAATCACATATTACTTGTTATGGTTGGTTAATTTAATTTAATAGTGTTTTAGTTCAGTAAAGGGATCTAAAAAAAGGAAGATGTTCTATATACAGTAATAAGTCCTTGAGGAAATGTAGGTAAAACCACACTTGCTGTACAATCTGGCTGCAGTCTTTTGTTTTCTATAACACACTTCCTGATGGGAAGTTGCAAAGAAGCAGGAAGAGGTAGTCTCAGGCCGTAGTTCCACAGAGCAGTAGAAATTTTACTACTTTATTCTGTTCATTGTTCTGCTCATAATAAATTGTTTCTCTTGATACCATTCTGTTTGTAATATACTTTAGTGGTCAGGTGACTGATCATTCCTGCAAGGGGTTAACTTTAGAAAAGGCGAAAGATTTCTTTCTTCCTTTCTGTAACCAAAGGGGCTCTATCCGAGTTCATTATTTATTATACCTCTTTAAGCTTCTATGAAAGTAATACCAAATTGTCCTGCTGTGTCAGTATGACTTTATCTTCTATTTCTTATGCCTTATCTTCACTATGAAAAACAGTGTATTCTTACTAACTTGAAGTGAAATCCAAAGACAAGGCAGTTAGAAGTTGTTACATGAGTTAGCAGGTCAATGTAAAGACTATGCTCCTCCACAATCACATTTTCTTTTTAGTGTGAGAACAAAGTCATATTCTAATTGCTGGTTATAAAACTGTTTATTTTTTTATTTGCTTGATTTCCATTTCTTTACATTCGGCAGGGTCAGAAAAACTCATATTTAGATGGGTTTGTTTCCTGATCTCAAGTGAATATACTTCATTTTAGCCAGTTGTTACATTTATTTCTGCAAAGGGATAGAGAATGTTACAGATGAATTTAAATGAGTGACATTACCAGGAAGTAGTTTCTCATTATCCTCTGTGCATCTAATTTTGTAATATGACTGGATAGCTCTGAGCTCCCCAAACTATAAAAAAACATAAAAACCTACTGAGTCAGTGTGGTTCTTCTTAGGATGAGGGAAAGGTTACAAAAAAATGAAAACATAAGGAAACTGTTTCTGTGCTTATTTCATTTAAATGCAGAAGAAAATGTTGCTTTTAAAATTTCAAAGCTGTATTAAGTTGATGTTCAGTCTGAGAACTTTGACAGAACAACCATAATGTTTTATTCAGAGTTACAAACACTTCAGAGTTATGAACAGCCTTCATTCCTCATGTATTCATAACTCTGGGGTTCTGCAGTGAAAACAAATCTAGTTTCTGGTTTACATGGATGTTCTGAGACCTAGAAATTCTGTTTGAGAAATGTACCGTGACTAGTGTGGTGTGAAATTCTCAGTCAAGCTGCTGATTACTGGAGCAAGGGTGATCTCTTTAATCTTTTCAAAAGAAATCCTTTTCTTATGCATGTCTTTGTTTGGCTTTTCAATTTTGTTCTTGCATTATATATTATCCTTATTTTAAAAGTCTTCCAAGAAACTCCAAACTTAATTTCTAACTGTTCTCTAATTAGTAATCTATTCCATTCGGCCCTCATTTAGTTAGAGCCTACTTTTCAATCCCTGGCTGATTTTAGCCTGTGTGATACTTTAATTGGAAAAAAGAAGGGGAATTTAAAATCCACTAGCTGTAAACCTTAATAATATGGAAACATTTTAGACAGAAGACTATTTCATTAAGTGAAGATTTGGAAAACAGTTGGTAAGACCTTGCGGGACTTGATACTCATTAGACTAACTGCAAAACACATATCCTGGGAGAAGTTTCAACCAGGAAATGTTCAGTAATTTGCATGAGATGAGATATTGGGGTCTCTGATATGTTGAAGTCATGCTTGTGCCACAGACGTATGCTAGTGCAAGCCAACCATACGTAATTTCAAAATCCCTTCCTCTCAAAATGGACATCTTTAACTAGGCATAAAGATAGACCTAAGACAGACTTTAGACATAACTCACTACTGAGGTAGATAGAGTCTTGGGATTTAGAGCCAAATCCTAGTTAGAAAAGTTTTAATATAATGACTTGCTGTGGTTTAGCCAACGTTTAGCAGAGTTCTTCTCTGGATGCTGGCTATGTGAGGCAGAAAGGACTTTGGAAAGGACATTTGCACCTTTCTGAACAGGCTTCTAAGGTTCTTTCTTCACTATGCATCTTCCTAAAGGCGGAAATGTGTCTGCCCCTTGTGCAGTTCTATGATGCAATATGTGTCAAGTAGCCCACCCAGAGTGGGCAGGCCAGAGTCTCAAACCTGGAAATATTCCTGCTAGACACTTCTCAAAAGGGATGGCAAAAAGACTTGTTCACAGCTCCAGATTTTATTCCCCCATAGGCATCTCACCAGCCACAGAATTAAGCAGATGTCGCAGCCTTCTGAAGGGCTTACACCAGGGAGTGCCAAGAGACACACTGCTTTCTTGAGATAGGATAATGCTATACCATCTAAAATGAAACCATGATGATATGATCTGGATGTCCTTATTTATGAACAATAGAAAAGATATTGCTTATGTTATAACAATCTTACACGCTGTACGTAGCTGCTCATTCAATCCACTGTCCCCTTTGTTTCCCTGCTTTTCAGCTGGGCATGTTACTTACTAATGCTGAGTATATTATACAAGTAAAATCCATATAATTCCTATGCAATACATTCACTCACTTTATGCTCATCAGGGTACTGAATTTTCATGTTGAATATTGTAATATTTTTCCTCTGTGGCATTTTGAATAATAAATGCTCAAGGGAAGAAAAACGAACAAACAAAAAAGCAAGCCGTGATTTAGTAGCTTCTAGGAGTAAACAACCCCCTGTCCGTGGGTTTTGTTTTGGGTTTTTTTTTTTTGTACCTATAAATCAGGTTGATAGCAGTAGGGATCATTAGTGCTATTATGTTGTGGGTGGGAGGCTTTTTTTGTCGTCTTTATCAGCGTCTATCATCCTCTCCACTTGGAGATGTTTATTCAAGCAATGCAAGTGGAGAAAAACTAGTAAGAAGAGATATTAAAATAAGAAAGATGGCCTCTATTTTCTGGAGACACAGAATGAACATATCTCTTGAAATGAAGCAAAAGAGCAAGATAAGCTGGGTGGGGGAGGATTTAATTAAAACTAAAGAGTAGGATGGGAAATTGAATGACTTTTTTATTAACCATCAGTGAAGCTGAAAGAACAAATGCAGGATTCACATTAGAATGAGGAAACAACTAATATCTGTATTTGGTCAGGGCTGGAAACAGTTGTGGTGCTACAGCTCTTTGGTGGTGGCATTCCTCTCACAGTTGCCAGTGGTAACTCCACTTAGTGTATGCAATGGCGATGGCTCTCCTGTGGCGTGACTTGCTTTAAACTGAAGTCTTGCTTGCTTTGGCTTGTCAAAAATGTTTTTTTCCAAAGTGATTCTGGCTTCTGGAAAATCTCTGTGAAGTTCAGTATAAGATATAGAACATTGGGAAAACCTGGGAGTAAATTTTGTTGAGTCAAGGCATTATCAGCTACTGTTGAGAAGAAGGTTCTGAGTTCAAGACTATTTTTTATTTGTTTTTCTTAGTCAGCTTTGGAGATTGTGCAAAATGGCAGCGGTGAAAGAAACAACAGGTTGAACCTCCAAAATCTGGGATTCTTTGGTCTGGCAACAACTGTGCTAGATCAGAGATCCCCGGTGCCTGGGAGTGGGAACCCTGTCTTTGGGGAGTCCCGGTCAGGCCAGGGAGAAATGGGCCCACACAGCTGGGGAACTCCATCCCCAGGGACCCTCAGCTGGTGGTGCAGCAGTCAGACAGGAGAGCTCCATCCCAGGCAAGGATTCCAGGTCAGGCAGTGGAGAAACAGGGAAGTTGAAGCAGGGGAGCTCCAGCAGGCCAAAGCCTAAGTCTAAGCCCTGCAGGCTGGAGCTCATTGGCCATGGGGTGGGAGTGAAGCCAACTACAGCAAGGGGGAGGTTCTGCGAGGCCAGTGGCAGGGGACCTTCCCATTTCTGGCAAATTCCCTCATTCAGGACTGGTCAGGTCCCATGGGTGCTGGACAAGGGACATCCAACCTGTTGTACCTACCGGTGTAATTACAGCCCAGTCCGTAACACTCATTTACATGAGTGGTCCCATTTAAGTTGAGGCAACTATTAGTCAGGTGCAGGTTCAATGACATTCATGTATAGAGTGTTGATATGCATGGTTCCTTTAAATAGACTATCTATCTATTAGTCCTTTGGGATCCCAATGGAGCATAGGGCCTCTACAGTCATTCTCCATCTCTTGCGATCCTTAGCGATAGTCTTGATTTGATCCCATGTTAAGCCAGCTGCTTCTACTTTGCTTCATCGCCATGTTTGTTTGGGATTCCCCTTTTCCTCTTTCCCTTTGGATTCCATTCTAACGCGTGTCTCATGATACATTCCTCAGAGTCCTTACACAGGATGTGGCCTGCCAATTGCCATTTTCTTTTTTTAATCTGGACCTCCATTGGTTTCCGATTTGTTTTCGTCCACAAGGTTTCATTTGGCATTCTATCGTACCACTTTAGCTGGAGAATGTGTCTAAAGCATTTATTGACAATTGTCTGAATTCTCTTAGTGTTGTTCTGAATAATGCACCATGCTTCCGAGCCATACAGCGGCACTGATTTCACATTGGAAGTGAAAATACGTAGTTTAGTTCTTGTTGAAATGGCTCTTGTACCCCAGACTGGTCAAGTATGGCAAAGCCTTGCTGTGCCTTTCGTATTCTTGCACTGATGTCCTCTTCAGTTCACACATTCTTGCTGATAACACTCCCCAAGTATACAAAATGATCTGCCTCTTGCACTACTTTTCCTTCAATTGAAATTTCACCTTCCTGTCTGTTGTTAATGTGCATCAACTTGGTCTTTTCTTGGCTAATCTTTAGGCCCACTCGCTCAGCTGTTTCCTGTAAGGCATCTGTCTTCTCTTGCATATGCTCTAATTTGAATGCAAGCAGGGCTAAGTCATCTGCAAACTCTAGATCTTCAAGTTTTCTAGATTGAGTCCATTGGAGTACCCTTCCTGAGTCAGCATATGCTGTTTTTGTGACCCAGTCGAGGACAATCAGGAAGAGTAATGGAGAAAGAAGACAGCCTTGGTGTACACCTGTTGTAACCTCTTTTAAATAAACACCATTGTATGAATTGAGTGTGCCCAGTACTTTCTTCCCTTAATTAGCAAGGAGTTGATGCGAACATATGTGATTCAAAACTCAAATTTAAAATATGCTTATAAAATGCACCCTGAAAATGTCTGGAATTAATGAAAAAAATGTCTTCTCAGAATATATCTTGCACTCCAATCAATCTCCAGAATGATCTCTGAAGTTAAGAATGTGCTGAATTTTATACTCATGTTAGTTACCCTGTGCTGCCCCCTTCATATTTTTATTGTAGCTACTGATTGTATCTCTAAAAAGGAATTTACAAAGCCCATGCTGAGCAGAGGCAGAAGAGAAAGTCTTCCTTGCTTACAGGGAATCAGGATGGTCATAACTCCACAGAATTGCCAGAAGTACCACTCATGAAGATTTACACCCATAGCTGTGCCCAATAAATAAAACAAATGTAAGTATAAGGAAGACAAACAAAGAGTATTGAGATAGCAGAGGAACAACATACCTATGCTAGGCTGCCTCTAAGAAAATGACTAGGAGATAAAACAAGTGCTGGATTTTAAGGGCTGATATTTAGATTAAGAACATATGGACTGGTCTAACTGTAGATAAACTGAAGGGAGCCAGTTAAGAGAAAATTTATGCCCCTACAGAGACTGGACAAAGCAGAGTCAGTCTGGGATCATTTTTTGTTAAGTGTTTATACAGTGCCTCACAATGGGGTTCTGAGCCCTGATTTACAGCCTGAGACATTACTGAAAATATATATATAAACTTGCAACCAAGCAACCAAGCAACCAGTAGTAATAAAAACAAAACTGAGCTCTACACGTCATCCAGTTACAAGTGCATAGTTTCAGTGCATCTACACTGCAGTGTTTTTCTGGAAAAATGGCCGTTTTTCTGGAAAAACAATACTTGCGTCCACACTGCTATTGTGTTCTTTCAACAGAGAGCCGAAAGAACGGAGGGGGTTTTCTGACAGGTAAACCTCTTTGTACAAGGAAGAAGCCTTTTTCTGAAAAAGCTTTTTTGGAAAAAGGTGTGTGTGGACACGGAAGAGGGAGTTCTGTTGAAAGAAGAGGCCTCCAGGAAATAACACAGGTGCCTTGGTGGCCACTCCAACCAAACTAATCAGAACTCTATCATTCCTGTCTCCTGGAAGCTCTTAAAACTGCAGGCACCTGGGACAAACATTGTGGCAGCAAGCCAGGCCTGGGATCTGCACCTCACTGTGTAGCTCTGACTGCCACCCACATTTGGACCTATGGCTCAACCACAATCCCCCCAAAATCCTCCTGGCCCTCACAGGAAGCACCATCAGGGCTCACAGGACCCAGCCAGGGGCACCAAATGGCATGCACCCTCCTGGTCCGGGTCAGAGATCCTGTCCCTCCTGGAGCTGTGGGCTGAGGAAGAAACCCCGCAGGATCTCTGCTCCCAGAGGTAAAGAGCCAACATCTACAGCTGGATGGCCGAGGCTCTGTCTGCAAAGAGACCCCTTTCCCCCTCACACTAGAACAGGTGAGAAGCAAGGTAAAAGAGCTCCATCAGGGCTATGCCAGGGCCAGGGAAGGCAGCTCTCGCTCTGGGACAGAACCGCACAACTGCCCCTACTACCAAGAGTGCCACCAAATCTTGGGGGGTGATGCAGCCCTTTTCCCATTAATGGTGGTGGACTCGGGGCTACAGATGCCTGTCATTACCCACCCGGAGCTCCCTTCCAAAGAAAAGGAGGAGGAGGACGATGAGTAGCTGCAGGAGAAGAAGGACGCAGCCAACACGATCGCCCTGTCCCTGGAGCTGGTACCTCAGGCCCTGGATGTCTTGCAGGCATCTGCAGTAGGGAGGGATCATCAAGTGAGAACTCTCAGTTTGTCACACATACAGGGTGGGGGAGGCTGCCGCAGAAGGGTTGGGGTATGATTGTCGCTCGGCCTGCTCGGGCTGGACATCATGCTGCACTCCGTGCACATGGAACCACGTACAGCAACAGTCTGTCCATGCGGCCTCAGGAGTCAGCCCTGGAGAACTCCCGGGCTCCTGCACACAGGCTCGGGGAGGCCCCACACACGTCTGACCTCTGGGGGGATGCCCTCCCACCACCAGCCACCACTGAAAGCAGGCTGGGAAAGCAGGCTCATGACCCCACTGTCACGGTATTGCATTTTAAGGGGAGCAGCCAGATCACTGCTGTGCCCATGGGGTGGAGGAGCGGGGTTTTCCCCAAAGTCTATACAAAGGGGGCCATGTGAGCTGTAAAATGAAAGCTTATGTTCTACTGATCCTATGTATGCTACTCGTGTACTTGTATGATGTCTATATGTAGAGTTATGAATATGGACTCTGTGCTTGTACTGTGAATATTCTCTGCCTGACACAGAGCAATGGGCCTGGTCTGCCTGTAAAGAACAATTGTTCGATCAATGACTATGCTGATTAGCAGGGCCTCAAGTACAGTGGCTCTCAACATGCCCAATACACACTTGAGGAATACACCTGGAAACCTGCAAACCAGTCAGTATCTAATGGCTGCTGGCATGGGACACAGGGATAGGTCACTTGGCTATGTGACCCACTCCAGCTTGGAAAGTACCAGGACTAGATATAAAGTGCCATGAGGTGGACTCCATTTTGTCTTCAATTCTGCTACTGATCCCAGATGCCGCTTTGCAAGGGACAGAAAGCCAGGAAGGATTGTGGACCCTTCCTGACATAGGATGTACACCAGAGACTTTCAAGATAGCAGTTTATAACATATCTGCTGAGAGCCTGCATCAAGAACTTGGTGACTGGTGCATGTAATGTATTCTCCTTAACAACCTTACTCTCAACCTTTTCTTTCTTTTATTAATAAACCTTTAGATTTTAGATTCTAAAAGATTGGCTCAGCATGAACTTGTGGATAAGATCCAAAGTGTAAACTGATTTGTGGCTGGTTCTTTGGGATCGGGAGAATCCGTTTGGGGTAGGTGAGATTGGGTTCTATAACCCCTCACCTGTGTGTAAGGCTGGGGTTGATTGTGGCATAGGGAGAGCTGGGGTGTCTGTGGGGTTTTGCTAGTGAGGCTTCCTGCTGGCAGGATTGGCAGCTGAAGAGCTCGGTGTGACTGGTTTGTGACCTGTTTAGGAAAGGTCTCCAGTCTGGGGCTGTAAGCAGCCCTGGATTTGAGCAATTTACCCTGAGCAGATGCCCTCAGTGGTGCCCAGACCTGACCCGGTCTGACACACTCACACAGACTGAGGAGTGCCACACACAACACACAGGCATGCCTGCCTGCATGAGGCACCACCCGCTCCTGCAGACAGTGCTGCCAAGCACCGGTGTGTATGCGGGCCCCATGGAAAGCCAGGCTGCTCCAGGCCCCTCTTCCTTGCCTGCTTGTCCACGGGACATGGGGGAGCGGGAAGCATGGTCCCCTGGGCACTTCAGGGCCCCTGTAAGGCAGGACCCACTGTGCCAGGCTACACATGGCCTTGCTCCCAGGACCTCCCTATCCTCTGGCCTCAGAACTGTTGCTCGCAGCTCACAGAGGACCTCACAGACAGGGACAGTCTCTGCATGGATGATTGACCACCTCTCCCTCTTTACTCTCCACAGCTGGACCAGTCATGACTGAGGGGCGATCACCACCAGCCAAGGCAGCCTCTCGACCCCAGGGGAGCCGCAAGCACAGGAGGGTCCATAAAGACCTCATGAGGGATCACGTGGCCATCCTGCACGACATGCAGCAAACCCTGGCCCAGAAGTACAGGATGACGCCAAATGGCAGAACTGCATGTGGGACCAACTTGTGTGGCAAGGTGAAAACATGTGTGCCACCCTCCAGGAAATGATGACACACCTGGCTCCTGTCCCTGCTGCTGCCCCCGATCTTATGCCCATGCCCCATCCCCTGCCATACCTGACCCCACTTCAGCCCCTCTTCCTGCCCACTCCTCTGTTGGCCCAGGCCCCATCCATCCCGGAGGTCGCTGAGGTCCCCATACCCACTTCCAGCCACATCACACATCACTACCAGTCCTGAGCCTCCCTCCACCCTCCCCTATCCAGGTTCTCAGGCCTCCCACTCCTCCCCGCTTACTTTTATTATACAAAAAATATACACAAAGATTTTGTTGTTCAACTAAAAACTGGTGTGTTTATTGACAGTGCAGGGAAGGAGGGAAGGGAGGGGTTGTGGTGGGAAAGGCATAGGGACGCAAGGCACAGTCCCCTAGTGGGGAGGCCCTGGGGAGAGTTATTGGGGTCCTTGAGGGAAACTCTCCCTCAGGGCCTCTGGAATGTGTACCCCCACCTGATGGCCCTGGCAGATTGCAGCTGTCCACAGCTTCTGGAAGGCCCTTCCTTCCTGCCCACCCTCTGCCCCCCAACATATTAGGAAGGCCTCCCACTTCCTCGCCATGATGTTGTGCACAACACAACAGGCTGAGATCACCTTGGGGATGTTGTGTTCCCTCACATAGAGGTGGTCAGAAGGCACCTGAACTGCACCTGCATGCAGGTCCAGCTGAGGTAAGCATTGAATTGGTCCTTGATAGGTTCCAGGTAGCCGGTGTATGGGTTCATGAGTCACCGCATGAGGGGATAGGCTGCATCCCCCATGATGCACAGTGGCATCTGCATGTCCCCCACGCGAAAGTCACAAAGAGGGAAGAATGTGCCAGCCTCTAGCTTCTGGTAGAGGCTGGAGTTCCTGAAAATGCAGGTGTCATGCACCCTGCCCAACCACCTGACGAAATGTCTATGAACTGTCCATAATGGTTGACCAGGGCTTGCAGCACCATAGAGAAATAGCCTTTCCTGTTGATGTATTGGGCAGCTCTATGATGTGGTTTGGGATGTGGGTTCCATCAATGGCTCCCCCACAGTTGGGGAACCCCAAGGTGGCAATCACTGTGACGATTAGGTCCAGGTCTCCCAGGCAAATGACCGGTGCGCAGCAGGACGGAGTTGATGGCCTTCACCACCTGCAGAAGGAGACAAACACACAAAACAAAGAATCAGAGGAAGTGCCTGAGCCCTTAGAAGGTGCCTGCCCCCTTCCTTGCCTCTCCAAACACCCCAGGAACCACCCCCATGACACCGCCTGCCCTCCCCCAGCAGTGCTGTGTGAGGGCAGGATGGCAGAGCCCCCCAGGGACAGGGCTCCCCCCCAGGTCACCCCTGCACCCACACCCCCCTTTCCAGGACTCCATACACCCCCTGTCTGTACTGCAACCTGAGAAGGCCCTGACGGTGGACTCCCCCACACCGAACTAGTTCACCGACTGGTAGCTGTCTGGGGCAGTGAGCTTCCAGATGGCGTTAGCGACCCACTTCTCCAGGGGGATGGCGGGCCACAGGTGGTGTCCCATTGTCATAGGGCAGGAGTGAGCCAGGCCTACAGCTCCATGAAGGTGGCCTTCTGCATGCGGAAGTTTTGAAGTCATTACTGGTTGTCCTACTACTCCATCACCAGCTGGTCTCACCAGTTGGAACCGGTGTCTAGCCTCCTGAATCATCTCTCCACTGTGGGGTGCAGTTGCAAGGGCATTGTTCCTGCATCCAAGCAGAGGAACTCACTGATGAGCTCGGAGTCGAGCTGGGACCATCAAGATGATCTGCAGAAGCTGCAGTATGTCAATGTGGGGCCATCGCATGCCCAGAGACTGCTCTGGGTCCATGCCAAAAAGTATGCTGTGGTGTCCAAACGCTGGGCAACCAGAGCATGCACTGCTAAAGCTTTGTTGTCACTTGGAGAGGTAGGCAAGCAAGCAGCAGAAACTGAGAAATGGCAGTCCAGGAGGGTCCCTTTAAGCACATGTCTCAGCTAGCCTTAGGCAACAGCACCCAGAAGCAACTGCTGACCTAATGACCTGCCTGAACTGGTTCCGGGTGGCCTAAATGTGAGATAGCGCCCAATCAATGTGGACGATATCTTCTGAAAAAGCAGATGGCTTTTTCGTTGCACTTTCACAGTGTAGATGCTCTCTTTCGGAAGAAGTTTTTTTCGGATCTCTTCCAGAAAAGCTTCTTCTGAAAGAATCTTTCAGTCTAGATGTAGCCTATAAGAACAACTGCTTTGCACTATGTGAGATGTGATTCTTCTTTCTTTAATTTTTTGGAATGATTCTTGGAATTACATCAGAAACTTGGTTTTATCTGTATCATCTGGTCAGGCAGTAATCCTTCTTTGGGTGAATTGAGAGGAAAGGTAGAGGTTTTAACAAATATTTTTATCTATTCGTATTTCTGATTACTTGGAACTGAAAGAGAGGCTACAACTGTTAAAAGGATACATACTGTACCTTTATTGCCACTGCAAATTCTAGTGTAGAAAAGACTGCAGAAGATTCTGCCTATGCCTATGTTGCCTCTCCATGTCTCTACCACACATTGAATATTCTGAGAAATGAACTTTTATAAAACTCAGTTGGAGCAAGACCTACTTGAGATCAGCAGTCAGTTGACTCCAGAAACACTCTCAGGGTAGAATGCACACAAGTTTCAGTTTAGGAAGCCATTGGAACTAAAGCATGTGCTTAGAGTTAAACATGTATCTAACTGCTTTCCTAAAAAGATCACAAAAGCATTTCATGTGTCAGTCCAATCAATGAATTTGCACAAACAATAGGAAGGTTCATCTGATACATTTGCCTGCATGTTTATGTTATTTTTTAATATTTTAGTTGGCACTAGTTTGAGACAGTGAAAAGAAAATGTCTGAAAACATCAAGTACTGTATACAATGCTTTAGAAGACAGAACGATTACTATTAATAATTAAATCATTAAATAACATTAATATTAATAATTACATAATTTTAAATACTAGTAAATTATTTCAAACAGAGGGGTCATTCCATCCATTTATTAGGATATGTGACAGATCCAGACTAGCTGGCTGCCGCACGCTGATGGAGAAAAGACATGCTGGGGCTTGGGTGAACAGCTTTCTCTTCCCTGAGTGAAAAAAGCCCAAGCCTAACTGCAATATAATCAGGCAGGCATCTGGGGTCAATTAGAGCTTTCTAGAAGCTACAGGCTAATTAGACACCAGCAGCCAATTAAGGCCTGTGGTGCTGCTTTAAAAAGTCTCACCCAGGCAAGGAAGGGGGAGCGGGGAAGAAAAGAGAGAAGGACTGGAAGAAGGAAGCATGGGGTAGAAGAGCTGTGTGAGTGTTAGCTGAGGACTGATGCGCAGGTATCAAAAGAAAGGTACTGGAAACGATCATTTGAGGAAGTGGCCCAGGGAAAAACTGCCAGATTGAAAGTGACATTAACCCTGCCTGTTGCTGCTGCCTTAGGGTCCCTGGGCTGGAACCTGGAGTATTGGGTGGGCCCAGGTTCCCCCCAAACCTCCCCAGAACATCACAAAAATCTGCCCTGAGAAGAGAGATCAGGACTCCAGAAAGGAATTTTACTCCAAACTTATGAACACGTCTGTGATGAACATGGCTCAGTAGGTTGTGGCTCCTGCCTCTAGTAAAGAGAAAGAGGCTGTGTAGAGGGCTACAATGAGCCTCTGAGGCTAACACTATCTGCCAGTAGTGTAGCAAGCAGCTGGAGCTTTGCCATAGGTACCAAGCAATATATGCAGTGGAAATGTAAGTATATTGCATTGTTACATTTCTTGGCAAGTAGTTATGCTAAAAGTAGGCAAAAACTAATTAGAAAGTCACTTACTTAAACCGCACTACAAATTTGTACTCACATTAATTCAAATATTCATTTTCTGCATCAGCTGATTGCCAGAACAACATTCATAGTGGGAACTAACCTGAAACAGCACTGAGCTCACTTCATTAAAAAATTATACATTTGTTAAATGATGTTTTTTCACTCTTTATTCAGAGGAAGCGTGGCATGCCCAATTTTCAGTTAAGCTATATGTGACTGAAAGTGACATATAATTACATGTGTCTTGCAAGTGGTTATTTCTCCATCATGAATTCAATGCATCACAGACTTCACAAGAATGACAGCAAATAGGAGAGAAAGACATTGCAAAAAAATGAAATTGTATTTTATTATTTGAGGTGAAAAATTGTTAGGTTTAGCTATGCACAGCATATGTGAATGGGAAGGCTTTGTACTAATTACATGGCTGTTTAAGAACGACATGCACTGTATACTTACTTCTTGCAAATTCTTTGGTAATTACCATAGCAATCTATCACATGATGCAGTACATACAAAGTATTTCTAGTGCTTATTAAAATAGCAATTACTCCTCCAATTATATCCTAACCTAACCCTTGAACAGAATGTTTCTCTACAAGTCTGTTATTTTAATGCATTTGCATTTATTACATTTTAATTTCTTCTTTCTTAATTTTGCATTTCCATCATTTTCTGGGTGAAAGACGTTAAGGAGTTCTGAGAATTTTAAAAAGTGAGCTAACATATTTGAAATTTACAAATGCTCATACTGCTAGCCAAGATACATCCTTTATGTGGCTGGAAGCAGTGGAGACGCTTTCTGGGTCCAGGGAAGTGGAGGTGGGAGATTTCCATTAGGAGCAGACGAGGCTGTGTTCTAGTGACTTTCCCCTTTAACTTTCCTTCCCCCTTTGCCTTTAGCAAGTGGAACCACATTCTTCTCTCTTCCCTCTTCATTTCTCGTGCTGCAAAGGGGGTGGGGAGAAAAAGTGGGGGAGTCACATGTTACAGCTGGGCCTGGCTTCTGGCACCTATGCCACTTAACATTGCTGCCACTGGTCAGTGGAGATGGTGTTGGAGCTGAATAATTGGCTCCCATTTTTTGGCTGTGGAGAATAAGTAGGGTTGATGCAGTTTGTTGGCTAGGCTAGGCAGGTTAGCCAGTGAGGTTCCTCATTTCAGTCCAACCATCCACACTATTCTTCTATTTGCTGGACTAGAAGATACCTGCCTGCTGACTAGTTTTTGGATCTAAAAGGGATTTTTTTCTATAAGGCAACATTTGTGGGGGTTTTCACTTTCTACCCAGAAGACAGGAGGTCCAGTTTAATAGTTTAAATTACAATTGTGACAACTTTGGTGAATTCCAGTGTAGTTCATGCATTACAAAGATTCCAACTGTGATCCTAGTAATGCAGAGGACTGCTTGGGCATCCGTTTTTTGGCACTCACATGGCATAGCAGTTCAATAATCTGATTTCCAGGAGCATTTTAAAATATTAATGTTAAAATATCACATTTTAAATGTGAGGGCCGAGGACATAAATCGGGGGGTTTCGGCCCCTTCCACACTTACAAAAATGTTGTAAGTGTGGGGGGGGGGTCGTAATTCAGGCAGTTGGAAGTCGGGGGGTTCCTGTATATATGAAACTCTATATGTTTAATTTACCCATCAGCAGATACTAAAATAGACATTTAGATCTGATCTGATGACTAATATATTAACTTAATGATTTGATTAACTTTAAATGAAATTAGAAGTGATCAGGACTTATAGGGGAGGATTCCAGTCCTGGGCTGTAAGTAGCCTTAACTCTAAGCAACTCACCCTGATTTGACTCACTCAGCAGTGCCCCAGAAACCCACTATATTACAGTTATCTCAGAAATACAGTCTGTGCAAGGAAAGGATCTGAGGAAGACAAGGCAGGGGAACTCCAGCTTGCAGAGTGGAAATTGAGCCACACCAGGGACAACCTGCACTCCTCCTTACCCCCCGCTCCCAGCAGGGTTCAGTAGTATATCTACTCCCTTTACTTTCTAGGAAGTTCCAGGACAAACTTGAGGCTGAATACATTCTAGTATTCCTTCTGGCATGGTGTAACTCCATGTAACTGGCATGTCAGGGCTGTGCTTTAAAGGCTCAACCCAGCTTTAAATGAATATTGAAAAGAGAGAGTGAAAGCCATCCAGGATACTGGATGACAATCAAGCATCTACAAGTACCTCTACCAGATGGATGTATTATATATTTGCATAATCTTTCTCCAATCATTAGACTATTGAGTAGTGATGTCCTATGTACATAGTTTCTTCTACTAGCAAACTTAAATCGACGCATTACGCAGTGCAGTGGAATAAAAACTGGAGAGAAGGGGAAAATCATGTGCAACTCATGCTGAGCCAGCTGACCACGATGTAAAAGCTAGACTGGATAATGATTTGGGAGTAAAGTTCTATTTCAAAACCAACAATTCTTACAGATGCAGAAGACAGTTTTTTAAATTCCATCTCTGGGAATTCACATCTCCTGAGCTTTGATTTTAAGGTACCAGTGAAGTCAGTTTGTTATGATATTTAGCACTTGAATCCATAGCTCTAACATAACTTTCTGAAGTATTATTCCTATTTTACAGATGGGGCTATTGATTAGATGAGTTATGTGAAATAACATAGCAAAGTCAATGACAAAGTTGGAATTAGAAAACAGTCCCCTGCCTCCCATTCCCATGACAAATCTATTCCAGTCCTGTTGTTTCCAACCACATATCTGCCACTCATTCATCACTATTCATTTTCATCTGGTTTCATGTGGACCTTGCAAAAATGTGAATTTTTCATGATATTAAGCATAAAGATATACTCAAAGTTGGAGTCAGGTTGCAAACCTCCAGTAGTTGAAATGATTATCAGAACCTAGAAATTTTAATTTTATTTCAGTTTTGTCTTTTAAGTTCAGGTGAATGTAACATGATTTTATATTTCCAGTTCTTATCACTTCCTGAAAAACTAAACAATTTTCAGCTCACTCAGTCTCTTCAGGTTAGTTTTTCCCTAAACATTACATTCTAGAGTTTCTATTTTCCAGTATGAAATTTCAATCAGTAAGGGCATGTCTGCACTAGGAAACTATTTTGAAATAATAACTCCTGAAATAATAATTTCAAAATAAGCATTATTCCTCATGACAAGCAAGATATATTATTTTGAAATAACCAGCCTGTGATTTCAAAATAACGGGCTTGGTAGTTTGGATGCTCAGTTTGCTATTTCAAAATAATTTTGAAATAACTCCCTAGTGTAGACCAGGGCTAAAAGAAGAAATACTAAATTATGGGGAAAGTCTCTGTGACTTAGATGTATTAGTCTGTAATTTTAAAAACAGGTACCGGTATTCTGTGGCACCTTAGGCACACTACAGAGGAAGATCTTCTAGCATTAGAATTAGGAGGTTTAGTTAAGACAGCTAATTCGAACTGAGAGGGGCACTCTGGTCAATGCTAGCATCCTGCTTTCATTTGGAATAAGGGAAGTCGAAGGAAGAGTGTTCTCCCTTCGACTTCCTGCACTGTGGACAGTGCCAAAAGCCAAATTAAGGTACTTCAACTTTAGCTACACACTTAATGTAGCTGAAGTTGTGTATCTTAATTCGACTTTGTCCTGTAGTGTAGATGTACTCTTAGGCTTTGTCTACACAGCTGGCTTTTGCAGGCAGAGAGTATGCAAATAAAGTGCTGATTAGCATTTTGTCATGCTTCATTTGCATAATTTATTCGTCAGTTTTGCACAAAAACAAGCAGTGTGGATGTTTCCTTTTTGCACAAAACCCCCTTTTTGCACAAGATCCTTATGCCCCTCTGGGAGAGGAAAAAAGGAACGTCCACACTGCTTGTTTTTGTGCAAAAACCCCTTGTTCAAAAACATCTCGAATAGATTAAGCAAATGAAGCGTGACAAAATGCTAATCAGCATTTCATTTGCATACTCTCTGCCGGCAAAAGCCATAGCCTTAGAGACTAACAAAAATATATAGATAATGAGCTTTCATGGGTAAAACTCACTTCATCAGATGAGAGTGGAATTTATCCATGAAAAGCTCATGATCCTATATATTTATGGTAGTCTCTACAGAACCACAGGACTACTTGTTTATAAATTATGGAACAAATTCTGTCATTGTACTTTTCAGTCCCATTCAGATGTGTAAGCCAGCACTGAATTTGGATTATGATGTGTAATAAATCTTACAAGAAAACTAAATATGTCATGTCAGATTTTTAAGCTGCAAAATCTATCAGTTAGAAGAACTAAGGATGTGTTTATGGTGATAGTTTTTATAAAAAAGTAAATCACCAATATAACATGAAAAAATCATCGGGTATCTAATACAAAACTCTGGATCAGACACATAGTTGGTTTCAAATCAGAGTGCTCTCTCTTTCTCACCTGAGCCACAAAAATCGAGTTGGCCAGACTCCAGAGGATGACAATTCCATTTTGCAGCAACTTCTAAGGTTACAAAATTTGTTCTCATCCAAGGGTCAAAGTCATGCCCTTCTTCTGCCTCATTTAGAGAAAAGATTTGCATCCAGCATCACTTCAAATGAGAAAGAACAGAGACCTGCCTCTGGGTCACCTCCAGCCCAGCCCAGCACCCTACCACCAGGATATAGAGTCTGAGCCTCAGTCTTAGCTTTGAGAAAATGCTTTGTGATATGGTTTGTCTTGGATGAAACACGGTATTTCATAAAAAATGAAAATGAGAGAAAATGTTCCAACAAACTGTATTCTAGATCCTGATTTCACACACAGGAAAGTCCTTACTTTACATAAAAAGGGAAATAAGAACAACCCAGGAAACTACAGAACAGTCAATTTAATTTCTGTGTCAGGAAAGATAATGGAGCAAGTAATTAAGGAATTCATCTGCAAACATCTGGAAGAAAATAAGGTGATAGGTAACAGCCAGCATGGATTTGTAAAGAACAAATCATGTTAAACCAATCTGATAGCTTTCTTTGATAGGATAACAAGTCTTGTGGATAAAGGAGAAGTTGTGGATGTGGCATACCTAGACTTTAGTAAGGCATTTGTTAATGTCTCACATGATCTTATCAATAAACTAGACAAAGACAATTTAGATGGGGCTACTATAAGGTGGCTGGATAACCATTCTCAGAGAGTAGTTATTAATGGTTCACAATCCTGCTGGAAAGGTATAACAAGTTCCGTTCCACAGGGGTCTGTTTTGGAACTGGTTCTGTTCAATATCTTCATCAATGATTTAGATTGGCATAGAAAGCATGCTGATTAAGTTTGCAGATGATACCAAGCTGGGAGGAGGTGCAACTGCTTCGGAGGATAGGATCATAATTCAAAATGATCTGGAGAAATGGTATGAAGCAAATAGGATGAAGTTTAATAAGGACAAATGCAAAATGCTCCACTTAGGAAGGAACAATGAGTTTCACACATACGGAATGGGAAGCAACTGTCTAGAAAGGAGTATTGCAGAAAGGGATCTAGGGGTCGTAGCGGACAACAAGCTAAATATGAGTCAACAGTATGACACTGTTGCAAAAAAACCAACCATGATTCTGGGATGTATTAACAGGAGTGTTGCAAGCAAGACATGAGAAGTCATTCTTCTTCTCTACTCTGCGCTGATTAGGTCTCAGTTGGAGTATTGTGTCCAGTTCTTGGCACCACATTTCAAGGAAGACGTGGAGAAATTGGAGAAGGTCCAGAGAAGAGCAACAAGAATGATTAAAGGATTAGAGAACATGAACTATAAGGGAAGACTGAAAGAATTGGGCTTGTTTAGTTTAGAAAAGAGAAGACTGAGAAGAGACTGTCATCAGTTTCGGAGTTGTCCCGGTACGTTCCTGATAGGGACATGATAGCAGTTTTCAACGAGTGTTACAAGGAGGAGGGAGAAAAACTGTTCTCCTTGGCCTTTGATGATAGGAAAAGGAGCAATGGGCTTAAATTGCAGCAAGAAATGTTTAGGCTGGACATTAGGAAAAACTTCCTAACTGTCAGGGTGGTTAAACAGTAGAATAAATTGCCTAGGGAGGTGGTAGAATATCCATCACTGGAGATACTTAAGAGCAAGTTAGACAAACATTTATCAGGAGTGGTCTAGATGGTGGTTGGTCCTGCTGTGAGGGCAGGGGACTGAACTCAATGACCTCTTGAGGTCCTTTCCAGATGAAGTATTCTATGATTGTGTGGTTCTATGATTACCTGTCATTATGAAATATTATTTGTTTTCAGGGATAAAGTTGATAGAAGTTAAGATGCCTTTCAAACTTTGTTTTCATACTTTCAAAACATGTGCCAGAAACTGTTTACAACAGTTATGTGTTGGCAACAAATGCTGTTCTCAGACTGCATGTTAATAATGCAGTAGAAAAAGAACTTGGATGAAAGAATGAACAGATTAATGTATTTAGTAAGGGTACATCTACACTGTTCCCATAGCTCAAATTGCATAGCTTATTTTGAGTTAATTTCAAAATAGTTTATTTCAAAATTTATCACTGTCTACACAGCACCAAATCTCGAAATAGAGCACTTTTCCAAAATGTCCCTTAATTTCGTGGAATGAGGTTTACGTGGATGTCGGAATAGCAAGCCCATTATATTTCAAAATAACAGGCTTGTTCAAAAGACACAGAACAACTATTTCAAGGAACTTCTGGTATCTTGAAATAGCTCCACAGTGTAGATATACCCTAACAACATGACAACAGTCTTCAGATATTTTTCTCTCTCTCCCCCCCTGAGTTAAGAATTCCCAACATTAAGGAATGCTGGTCAGTTTGTTAAGGTGTATAAAAATATGATCCTTAACACCCAATGGCTTTTGCTAGAACTGAGGACACTCAGAATCTTGAAAATACTCATTAAGACCCTGATTGTACAATATGAACACGGGGAAAAGAAGGGAAGAGTACAAAGGAGAGGAATGAAGAGGGTAACAGTTTACACTAACAAGATAAACTTGTTAACTGAACTGTTCTTAACATGGTGTACATGTTGTCATAGGGTATATAAAATCCATCCTATCATGGACACTAAGGATTAATAAGTAGGCTTGCTATCTCCTCAGCTGCAGTCAATGGCTGAGGGATAAGAATATTGCCAAACAGAGGTGATGGTAACTGTCCCAGAAGCGACAGAGAAGTCTTCTTCAGCAGCCAATTGCCAGGAAACTACCCAGAAAGTTGGATTTCCATAAAGGGATTATCAGAAAATGTGCATCTGGAAAAGGCCTACAAGGGAGGTGAAATGGGAAACTGCCCAGAGGAGCAGCAAGGGATTTTGAGGAACTGGGCCTAACTGCTTAATGCATCCGTGAATCGTGGATTCATGGAATACAAGAACTGGAAAGGATCTTGAGAGGTCCTCAAATCCAGTCCCCTGCCTCATGGCGGAACCAGCACCATCTAGATCATTCCTGATAAATGTTTGTCTAACTTTCTCTTAAATATCTCCAATGATGGAGATTCCACAACCTGCCTAGATAATTTATTCCAATGTTTAACCACCCTGACAGATAGGAAGTTTTTCCTAATGTCCAACCTAAACTTCCCTTGCTGTAATTTAAGCTCATTGCTTCTTGTCCTATCATTAGAGGTCAAGGAGAACAATTTTTCTCCCTCCTCCTTGTAACACCCTTTTGGTTCTTGAAAGAGTAGGGGGGGCCCGTACGGTCCTCCACCATCCCCTACCAAAGGAGATAGTCAAACCCCCTTCAGCAAAAGGAGTCAGGACTCTGCTGCAACTCAGATTATTAACCTTTTGCTGGGATTACTGGATTCAGGGTCTATCACCTTCTGGGGAAATACAATAAAAGAGCTTGCTGGAATCCTAATGGGTAGCTGTCTGGCACAGGATCCAACAACTGCTAGTACTGTTCAGGAAAGTAACACAAAATTGCAGTGACATTTTGTACAGCCACAAGAGAGAGCATTGTCTAGAAAAGTCATGCCCAAAATCATGTTGTATGTCGATAACCATTGTACAGAACACATTATGTGGCACTGTAATTCTCCTTCTGAAACTTTGCACAGGTTAGATTATATTCTAGATTCAATTAGATCCTTATTTCTTCTGACCATATCTGCATTGATGAATTAGCAAACAATTGTTTAAGTACAGATCATATTAACATTGTTTATAAATGTGCTACAGACCATGCATAATTGTTTTAATGCCAGATCCTGGAGTTGCTGACATCCTGCATTGGCTACAATGGGATTTCCACATGACAGGATCAGTTATCAATGAGAGCTAATCAGAATGATTTTGAACAAAACAATCTGTTCATCCACAAATTATCTTTTTTTAAAAATTGGAATTTTTGGTGAAAATATTTTTACAAACTTTTCCGAATTTCCACTGGAACTTAAAAATGTCACCTATGGTTGTTCTGTTTGCACTTTTATTTTTGCATGAATAAGACTATTTGTTGTTCAGTGTTCTTTTATGAGTCCAACAACTCTGCTCTTTATGCAATAGCTGTTCTCAAAAGAGGAAAGAAAGGGTAAAGTAAGATTAAACTTTATAAGGCATAACTTATGCATTTTAGTCACAAACTCACTTAGCAAGTTGCATTGAACTAAATATGCACAGCACTACCTACTAAATACTTGTTAATCTTTCAGTTTTTCTTTTTCCTGGCATTATCTGTTATGCAATCAGGATAGCAAAACTGTGCCAGGCTTTAGTAACCAGTCCCATGCCATAAATGACGAATAGCATAGATATATTGCATAGCTGGCAAGCAAGACATAAGTCAAAATTGCTTAATGCTGTGAATAGTTACAAATAACAAATACATGTTCAGAAACCCGGAACCATTCATAAACACAAAGGTGCTCCATTTAGTGGTCCTCACCACAAATGAGTCCAACAACTCTGCTCTTTATGCAATAGCTGTTCTCAAAAGAGGAAAGAAAGGGTAAAGTAAGATTAAACTTTATAAGGCATAACTTATGCATTTTAGTCACAAACTCACTTAGCAAGTTGCATTGAACTAAATATGCACAGCACTACCTACTAAATACTTGTTAATCTTTCAGTTTTTCTTTTTCCTGGCATTATCTGACTGAAAATGCCATTAGTGGATATTGTGATTTAAGGGGGAAAGATACTGCACAATAAAAGATTCATTTTGTGTGCTAGCTGTTAAAAATAAATCTTGTTTCCAGATCTCAAATGCAAATTCAGTACCACTCTAATCTTTGCATGGCGAGAACTATCTATGAAGAAAATTGTGTTTTTCTGGAAATATTTTCTCTTTATCATCTTTATTTTAACACTAGAAGAAGGAAGGGGGGAATTTTATGAAACACTAAGGGTACATCTACACAGCACACTAAACTCAAAATAAGACAAATTCTGTATCTTATTTCAAATCGATTTTGAAATCTGGCACATCTACACAGTGTCAAATTTCAAAATAAAGTGCTATTTTGAGCCATCCCTTATCCCTCATGCAATGAGGTTTCCTGGGATGGCAAAATATCGCTCCCGTTATTTCTAAAAATATTTTGAAATAACAGGTGGCTTGTGTAGACACAGGGTAGCTATTTCGGGATACCTCCAATATTCCAAAATAGCTGTGCAGCGCAGACATGTCTACACTATAAGCTAGGGGGATAATTTCCTCTGCTTATGTATACGTACTTGTGCTAGCGCTCATCAAAATGGAACTGGTGTAAACAGCAGGTACAGCCATGGTATCACTGGGAATGGCAATGGAGGTACAGTTGAGCTGTGCTGAGTATACACCAGCCTGAAACTGGTGGATATCTACTCAGTGCAGCTCAGCCACTCTTCCACTGCTGATAACCATGGTCCTACAGCTATACTGCTATTTATACTTACACCAGCTCTCTGAGATCTAGCATGAGTATGGGGAATCCCATCCCAGGACATAGGGCAGATGTAGCTCAAGATATGCAACTGGATAAGGTGACCAATCATATCATTACTGTACTTCACACTTCCATATCCTGTTCCTCCTCTAGTGTCTGTCAGCTTTCCTAGTTGTGGCACATCTACTATACACAATAAGCTGGTTTGGACAGGAACTATATGTTCCAGTGCCTTTTCTAAAGTGCCCAGCTTACTAGGGTGTATGAATAAATTAATGGTTAATTATTATTAAAAAGAAAGCAAAACTTTCTAACCCACAAAATGATCACTAACAAAATCTCAAAAAATATGATCCTATACACTCATTAAGTAAAATATTATAATATTAACCTATAGAATCACAGAGATTTAATAGGACTCTGCAAGTACTAGTTCTAGTATACAGAAGCAGGAATGAACTTAATACTAAAATAAAGATATAACACCATCTACATTCTACATTCCAACTCCCCACCCCCACCCCCACCCAGTTAAATAAACAGCAACTCTTAGGAAACCAAGCAGTTTTTTCTTGGATATCTGATGCCATTTAATCTCATAGCATCCAGATATCCTATCAAAATAATTAAGATGTTTTTAGCTCCTGAAATTTTTTCAACATGTCTGCTATGTCGGAATTTAGATAGCTATTTTAAGTCTCCTGGAATCAATGCATATCCTCAAACACCTTCAGGTTCCTCCACACGCCTAACACAAAATGTGATGTACCACATCCAGTGTAGTGAATGTCCCAATAGCAACTATGTTGGTTCAAACAGGCAATTACAAAGCTCTCAAATGAACTCACACAGGAAGATGATAAAAGACAAAACTGCCATATAACATGAGTGGACACTTTTCACAAAGCAATCACTCTCTATGTGACCTCTGTCCTAACTTTAAAGGAAACCTGCACAATACTTCAAAAGATGAGTCTGGGAGCTTAAATTCATAGCTTTGCTAGGCACTAAAAATCATGAACTGAATAGATATGCTAGATTTATGGCTTATTGCAACAATCTGTAACCTACTAACAACCCTCTCATAATTGCATTCCTCACTCCCACCCTTCCTTTCCTTCATATGACTAGATGGGTGTTAACAGGCCACTTTACCTTGAATGGTCCCTTGAAATATGTATTAATTGCTTACATTAAACAGTCTGTTCCACCTTTTGTTTACCTGTTACATTAGGAGTACGTTTTTCAGTCCCTGAAGAAGAGCTCTGTGAAAGCTCAAAAGCTTGTCTCTCTCACCAACAGAAGTTGGCCCAATAAAAGATATAACCTCTTAATATTGCCAGTCTCATATTTAGCACAGCAGTTTCCGCTTAATTGGCCCACCTCCCAGTCTTGGTGGTATATGGAAAGCCCTATCAAAAAATCTCTGTGATGTACAGAAATAACTGTGTGGCGATACGGTGCCCAATCATGCACCCTCAGAATACTGGACATCCGTATATTTCCATGAATGGCATGAGCACTCCCCTACCTGTCTAACCCACCTCAGCTGGCATGACCACACATGAGTTTACATCATTTCAGGGTCACTATTTAGAAGAACATATTGCCCTACCCACACTGGCATGACTTTGCATGCCACATGTGTGAAAAGTCACAGTGACTGAGGCAGGGTTTTGTACTCTTCAGAATGTCATCCCCCAGCTGATACCAGAAAGAATCATACCTGGTTTTGTTTCAGTTCTGGACAGAGGACAAACATTAAAAAAATAGGACTGACTGTCTCAGTTAAAAACAGTTGAATGGCATGTTATGCAGGGGCTCCTTTTCCTGCCACTTCCTGGGTTGCAATTGCAGTATTTCAAACCATCCAAACCCTTCTCACAGCAATCAAATAAGTGTTTTTGAATAAATAAACTGTCTGAGACCCATGACCCTTACCGGGAAGCTGCCGATAAATGTGCCAACATCACCATCCAAAAGTACTATTAAATACTATGCTTTTGTCTCATCAGTCCATTCATTCACAGAGATCAACAGCTTAAAAATCTGTCAAGGGCTCACAGATTCCAGTCACATTTTCATGTGTAACACTGACAGACCCTGGTCGTCTGCAGATGGAATCAAATCAGAGACCTTTGGAGCCTCTATCACATGAACTAAACATCAGCTGGCTGTTAGCTAATGCTGTAGAATACTCATTGTTCTTTCTGTAAGTGATCTCAGTGCCACTACATGGGACAGTACACCCCACCCAGAAGGTGTGTGGGTTACACATGCCCAATAAATTTCTTGTCACACAAAGATGCGTTTGCCATCTGGAAGCTGCTGCCAACATTTGTAATACTCGCTTGTAGAGTCACAGAGATTTAATGGGACACTGCAAGTACCAACTCTAGCATACACAGGTAGGTTTGAACTTCCTGCTAATCCCCCAGGTCAGAGTATTTACATATTATAACACAATAATATACAAAACAACTCTTTAACACTAACATAAAGAAAGTACTCTCTGCACTAACATTACAATATATATTCCACCTTCAAAGCAAGGTAATATTTGATTCTCGTGTTCTTTTTAATACCCCTGTCAGACCAAATCATGACTTTCAATGTTATTATCATTATCATTACTGTTAGTAGTAGGGAAAATATGATCATTTATAAATGACCTGGAGAAAGCGGTAAACAGTGAGATGGCAAAATGTGCAGATGATACTAAACTGCTCAAGATACTTAAGAACAAAGCAGACTGTGAAGTGCTTGAAAAGGATCTCACAAAACTAGTGATTGGGCAACAAAATGGCAAATGAATGTTAATGTTGATAAATGCAAAGTAATGCACATTGGAAAAAATAATCCCAACTATCCATACAAGATGATGGGTACTGATTTAGCTATACACACTCAAGAGAGAGATCTTGGAGTCATTAATAGAATCAGAACACTAGAACTGGAAGGGACCTCGAGAGGTTATCGAGTCCAGTCCCCTGCCCTCATACCAGGACCCAGAACCGTCTAGACCATTCCTGATAGATGTCTATCTAACCTGCTGTTAAATATCTCCAGAGATGGCAATTTCACAACCTCCTTAGGCAACTCATTGTGCATAGTTCTCTGAAAACTTCCACTCCATGTGCAGCAGCAATCAAAAAAGCAAACAGAATGTTAGGAATCATTAAAAAGGGGATAGAGAATAAGACTGAGACTATCTTATTGCCTCTATATAAATTCATGGTACACCTACATCTTGAATACTATATACAGATGTGGCTGCCTGTAGCCAGACATGAACCCCATCTTGTTTCCCCCCCCCCAGAGAGC
>CM057847.1:149292200-149310508 GCA_030068395.1 Apalone spinifera
GGGTGTATAATACACACACACCACTCACTGCCCTGACCATCGGCTGACACTGCCTCATCTCAAAAAGATATATTGGCATTGGAAAAGGGCAACAAAAATTATTATGGGTTTGGAATGCATGTCATATGAAGAGAGATTAAACAGACTGGGACTTTTCAGCTTAGAAAAGAGGATACTAAGGGAGGATATGATAAAAAACTATAAAATCATGCCAGTTAAGGAGAAAGTAAATAAGAAAAAGTTATTTACTTGTTCCCATAAAATAAGAATCAAGGGTTACCAAATGAAATTAATAGGTAGCTAACTTAAAACAAAAAGGAAGCTTTTCTTCACATAGTGCACAGTCAACCTGTGGTACTCCTTGCCATAGAATGTGGTGAAGATCAGGACTTTAACAGGGTTTAAAAAGGCTAGATAAATTCATGCGATTAGGCCCATCAATACATATTAGCCAGAATGGGGAGGAATGGTGTCCCTGGCCTCTGGTTTTCAGGGGCTGGAAATGGATGACACAAGAGGGATCACTTGATGATTACCTGTTCTTTTCATTCCCTCTGGGGCATCTGGCATTGGCCGCTCTCAGAAGACAGACTATTGGGTTAAATGGACCTTTTTTCTAACCCAGTATGCCGTTCGTATGTTCCAGATCATGATTAGTAATAGTAGTAAAAATATTACTTATTTACTTCTATGTTACTCAAAATGTGTAAGCAACTTTACAGTAAGTAGATGAGATTCCTGCCCAGAAAATTTTATAATCATAGGGTGGGGATTTTCAAAAGTATCCAACATTGTCTTAATTCTGTTCCTGTTGAAATTAGCATCAATGGGAGCCGAGTTAAGACAATGCTAAATGCATCTGAAAATCCTACTCATAATACAAAAGATACAGACAGAACTTGGGGAGGAGGGACCGATGATTGGAAAACACTGAGACTGGATAGCGAAGTCAAAGTCATGTGTTATAGTTCTCCAGTTTTGTTTTGGTGTATTCACTGAAGTTGTTTTAATACTGACCAACTACAAGTGATCATGCTTTAGCATCTTTTATTAACTAAATAAAGTTACTTACAGACTAAGTAGTGGTGAAAGCAGCTGAATTGGTGCTTCAAATATTATATCAGTGATAAATATTGGGAGAAAAAAATGTCTAAGTACATGCTGCTCTGGGAGCAAAATTTCACTGACTTTGTCTTTCCGCTGTTTTTTTCTGTTCAGAGTTTTCTTCTTGCCCTTTCCTCCGTTTCCTTTATGATTTCCTTTCTCTGGACTTCCTCCAGGTCTCTCTTCATCATTTTACTTATCCCTTTCCATTTTCCTATTCATTGTGTTCCAGTCTGCTTTCTATTTTTAGTTGTGCATTTTGTTCACTTTTAAAATTAATTCTTTCTTCTTGCTCTTAAATTTCTTTGGTTTTTATTTTGGTGTCCTGTTTCTTGTGACTATGATGGATTTTTCTCCATATATATATCAATTTTGAGATATATATATATATATATATATATATATATCCCTAATTTTTTCTATGTTTGTACATTTCTTACTAACCTTATATGGGCTATTGACCATTATTCAAAATATTTTTCATTGAAAATCTCATCAGAACAGCTATTCTAATATCATGTAGTATATAAGAGTGTGTGTGTATATATATATATATATATATAATTGGCTGTATAGTTCTAGTTATGTAGGATAATTACCAACCTCATGAAGTATTCAGAGGTAAATTTGCAGGAGATTTTTGAAGTTTGAATGACCATTGACATCCTTGCTAGAGGCCTCCAATTCAGGAAAGTACTTAAGTATATGCTCTATCTCTGTAAAGTTAAAGTTTAAGAGTGTGTGTAAGTGCTGTTGAATAGGATTTTTCTGTACTGGAGCTGAGATAATAGGATTTTTCTGTACTGGAGCTAATCTTTCCTTAGATTTTTATTCCGAGATTAATATTATTTTTGTATAAATCTTTCTTAAGAAGGATCAGATAACACAAAATGTTGAAGTTCTCATTAACTATCTGACAAGCAATAACCTTTTCCTCCTCCTTTTTTAATTCCTGCAAAGTTTGCACCACTTTGGATTGTCTTATTTCTTAACTGTATGTTAGTATTGAATGCTCTAACTAAAACAAGCAATTAAAGCCTCTATTTACTTGTGTCCTTGTTCCAATACACATATGGAAAGTACTTCATTTACTCTTTGGGATTTTGAACAGGATTAATGTATTTGTTACTCAATTAGTGAGCTGTCCCTCTGTCACTCAACTTTATTTAATCAACTGATATTATTTCAGAAAAGTTGATAGGAAGTCTTAAATAAACATTATAAATCTTTCCAATTGATTAACATGGAAATGTCCTTGTTATCCCCAAATAAACCCTCAGTCAATGTTATTCCTAATTGCTGTCATTTGCACTGATGTTTAACTGATTCCTGTTCTTTTCAAATAGTAGCCACAATTTGGGCTTTTAGGCACAGAAGTCAAATACCTATAAATAATGGCAGCTAGACACCTAAATATCTTTGAGGATCTGGGTCTTCATTCTTTCAGTCCCCCTTGCTTTGCTTTGCACACTCTAGTCCAAAAACTGAGGTTTTAAGTTATCTTCCAAACATTGCAGGCACTAAAGACTGCAAAGTCCTCTTATAAGAACATAAGAATGGCCATACTGGGTCAGACCAAAGGTCCATCCAGCCAACCTGTATCCTGTCTGCCAACCATGACCAATGCCAGGTACCTCAGAGAGAATAAACCGAACAGGTAATGATCAAGCCATCACTCTCCTGCCATCCATCTCCACCCTCTGATAAACAGAAGCTAGGGACACCATTCCTTACCCATCCTGGCTAATAGCCATTAATGGATTTAACCTCCATGAATGTATCTAGTTCTCTTTTAAACCCTGTTATATTCCTAGCCTTCACAAACTCCTCAGGCAAGGAGTTCCACAGGTTGACAGTGCACTGTGTGAACAAGAACTTCTTTTTTATTTGTTTTAAACCTGCTGCCCATTAATTTCATTTGGTGGCCCCTAGTTCTTATATTATGGGAACAAGTAAATAACTTTTCCTTATTCATTTTCTCCACACCACTCATGATTTTATATACCTCTATCATATACCCCCTTAGTCTCCTCTTTTCCAAGCTGAAAAGTCCTAGTCTCTTTAATCTCTCCTCATATGGAACCCGTTCCAAACCCCTAATCATTTCAGTAGCCCTTCTCTGAACCTTTTCTAATGCCAGTATATCTTTTTGGAGATGAGGAGACCATATCTGTACGCAGTATTCAAGATGTGGGCATACCATGGATTTATATAAGGGAAATAAGATATTCTCCATCTTATTCTCTATCCCCGATAGACTTGCTCAGATTGCAGTTAACGCTCTGCTGGCAAACTTGTGCTCACTGAGGTTATGTCTACACTATCGGGTTTTCCAGAAAAACACCACCGCATCCAAGGAATGGTCTGCTCTTCCGCTTTTTTTTTTTTTTTTGCCTTCTGAAAAAAGGAGGGATCTTTTGAAAGGTCACTAAAAGAGCAAGTGTGAGGGCAAGAGAGTGATGGCTGATGAGTAATGTTGCAATAGGCCAAGTTATGATTGGAGAGAAGGAACTCAGGAGCAGAGAGATTAGTGAGAAGCAATGCTCAATGAAGGATCCTGACTATGTTACTGAATGTGCATGCCCTGCAGTTCAAATCTCCAAGAAAAGTGATTGACTACACTTGGTTCCCAGCTATTTAGTTCTGCATCCTGTTCTCCCTATGCAGATAGCCTGACCACCACCTGTCTTTCAATGTTCAGGTTCCCACTTAGCCAGTCAACTCCTTATGTCATTATGTGAAATGTGAGAATGTCAAATCTTTATTCTTTCAGTTCAACCCAGATCTTCAGAATGTCTGCTGGCAAAAACTATCACCACCTCCACCCCTCCAGTACACACTTTTCCTGGGTGAAGTAAAAAGTTTCAAGGGTGATAAGTAATGCCATGTGCCCTCATCTTGAACTTTGACTCGAATAGAAGTTTTGGCTGAGTAAGAGAGCAGAACTGAGTCCTCAGAGTATTGGATGGAGGCAGCCAGAGTATACATTCAGAAAATGGAAGGGGATACAAAAGTGATTCTGATTGCCAAAAGTGGTCCATTTTCAATGAGGCTGGGGGGTTCTCAGAAAGGGCCTCAAATACTCCTTGGTTTAAAAGTCAGCTCAGAAAAATAACTCATATAAAATATGAGAGTTTGACCATTTTGTAACTGGTCAGAATTTGGAGACATTTCAATTTTCCAGCCAGGCAGATAGATTATACTTTTACTAGTGTCATAACCTTGTATGTTAACTACGACCTTGGTCCTTAATCAAGAGTTTAAAAAAAAGGGAAGTGTTTTAAAGTGCCTGCCTCATCAAGTTACCATAATTAAATCATCATTTTCATCAGGCATCAAAATATGACCAAATTACCATGTAAAAACTATTAATCACAGCACAGATACATTTCAATTGCAAACAGTTTAGGCTTCATTTATAAAAATCTTCTTGAGATAATCACAGGAATAAAATTGCATTAATGTTTTGCCATTCAAGGAGGACCTGCAGATTATTGCAGCAAGATGACTATTAAAATATTAAGGCCTAGTTCCTGCAAATGACTATTTCTGTGAATGCTCCCATTAATTTCAGTAAGAATTTTCAGGATTGGGTGCTTAAATACATGACTAAATTTAAGCACATAAGTAGACTCATTGAAGTCAACGTGTCATCTCATATACTTAGATAACTTACTTAAAGATGATCAGTTCATATTATGCCAAATAGATCCTATCTGAAGTCATTCAGTTTTCTGGAATAGCTCTGCTCCTTCCATACACCCAAAATAGTATAACACTTTTCTATATGATGTAGATAACTTAAAAGACACTAAAACTTGGCTACATTGTAACAAGGACATGGCATGGGTAAAATACTAATCATCTTCTGCAAAAGAACAATTTTGACAAAAAATAACAGAAACTGATCAACGTATTTATTTCATCTTCATCGTTGTAACCTTATGATCCTCTTCTGAATATGTATCCTGTGTGATCACCAGGAAAATTGTAGCTTTTGGAAACTGTGCACTTCCTTTAGCAGGTATTTCTTGATGAAACCACTCTTACAGGAACTATTGGAAACGTATTTTTTACCTTATTATTGGTAATTCCAAAATCTTAATATTCCCAGTTGGATGCATGATGCTGAGATCCAACTTGCCCATTCACATTCGGGGGGTGAGAAGGTGGAGAACAATTTAAATTTTAATCACTCAAGTTGCTATCTTAGATTCCTTCTATTGGCCTCCAGTGGTTTCAGTTAAAGCTAATCTGGTCAGTAAATGGGGGACAAAAACTAAATAGGATTGCCAGCTTGGTAGGACCAGATGTACCAGGCATCATTTGCAGTGATGGTGTAAAGTCCAACCAAGTTGGAAATCCTAAAGCCAAAGCTCTGCCCATTTATTTGTCTTCCTTTCTTTCTGCACTTTTGCCCTATCCACTGACTCTCACTGGGGTATACACGGAGAACTGGAGCTGCCCTCTATATAAGACTGATATTTAGGTAGTCTGAGAACTGGGATTAAGACATGTAACCCTAAGATATCCTCAAATTCTAGTGGCAAAGGGTTGTTTATGTAACAGTAAGTCCAATCAGGCCTGACAAACTCACCCGAGCTAACACATGGTATTTAGCTATAAATAATGTAGTTTAAGATATTAAATGGAAACTTATATCATACTGGGCATCTGTGTAATGTCTGTATGCGTATAAATTAAATGTAGGTTCTGATCTAAAAACTATTTTTCTCAGGCCTTCCTGTTTACTGAGCAAGTAAAATGAAATCTCTATCTCTGGACTATGTGGTACCATATGCTGTTTGTGAGAATAAAGCGTAGCTGTGTAACTGGTTTGTTTAATATAGTTGATTTTTAAAGATTAATTAGCTAAAAAGGACTAATCAAGAAAGGAGGCAAACCATGTTCTAACATATGGAATTTGGTAGACAGCAACAGTCCTGCTGAGGAACCTTTCTTCATGCATTGTAATGTAATAACTATCTGGAAATAAATTTTATATGAAGAGTTAAATATTACTTGCACTCACTGTGAAGGAGACAAAGAAATGTATACCTACAAGCCATCAAAACCCATGAAGGATAGTCCAAAGCAGCAAACCAGAATTTATAAAACATTTGTGTAGAAATACAAAATACAGTTCAAATTTTTAAAAATTGCAAATAATATTTCTTTTATTTATACAGCAACTTTCATAAAACTCTGTACTTTACAGTATTAACTAATGTTACAACAAAGAACTAATAAACAAGTGAAGAAGATATAAACTGAGGCAGAGGCAAGGGGGGAAGATGTCTTCAGTTGTTATCTTAATCAACTGGAGAACAGATGAGATTAAGAAGCAAAAAAGGCTGCCAAGTGAGTAGAGCAGGGAGTAGAGTATAAATTAGAGATAAAGTTGGCCCATATGCTATGTTACAAAGATCAGGAGGCAGCTACTATTATCCAGTCAGGGCAGTGATTTTGAATTAGAGGGACTATATAATGAAGGAGCATAGCATGTCTGAACAAACCACGGCACAAGAATTGGAAGGCTGCTTGAGTGTTTTTGTGTTTAGTTTTGCTTTGTTTTGTTTTTGTTTAAAGCAGATTTGTCAAAGTGTTATATAGTAGAACATTAGGAGAAATGGCAAATACACAGAGGGGATAAAGAGGAGGAATGAAGGTGTAAAGACAGGTTAAGATAAAACTAAAATGTGCGCTTCAGGTTAACTTTTGAATTTATAGACTAATAAAGGAGGAAGTAACCTCATTAATAGAGAGTTATTAAAGTGCCTACCTCCAAATGCAACAAGCTTAGCAAAGAAATGAGATCTGGAACTATCTGCATACAGATAATAAGTGAGTGATATTATGAGCCTAACTGTAGCTTTTCTAGAAGATAATAATTCAAATATTAATATCCAGGGGTATCAATTGTTTTTAGAAAGGGCAGTAAGTGTAATGACCCTCAGGAACTGGCATAAAAAGGAGGGTGAGGGACATATGAGTAGGAAGCTGATCTTGCTAATTCCTACTCTGTGGCCACACGAGTAGCAAAGATTTGGGAAGAATTGCTGCAAAGCAGTATTCAGACTATTGTCAGAGAGAAGGAATCTGTACTCTGTAGATATAGGATCGCCAACATAAAACTGAACAAACCTCTGCTTCCCCATGCCCCACCCTTTTTCCATGGCCTTGCACCCTTCTCACTCCATCCTTCATGCAGACATAGCTCGATCTTCCTGAACCTAACTCACATTCACTGGGCTGAGTCAGGGGTTTAGTATGATGGAAGGAGTATGAGTTCTAGGCTGGGGGTGCAGGCTCCTAGTGGAGCTAGAAATGATGGGTTCAGGGGGCAGGAGAGGGCTCCAGGCTGGAGCAGAAAATCTGGGGGGTGGAGGGTTCTGGTTGGGGTGTGGGCACTGGAGTGGGGCAAAGAATGAGGAGTAAGGGGTGCTGGCTGGGAGAAAACAAAAATTAAAGGAACTGAAAGAACAGAAGGGCTCTCTACTGCATCTGAAAAGTGTACTTCATTGGCAGACCACCCTGGGAAGCTGCTGTCAGAGAGTGGGCTAACCAGCCTAACTCAGTATAGTCTGGGAAGAATAGTGATTTGTGGATGACAAGCTAAATATAAGATTGTCCTTGGTGTGCGTATCTGAGGTGGAGGTTTAGAAAAGAAGAGCCAATGGGGCACAGTGGCCAAAATGCTGGAAGCAGGACATGGGACCAAAAAGCTGGCTAAATATTCGGAGCTATGTGTCTCAGATGAATTTCTAAAGAGAAAGCATTTCTTTTCAGATCTGCAGGTTGTTTTGCTATCTTATGAAAGGAAGTAATTGTAAAGATGTAGTATATGACGATCATTTTCGGGCATAAGGGCTTTGCGCAAAAGGGTTTTTCTTGCGCAAGACGGGCCAGTGTAGACAGCCCCGTCTTGCGCAAGAGCCTGGTCCGTGAAAATGGCGGATCATTAGTTATGCAAATGAGGCTCAGCGATATTCTAACGCTAAGCCTCATTTGCATAGCTTTGGCGCAAAAGCGCGCCAATGTAGACGTAGCCTTGGAGTTTATAAACTGTACGTTTATGCACTATTGTGCTTCTGATACTGCATAGCATATATGTATTTAACTCCCACTGAACTCAATGAAAGTTTTGCATGAATTTAAGACTGCAGGATCAGGACATAAGCCAGAGGTGACATACTTGTCCATACAATATAGCAGGGCTCGGGAACCTCTGGCATGCCAGTTTCACACGGTTTATTGGGGTTATCTGTTGGCAGGCTGCCTGATGCTTTGTTTACCTGAGTGTCTGCAGACATGGCCTTTCTCAGCTCCCAGTGGCTGCAGTTCACTGTTCTCAGCCACTGGCAGCTACAGGAAGCAGCACAGACCAGTCCACTGCTTCCCACAGCTCCCAGGCCGGACATGGTGAACTGCAGCCACTGGGAACTGTGAGGCTCTGAGCCTGTGGACGCTCAGGTAAGGACAGCATCTGGCAACCTGCCACGTACTAGGATTCCTCTTTCATTTGATCTCTAGATAAACAAGTAACAAAAACTAGATTTGCCAAATAACATAAGCTTCCAGCGTGATACTTTGGCAGAAAGGGCTAATGTGACCTTGGGATAAATAAACAGGAGAGGAGAGAGCAGGAGTAGAAGGTGATTTTTACCTCTGTATCTGGAATTGCTGAAAATGGAATATTGCATCCAGTTCTTGTACCCACATTTCAAAAATAATATTGAAAAATCAGAGAGAGTTCAGCAAAAGGTTTAACTCTGAGGGCTAGAGAAAATTAACTCCTTAAGTCTCTCACCACAAAGCAGTCTCTTTAGCTGACCAAAAAGCGGATCAAGAGACAAGTTGATAACAAACTATAAGTACTTATAAAGAAAACATTTCAAATATTATAGGACTCTTCATGGGGGCTGACAGACTTGCTGGGCCCCCGGGCAAGCTGAGGTCTGGCATCAGTTCCATGCTCTAGGAAGGGGCAGAAGAAGCATCCAGCCCTTTGTGCCACCTGGAGCATGCTGCACCGCAATTGGCTTCACTGCAGTCCTCAGAGCTGCCCTGAGTGCGCTACCCGTTGCTCCAGTGGCAATTTAAAGGGCCCTGGACTCAAGTCCTGCCCTTTTGAATTGCTGGGCCCAAGGGCAGTTGTCCCTTCCATCCCCACTCCCATCCGTGGGCCTGGGGCTCTGTAACTTGGCAGAGAAACAACCAATGACAGGAATATAAAGCCAAATAAATTCAAATTAGAAATAAGGAAACCATTTTTAAGAGGAAATATGATAAACAAACTATAAAGGAAAGGGATGGATTCTTCGTCTCTGGAAGTTGTCAAACTAAGACTGGATGTATTTCCAGAAGATATGCTAGTCAGACACAAATTGTGGAGAAATCCTATCACTTGTGCTATACAAAAGCTTACACTAAATGAGCTAATAATCCCCCCCATCTGACCTTAACAGCTATGATTTTTTTTTAAATTTTCTAATAAAGGTGATGATTACACATAACAATATTCAAGAACAGATTTAGGATGCAAATAACAAAGGAGAAAGGGGAAAATAAACTTTAAACACTGGAAAACATCAATATTCTAAACAAAATTAAGTAGAACGAATCACATAAAGGAAATGATACATTAGGGAAATGGGGAGAGACATGGACATAGATGCAAATGCACTATATGTATAAGCAAGTACAACATCATTAAAATCACTGGAGTTGCATTTATTTACACCAGAGGTGGATTTGACTGAGACCATGTGTATCAGTAACAAATTAGCATGTATTATAATGAGACCTACAATATGTGGATGAGAGAGACAATTCACAAGATTAAGGAAGGGAACAAGTGAGCTTAGAATTTTTAATATTGTGAACCAAGATAATGACAAAATGAATTGCACTGTCAGAAATTAAGGTTTAGAGATGTTTAGATATATAGCAGATACCTTTTTTTTATATATAAATATGTCCCTTTGTTACAGAGACTGTTATATAGAGATATTCACCATGCTTCAGAGCTGGTACAAAAAAAATTAGGTGTAATATTTTTCTGTCACAAAATCCTAGAGAATTGAAACAAAAATGTTGTGTGAAAAACTGTTGTCTTCAGTGAAAATTTCCTCAGGCCCAGGATGGAATTTCTGATCGCTACAGCTCTGTAAAAGACACTAGAAATATTAATAATAGACAGAATTAATTTGAAACTTATGTTTCACATCTAATTTAGTGAGATACCATCAGAAGAGATTAATAAAAGGAAATCATGCCTGTCACATCTGTTTCAGTTGTCTGTGTGTGAAGTAATGAAATAGAATATGAGGATTCTTAAAATGAGTGATGAGAACGTAGGTAGTGTAGACATGACTATGTGCACTAGCAAGGATAGATGGAGGTATACTTGTGTTGGTTCCATTATTTCTGATGAGGTGGTACTAAGCTATAAGTAGTCAAACTCACTATCTCTGTGGGGGGCATTTTAAGATGATCTTTTGTTCTGATGCATTTTCCAATTAGTTGAGAAGGGCGATATTGACATGATTTCCAGTGTCATAGCACTCCATTCTAGAACTCTGTTGGGTTTTTTTCAAAGTCTCAGATGGGGAGCCATGTTAGTCTGTAACTTTAAAAACAACAAGTAGTCCTGTGGCACCTTAAAGACTAACAAACATTAGCCACTTATTGACTTACAATAAGCTATTTCCTCCTTCCTTATCTCTTCCTTGCCCCTCACCCCTACCTTCTGTTCTAATATCTAATTTGTTAGTTCATCATTTGTTTACTTTCTGCATTGTATTCCTTTGTTATATATGGTCATTCCAATTCACTTTCAGAATATGATCTGAAGAAGCGGGTCTGCCCCACGAAAGCTCATCATATATATAGTACCCAGTGTCTGAGAGTCTGTAACGCCAAAATGCTGGCTGTTCCCTCTGGGCGGCCCGTGCTGCATGGGGAGTGCGGGGCCCAAACGGCCGCTTGTGCCACTTGCTCCTCTGTGGCGGCCCAGCTGAGTGGTGCAGAAGTCAGTCGAGTGCCACATTGGGAGGCAAAGGGGGGAGGGGCGGACCCATGTGGCTTGACAGTGGCTCCAGGCCCCGCCCCCGGCCGTGAATGTCATCATCCCGGCCCCCTTCACCTCCCGCCATGGTACTCAGATGACTTCTGTGCCACTCAGCCAGGCCGCCACTTGGGAGCAAGTGGCGCAAGCAACCGTTTGGGCTCCACACCCCCCATGCAGCGGGGAGTGCGGAGCCCAAACAGCCATTTGAGCTCCGTGGTCCCCCAAGTGAGAGGCAGGAGGCAGAGGAGAGCTGAGAGAGAGGGGGGAGGCAGTAGGAGGAGGAAACAGAGAGAGATGGAGCGAGAGACCGGAGGCTCAGGAGAGAAGACCGATGTGGAGGAGAGACCTGAAAATCCCGTCTTATGATGGGCTAATAGACTAGTCACCTAATAAACTATCTTGTTAGTCTTTAAAGTGTTACATATTTTTTTTCTTTTGTTTTACCAAGATCAGACTAACACGGCTTTTCTATTACTTTTCAAAAATATATAAAGTATCATTCCAGCCCATCTGAAGAAGTGTGGTTTTGACCCGGAAAGCACAGGACTACTCTTCCTCCCCTTCCTTCCTCCCCCCCTCCCCCGCCTCCCACCCAGTGTGCTATGGTTGATCATATTTTTTAAATATCTATCTAAAAACAGTAGGCCTTAGTTAAGAGTTAGCTAGCTGAACGTCATTCACAATAGACGAGAAATAATGCCAATGGGCTGTATGGGCAAGGGGGGATTATTGTAGGGTAGGAAGCTTATATTTGATATATCAGATGAGAAATTGTGGTCCCCTCTGCTAATCAAGCCCACAACCTGAGATATCTGCTGGCTCTATAGCTGCATGACAAGATAGCTGCTCCAGCCAAGAATGCTTTCTATAACAACTGCATGTAGTGAGAATGTGGCAAACTATTGTAAATGAACTTTTCACAATTATTCATATCATATGGTTTGCATTCTTTGAAGACAGCTACAGAAATCCTCATTTGCCACAATTCCCTTCCACAATGAATTAAGAAACTTTTAATTTACTAGTTACAATTGAATTCTAGGATTGAACTCCAGTACGGTCATCTGAAAGTGCCCACTGTCCTTTTCAGGGCACAGAGACTAATTTCATACTCCAGGCTTCCTTTTCATAAATCATGGAGTCCAACGTTCTCCCAATCTGGTCTCTCCACAAACATCTGGACAGCCTGTGCCTCTGTTTCCCCTGATGAACCAGTCTCTGAAGTCAAGAGAAAGCTTTGTTGGGCAACTTCAGCCAGCCTGAAGCAAGACCTCTGCCTGGCAAGTCTCCATTTACACATACTTCCCCACCCACTGACTTTAGAAGAAGCATTCCAGATTGGCTCCTATCAACCCAATGGGCCATACGAGACTCCATGGCTACGTCTTCATTGGCAAGATTTTGCTCAAATATTTTTAACGCAAGAGTTTTTACGTTAAAGTATTTGCGCAAGAGAGCATCTACACTGGCATGTGCTTTTGCGCAAGATATGTGCTTTTGCGCAAAAGCATCTGTGCCAGTGTAGATGCTCTCTTGTGCAAGAAAGCTCCGATGGACATTTTAGCCATCGGGCTTTCTTGCACAAGAAATTCTTGTTGCCTGTCTACACTGGCCTCTTGCGCGAGAACAGTTGCGCAAGAGGGCTTTTTCCTGAGCGGGAGCATCATAGTTCTTGAGCAAGAAGCACTGATTTCACACATTAGAACGTCAGTGTTCTTGTGCAAGAACTCCCCGCCAGTGTAGACAGGCAGCATGTTTTTGCGCAAAAGTGGGTGCTTTTGTGCAAAATCATGCCAATGTAGACACAGCCCATATGTTTAAAACCACTATCTCCCACATACCCACAATAATATAAATCCAATATATATTCTCCATAGATACACATGAAGATGAAGAGCAATATATGATGTAAAGTTATCCTCCATCCCCACTGTCATTACTAAATAAATCTCTGATAGAAAAAATTCCTGTAGGGACTTGATTTGTTTTGAGAAACAAATGTAAGCAATTTCAATATACTTCTTATGGAAACTCCATAGACAGAAAGTTACAAAATGCTTGACACAGACTTGATAGAATACATTCAACACATTTATCTGATAGTACAGATTTGTATTCTTCAGCTAGATTATATTGTCAGTTTGCACACTGCAGTGGGAGCTCGGCCAATCCATTGCTTATTAGGTATATAATAAATCTTAGTCACAGATTCAATCAAAGCAACAGAAAGTAAAAGCAAAGGGACTTTTCAAAATCCCAGATGCTTATATTTTGAATAAGTCATTCACAGACAAGACTGTAATGAAGGTTTTTACATACTAGCAAAGGCATCATTTGATTTTATTGTCAATATGTTCATTCATATGGAAAGCATAGGTGATATACTACCATCGAATGTAATTTCTAAGACACTTGAGAATATATTTGTCCAAGGGAAAAACTGGGGATTTCATTTTAATTAATGAAACACAAATTAGTTTAAAAAGGGATAGAGCAAGAAAAGAATTGGCAATTATTCTGGGTTTTCTCTCTCTTCCTCTCATTTTGACCAGAAATTCCATCTTGACCCTGCAAAATATTTCCACACGCAAGCTTCATCAAAACCAAATCATTCTTGCAAAAAGTTTTGGTTTTGACAAACTGGCATTTTCTGACAAGAAAAAGAGTTCAGGAGTTGCAAAACTTCTCCCAACCAGTTTTACTGAACGCAAACAGGGATAAGGATCATGCAGAGAACCTTTTTGCAAACTCAAAAAAAGGGGTAATATATTCCTGAAATCAAATGGCTAAGAAAGGAGATAGTTGTTTACATTTAGAAACTCTAGAAAACATTTTCACAGAATAACTACTATATTCTGTGCATGCAAGCAGTTGAAGTAGTGTTTAAGAGACAGTATAATGTTGAGGTCAACCCACTTTAGAAATTGATAAATCAAAGGAATGACATTGGAGTACAGTGATATCTTGACCCTATGGAAGTCAATGGAAGTTTTGGCTCTGCCTTTCATTATTATATGTAGGGCACAACATATCCAGATTTGAAGGCTAATCTAGAAAGCTAACAACTAGATGTTTCAAATGGGAAAATTTTTTACTAACATTTTGAATTTTGGTGAAAAAGGGGGGAAGTTTAATAAGAATTTTAACCCAGCCACCCTCCGCCCCCCATCTAAAAGCCTTCCCATTTTCCAATCAGGTTCATTAAGGATTATACTAAAATAAATATGATTGCAAAATGCAATTTGAGTCTCCAACAAAACCTACTCTAGAATATCTGCAGCTGATATCAAGTAAACAGCATTCAGCAAATGAAACACGTGACTATCACTATTAATTATACTATATATCTTTCATCCGGCCAATTAAACAGGTTCCATATACATTTGTATACCACTTATATGATACTAGAAGATTTATCTGGCATATCTCGGATCCTTAACAGAATTAATTTTTGATTTTCTAAATTTAAATAATTGATCTGGGGTGGACTTCAGATGAGGGGTTCAATATGTAGCTCTCTTTTACCACAACAGCTTGCAGACAGGTGAGAAGCACCTCTCAATGGCTGCTTCAGCTCCAGCAGGCACAGCTAGAGGAGGTTGCATGTCCCCCATGTAGAATAGGTCCAGGTTCAACTGCCCCCTGCCATCCCCAGCCAGAGTGTGGAATGCAGCAAACCATGTACTTTCCCCTGACTCCCTGATTTAGAGGAACAGCTAGCAATGTTGGCATCACTGGGGATATGGTCCAAAACTTTTAGAATACATAAAGAGACAGCATTGTGATTATAAAAAATTTATTTGCATTTGTTTTGTAAGGCCACAATTGTCAACAGTGATCAAACAACTAGCAAATTATACACATGATCCTAAATCACTATTATCAAGGCAATTTCAAAGAGCTATAGTTTTCTTGAAGACCAAGCACTATCTGGATTGATCTTTATCTATATCCTTCAGAAAGTCTGGGTGTTCAGTCTGTGTCAGACACTGATGATCTTCCCATGCCACCAATCCCTTTCCTGGCCACATGATCTCCATTCATTTAACAGCATCCCTGTATCAACACTCTTTGTAATTTGTTGGTTTTCCATCTTAATAATACATACATTCTATGAATGTCACCAAAACCAGACCAGTGTTGATGGAGGCAGATGATGGGTTTGGCAATGAATATCCTCTTTTCTGATCTTGTCCTGTCACTTATTATGGAGCAGCTGATGAAGATGATGAAAATGAGGAATGTCAGTCTGTTGCTTTTCCACCTTCTTCTGCATTCACATTTCACAGCCATACAGCCAAGTTAGCATAACCATGATCTCTGTAGATCTGCAACTTCATAAACAACTTATTGCCCCAATATTTTCACAGAGACCACTGAAGGGCCTAAAACATGACAGCAACTAATGCATCCACATTTTTTGAACCTCATCAAGAACCATCTATTTAACAATTGCCACCTGTACTATATCCTTTCCTCCTGTGTTAATATTGTATTGGTTGTCATCTAGACTTGTAGGCTGGTTGATGGTAATAGCCAGAGACTTAATTTTCTCTGGATTGATCACCAATTCAGTGGGCACTGCTTCATATCCAACCAGACTAACTATGTGCTGCAGTAATTCACCAAAATGAACAAACAAGGCAATAACCTCAACATATGTGTGATTTTAAAGCAAATTCGTGTTTTCTCAATTTGACCTTTTCCAGCTTACCCATCAGCAAATCAGTGATGATTCAGCAACTATGATGACTATACCCAGTCTTGAAATGGGGTGGGAATTTTCAGTAGAGCCACCTTCTTTCAACCAAGAAGAGATCTGAATCACAGTCCATAAGTCAAAGTTGAAAAAGCATGAGGAGTTTAAAACATCACCCCTGACTGGAAGACAGCTGAGAGTATTTGTATATCACAGCTGCACAAGCTCTTTTAGACTCCCTAATGCATAACTATCATCCCCATTGACTAAATATCATCTAGAGGAAGAAGGATGTTGTTCCGCCTCTGTTCAAAACACATAAGGATAAATGTAACAACTACCACACTGTTGTCAGACTAAGGAAACATCCTTACATCCATGTTAATATCTTGAATCAACAATGACCTTCGTGGCTAGGGACAGGGCTTTACTGTCAATCAGATCTTTAACTTGAGACAGCTTTCTAAGAAGATGGCTAAGTTTAATGAACACTATACTTTTTATAGACTTCTCTAAATGCATTGAGCAAGTTCGTGGCATTTGCTGAGCAGATTTGGCAACCATAGGATGATAGCATTACTGATAGAACAACTCTGAAAAGCTGGGTTAGAATTAATGGTAGGTATCCATCATGGTTTCCTGTTTCTACAGGGGACAAGTGAAGAGCATCTTTAAATAATCTTCCCATCAATTCTGCAAATTAATACTGCCATCCTGATTCTTTATGGGAGAAATTAGTGCCATCTTCTGATGCAAACACTGCAAAATTGAACCGAGGGTGTGGAAATTGTGCCTTCCTGCAGCCTGTTCTAAACTGCCTAACTGAGCCAATTACTTGATGTTCCAAACCTAAAGCCATTCAGTATTTGCTCTCAAAATCATGGAAATGAAGGATTAGAAGTGAGATCAATAGGTCATCTAGTCCTGTCCCTTGTACTCAAACCAGGGTTAACTAATAATTAAGCCATTTCTGACAGATGCTTGTCTAACCTGTTCTTTAACCTCCAATAATGTAGATTTCACAGCTTCCTCTAGACAATTAGTTCCAGTGCTTACCTACCTTGACAGTTAGGAAGCTTTTCCTAATGTCCTGCCTAATCCCTTTCTGCAGTTGGAGTCTATTACTTCTTGTCCTATCCTCAGAGGTTAACAAGAAAATGTTTTCACCCTCCTCCTTGTAATTACCTTTTATGTACTTAAAAACTGTCTCCCCCACCTAGTCCTCTATTCTCCCAACTAAGTAAATCCAGTTTTTTTAAATTTTCCCTCAGAGGTCAAGTTTTCTAGACCTTTATTTTTTCTTACTCTCCTTCTGGAATTTCTTCCGTTTGTCCCCATCATGCTTGATGTGTGGAATGCACACCTGGACACAGTACTCTAGCTGTGAGGTTTTATCAGCACAGAGTAGAATGGAATGGAGTGGAGTGAAGTCTTTCCCTCATCAAGGGGCTACCCAAACTCTAGTGAGTGGGCCACATGAGTGGGCCTACTTCATCTACATGGACCACAAGACTGTCGTAACCAAGACGATCTACCAGATAGTATAAACTTAAAAAACAACAAATGGTCTGGTAGCACTTTATAGACTAACAAAACATGTAGATGGTATCATGAGCTTTCGTGGGCACAGCCCACTTCTTCAGATGACCAAATAGTAGTTTTGCTAACTTGCATACCTAGAATTTGCTGGATGTGCTGATTAAGCTATAGTAGCCCTTTCATTGGATGCAGTGGGAGTATATGGCTTTCATGGTCAGTGTTGTATAATCAGCATGCAGTCCACTTCACATGTCCTTGCTTTACGTGTGTGCTACTATAGAATCGTAGAATTCTACAAATGGAAGGGGTCTCGGGAGGTTATCAAGTCCAGTCCCCTGCCCTCATGGCAAGACCAGCACCATCTAGATCATCCCTGCTCATCATTTCCAACCTGCTCTTAAATATCTATAGTGATCGTGATTCCACAACCTCCCTAGGCAATTTATTCCAGTGTTTAACCACTCTGACAATTTCCTCAATGTCCAACCTAAACTAGCATTAATACTATCATGAAAAACCTATGAACACAAATCAGTGGAATCTGGCAAACTTGCATAGACAATAGTAAACATAATGTCTTAGGTCACACATAAGACCTTGATGGGCCACATATGGCCCATAGGCCACAGGTTGCCCACCACTGCTCTGTGCTGTGTTGTTGTAACTATATTAGTCCAAGAATATTCAAAAGACAGGTGTGTGAAGTAATATCTTGTATTGAACCATCTTCTGTTTCTGAGAGAGAGAGAGAGTATTTATCAAGTTACCTAGACCTCTTCTTCAGGTCTGGAAAAGGTACTGAGAGGGTCTCAGCTCAATACAAGATTGGCCAGACAGTGTAGGATGAGTATAAGTAGTGAGCATAAATTCCAAGGGACTATTCAAGGTTAAGTG
>CM057847.1:149310608-149320763 GCA_030068395.1 Apalone spinifera
AACTTTTCCGTTAAGAGCATTTGCGGAAAATCATGCCAGTCTAGACGTAGCCAAAGGGTGGTTAGTGGGTTATAACTAGTTGTGATAAGCCATAAATATAGTATGTTATTAAGAACATGATTTTTAGTGTTTAGAAATTGTTTTTAATTTAGGATCCCAGCCTTGTCTTATGAAAGTGTCGTGCAGATTTCCTGTGATAATGTGGACTGATAGGTCAGATATAGAAAAATCACTTATTAGTCCTCATCCTCAAAGGATTCCTCTGAAATATGACTTTGAGTCAAATAGTAGCCTTGTTTTGTTTTGTTTTTTCTTAGCTCCCACTGCTATGAACATCTTCTGACAGATCTATGGTTGGCATTTGAAGGGCTGAAACATCATCTCCAGCTGGCGGAGTCAGTACCAGTGACCTGAAACAGCAGAGAAAGTCAGACTTCATTCTCTCTAGCTTTGATGGTCTTAAACTGCTCAGAATGCTGTAGGGATATATTTAAGGAAGATTGTGATTTGAGGCTTTCCTTCATAATGCAGTGTTGTGAGTGTGGAGATGTGCCCTGGGGGTATGGTTGAGAACAGCAGGTGGCTGTAAGCACCAGTTCACCAGAGATACTCTCCAGTTTTTTTACTGACATTATATTATTATATTATTTTTTCATTCACCGGTTTGTGAATTCATTTTGTTCTAATAACGTTTTGTTTAAAGAAATTAATTTCAATCCATTAACTGGCTGCTCTGTAAATCAGAGGCACACTTTTGTCAACAGAAGCTGATGGTAAGTGAAAAATTCAGCACTTCTGCTAGCTAATTTATCATTGACCAATCATTGTCACTACCAATCAGGTGTGAGGACAGAACAATAACATTTGCATCATGAAGCCACCACCTGTGATGTTTTTGGTCAGTTGCCCTTGATGCTTAAGTGGCCAAGAGTTTATCTCTTCCTCTAAGGCCAAAAAAAAAAACCACCCCAAAAAACACCTCACTAAGGACACCTTGTAATGATCCTAAATATTCGACTATATAACTTTTTGTATCACACAACATTGTCAGGGCTGGTAAAAGACTTCACTGGGCCTTCACTGGGCCTTCAATATGTGAGGCCTTGACTCTGGGCTCCCCAGAAGGGACAGAGTCTCAGGCAGAGCTAAGGGCAGTCAACACTCAGTGCCACCCAGAGCATGCCACACCTCCCCTACCCAGACTGCACTGTGCTCGGCTCTGACAATGATTTTTAAAGAGTCTGGCTCTAAAGGCTTCCCAGACATACTTAAATAACCAGGCCCTATGGCAGGGGTAGGGAACCTCAGATCTGGAGGCAGGATGCAGCCCTCAGCCCCCCTGCCACCCACCAGCAGGGCCGGAGCACATAAAATCTATTAGCCTGCCCCCCACCTGCCACAGGCTCTGGTGTGTTAGGGGAATATGGGAAGTGTCTTTCTCTCTCTCAGTCAGGGGCTTCTCACTTTGCTTCTCACTTGTGTGAGGCCCCCAAATAATTTTTCTGTGTGTCAGCAGTCCCCAACCCAAAAGAGATTCCCCAACTCTGCCCTACAGCAACTTTCCTCCCCCTTCCATTAGCAACCTTGAGCACTATCATATATGACAACTACAGAACACTTTTTGAGGTAATTATGTCAAAAATGTTTTAGAATTGTTTTTATTCCTTTATTATCAATCCTTTTATCCCTACACCTCTAGAACGGGAGACTTCTTAGTGTCATTATGTGGGACTTACAAGGAGAGAAAGATAAAAATTATTAACCTTTAAAAAGTTACTTAACTGCAATCTCCTCCTCTATAAAGGAGTGTTCGTACATAACTGATACATAATAAAAGTATCATTTCCAAAGAACCTTCTAACTGAAAATGGTGTTTAGAAATGGATATGGATCCTGATCCCGATTCCGATCCTGGTTTTACAAGCACGTAATTGTAAACTAGAGTTTGAATGTTGGAAGAGTTGTAGCATTAACCTTTCTTCCTCTGAATACCCATACACATTAGTTTTATCTATTACACTTTTCACTTATTATCCATCCTGATTTGTTAACAGATCACTTCTAGAGATAAAGGTTGCAGATTCAGATCCAAGGCAGAAACCCTTTTTTGTTAGTAGTTGTTTAAATTTTAAATATTACAGATCCCATGAAGCATTTCCATTTTTCATTGGAGAAGTTAAAATTCCACTATTTACATGAAACAAAGAAGGGCGAGGGAAACAATATTCAAAGACGTATTAACAGAACAATTGATTCTTATGTAGCATTTAAGAATTTTGCATGTGTCAATCAAAGCTTTCTGAGCTCTGAAACAAATACTTAATTTTGTATTATATAATAGACTGGTATCTAATACTTGAAATCAGATGCTGGTGGCATCAGTTGAAAGAAGGTTTTCCAAGGAAACTCAGGCACATTTGTTAAGTAATTTGAGTTTCTCCGACCATCAATTTTAATATATATCATATCTTTTCTTTCACATATATTTTGGTATGCAGAAATCTGTGTTACTCATCTAATTACAAAAATAATATTAGACTCTAAAAAGAGGTCTTAATACAGTTCATTAAGGATTTTAAATGAAGTGTTCGCTAATCAACATTTAACTTCCCTGTGTTCTAATTAAGTGATAATCAGTAATCACCATTGTCTCAGAATATATGAGGCAATAAAAATCAGTCCCATGTACAAAATAAAGTGCCACAACATTAATTGAATAATGCAGCAAGAGATTTGTTTTTGTCCCCTTCTTTTTGTGGTCTTCCTTGTGGAGTTTTGTGTTAATTGTAGTGAGTTAAGTGAGTTGTGACTAGTTAAGGATTCCTTTTAAAACTGCAAATTGAAATTGACTAGAGCTATGAGTTCTGAGCTATAGTTGGCTGTGCTTCCACTATATGCATTTTATTTAGAGTCCTCTCCAGCAGAGAGCTACGAAAGGTGTGAATTGTCTTCTAGGACGTTTTCATTCCTTTTTTAGTCAGGCTGCTTCCCTTATGTTCTTTGAGCTGAACTGTTGCTGGATAGTAAATTCCGAGTCTATCCAGTTGTAAATATTCGGTGAAAACTATCTGAATGTTTTCTCTCCGCTGAACAGGGTGCTTTTCTACTGAATAAGTGCTATAGAAATTGTTGATGAAATGCACACACAGTATGTCATCCTAAGCACATCAGCTGTAGTCAATAATTTATACTTTTTGTCCAAAAAAAGGGAAAAATTAAGAAGCTTTCAGAATAGAATCTCAGTCCTAGAGCTCAAGTGACAACCTCTTCATCCTATTCCATTTAGACATTGAGAAGTTTTTAGAGTGATGGGGGTTTCAGATGCTCCCAAGCTGGAGCCAGCAAGGAGAGTCCTTCTACTCCTGCAATCAACAGAGACTGAGCTGGGCCATTCCTTCTTATCCTAGCTATGTCTAGACTGCTGCTTTTTATTGGAAAAAGGTACACAAATTGCACTGTGCAATTTGTGTACCTTTTTCCGATTGTTTTTTCAGAAGAGGCATTTCCAAAATTTGGCCCGTCTACACTGGTCCAAATTTCAGAAAAAAACTCCTCTTTCGGAATACTCCTTCTTCCTCATGAAATGTCAAAAGAGCAGACACATTCCCTGAACGCGACAGAGTTTTTCCGGGATACCAGAGGTAGTAGTCTAGACATAGCCCTAGTGCTATACCAGGAGCATGTCCAGTAGGGGGCTGTGGCTTCCTCCATCTAGAGTAAGGAGTTACTCCACACTAAATGTGAAAGGGTTAAGTTCACCCCCATCACAGTCTCTGAAGTTGTTTTCACAGTGTAGCTGTGAAGTAGGGAAGTACAACCATCTTACTGACGGGGTACTGACCAGATAGCAAGTGTGAAAAATCAAGATGGGCTGGCAAATAATTGGCACCAATATAAGACAAAACCCCACATATCAGGACTGTCCCTGTAAAATTGGGATTTCTGGTCACCCTAGTACTCAGGCATGGAGGGTAAAATTCATCTGTGTACAGAAGGCACAAACCTGGCAATTTAGTTCCTAATTGTGCCCTTAAAATAAGATAAATGTGCATTATGCTAGAGTGCTACTTGAGGGAAATTTCACCCTGAAAAATAAGATGATTTACCAAGATAATGCAGGATATCTCTGGGGCCAGGACTAGGTTAGAACTCTACTCTAGTGTCACAACCACAAGTCCATCCCTCTTTTTCTCTGAACAATGTCAGTACAGAATTCATTTAATCTTGCCTTGGGTGCAGGGGAAAGCAGGAGAGATACAGATATTCATGTTCATTCCAAATACCCATTTTTACCTATATGCTCACATATTTTAGGATCATTTTTGGGTGCCTTGCTTTAAGATTTACCCCTAAATATTAAAACTAGTCAGCTATGAGGCTGTAGAATGATACAATATGAAATAGCTTAGCCCCCCACTTAAATATTTTATCTGATTAGTTATATGGTATATAAACCATAAAAGTTAGTTTCTCTGTTCACATTGAATTGAACCCCATTAGAGACTGTCAAAAGCAACATAAATAAGAGAACAAAGCAAAGCTTGTTCAACAAAAGTGACAGCAAATATATATGCAATGCCTGAGAAATGGGAAATGTAGTTCTCCAAATTAGATTCTGATATCACTATAATTTGTGTTAAACAAATCAGAAAAAATATCACTTTTTAATTCTTACAAACTGCAGAATAGAGAATAATTATGTTTTCTACCATTTTGCAGAATGAAGAAAAGGGCATTTTATCCCATTTATTTTTTGTTTTCTTTTGTTTTGTTTTCTTGGCTCTAAACTTTCCAGCAATTTTGAATCATTGTAACTTTTATTTAAATGAAGTACAAAACTAATAATTTTACATGTTGCAAAAGCAAAAGTTAGTGATCTCATTTTCACCGTTGTATTGAATGCATATTTGTTTATCAGCACGAAGCTTCTTATCTTCCTTCATAGCCCAAGGCAGAGTTAACATTTAATTAGAAATCTCAGTTTCTAAAGCTATTGAGGTTATTGCCTTAAAGTGATCTTCCTACTCAATGACAAATATTCAAATAGATTAAACAGGAAAACTTTCTAAATGTTTGTACCCATTTTGCTCTGATGGTACTGCTTGTTATTAAAACACTGATTATTGTGCCCAGTGAAAACTCTCACATTTCTATGGCTTCTTAACAATCACTGATCAGAAATGAGCGGATGGCAGCATTCTGCCCTCTTTTGCAGTTGTTGGACATAATGGCAATAAGGTTCAAATTCAGAAAAGCATTTAAATATATGTTTAAATCCCAATGTCTTCAGTGGGATTTAAGGACACTCTTAAGTGCATTCCTAAAATAGAGCCTAAATGAAGGGGACATGGGCCCACTGTATTTTATGTTATATGTAATTATAATTGTTCCATGATTTAGTTTATTTTGTACTCAGAAGGAGTGGGATATAAGATATTTCAAGCCCTTAATTTTATATGGGGTTCCAAAAGAGGAAAGAATACTTCTGTAAGGATGAAACAGTTTCATGTTCTAAGGTTGGTTGTGCTCAGAGATGTTAACATTCTGTACAGAGAAAGGTCCCTTTAAAAACTGATTGACGGCTGCTGCTGATGAAATTCTTCCAATAAAACAGCTAGGCGACTCAAGAATGTGGCAATAACAAATAATGAATACTCCATTAAGAGTGTGAACATCTGATCATCTTAGGATGTGGAGTTAAATCTGCAATACTTAAGGCAAGTTCCCATTGTCTTCTGAATATTTTATCATGAACATCTATACTTATCTAGCTCTTTCTGTAATTAATGGCAAGAATTTAATTCCACAGAACTTTATCACAAGGGCAAAACCACAAACAAAGGGAAAGTCCTGTAGGAGGCAAAGTGTAAATGATATAGTAATGATAAGTTAGCGTTCAGCTAAGAACTAATATCTGGTATTCAGACATCACCATAATTCTTGTATAAAACAACTTATATTTCTCTTCAGAGGTGTGTTCTTTTCGTGAAAGAATAGGCTCCTGAAAAGAAAATATGTAATGTTTTGTGCCACATAGAGAAGTCCATATAAAATGATTTATTGTAAAGCAAATCAAATTTCAGAGTACTTCAAAAACATGATTATGTTGCTGAAGAAATTGTTCTGTCCAATACACCATGGAAAAATTCCAGAACTTCTATGCTAAATCAATTATAAATAGGGATTACAAATAATGAGAGGAACTCAAATTTATTGTGTTTTATCTGTTTTATCAACTTCTTAATATGTTTTAAAAGTTTATTTAACACAACAAACTTGCATATGTAATACCAGCAGGCAGAACCAAACGTGGGACCTATGGAGTATAGTTCATGTGGAAAACCCAGCTGGCTCTCTGCTAAGGCTGAAAACTAATTCTTCCTCTCTGTAAGTGGTCTAAATACCACTGTATGGAATAGTGAAACATTTCCAGTAGATGTATGGGTTGCATATACATGTGGAGGTGACATTTGTATGATAAATTGCTAATAATCAGTAGCATGGTAAAGGAAGAGAGAAGGGGGAACACATAATATCTATAAATATTTAAAGACTGTAAATATCAGTGATGTAAAGGAAATATTTACTGTAAGATTATTGTATGTAGGGTGATCTATGAGAGTTAGAGCTGGTAGTAGCATTAAGGAAAGATGCTTATAGATGGAACAGTGAGGGTTAGATTATACCTGTAATCTCCCAAAGGAAACCATGCCAGATGCTTGAGGCATTCTAACTAAACTAGATAAAAACTAAAATATATACTCTAGAGATAAGACCATACTATATTATACACGATACATAGAAAATCTCTCAAGCATAAAATTATTCCTTAATTCCATATTTAAAATCATTAAAAAATGAGCACCCTGTGAATATGCCAAACAACTAATGAGGTATGTCCCAGAGGTCTGAAGGAAATACAAAAGGACTGAGAGTATCTGGTCCTGGCCAGAAAAGCCAGCCTTATGCTGCAGGAAAAACAGGCAACAAAGCGCAGAGATTACTTCATCTTCCCTAGTTAGTTCTTCCATGGAATATAATAAAGAAAACATTTTTGATCCGGACCTTTGGTTTGTTGTGAATATTTCCTCCCACAGCATGATGCACTAAGAAGTAAGCTATGCAGTGTTTTTACCATGGCCCCTGATATATTTAGAAATACAAATTTATATCTTCTGTTATTATGAATATTCAATTTAGAGTCATCAAGTTTTGTTAAGGAAAGTTTCATCAGATTTTGTAACAGAGATTAGCAGTTTAGAGAAAACCAGAATGTTCCTAGGGTTATTTTACTTCTTTTATTTAGCTTCAGGGGATAATGTCTCCCCTGTGCAGTTTACAGGGTTGCAAAAACTTTACCAAATTGATCTGAAGATGTAAACTCTGGTAATGAATTTTCCAAATCCTACCAAGCTATTGAGCCAACTAAAGTCCATAATCCAGTAAAGGGCGGAGCTTTCTATTTATAAACAGCTGTTCTGTTTAATTAATTAATGTTTTTAAAGTGGCAAAATGTGATATTCACATTAATATCCTTGGGAGAATGTTTATGTTATTGTGGTGTTTTCATTTTCAGAATCTTTATAAGCTGAAAAAATCAAATAATTGTGATCAACCATGTGGAATAAATAATAATAATTAATAATAATTTCTGCATGCCACTATTCAAAATGTGGTTATATTGTTAGTGACTTTTAAATGTATGATTATATGCATATTTCAAAGACCAAAAAGCAAAAAAGGGAAAAACATACTGTTTGATTTTACTGCATTCAAGATTATCAGTTATCTCCCAGGGCATTTTCATACTACAGGAGAGTCTCTTCATTTGTCCTACAGTCATGGAGATGCAGTTAGGCACAAATATTCTGGTATTATGACATGATTTATGGCTATGGCGGGAGAATACACCATTACTGCTATCCCTTTAACAATTGAAATCTTTTTAATACCTAGCAGTTACTATATACCAGGGTTGGGTTGTGTTCAACAAAATATTTATAGCATACAGGTTTTGAGAATTTGTAGCAAACTGAAACATGGAGAGATTGTCTTTGGTCTCTGACAAGTAATATAATAAAGTTAGTTGACTATCTCCCATTGTCTGTTACAGAGATATTTTACAGAGCCTAGGCCAGTCAATGCCTTAGCTGTAACATCATCCTTCCCCTCTCCATGTGATAACATTATAAAGATCATTTCTCTAAGTATCAAACACTGAAGCTAAAACTTGCACAGGTAGCATGGGATCTTTCATGTCTTCAAGTGGTCAGGACCTCTTTTTTTATCAGTTATTTCCAACCGCAGAGTGACCCCAGTGCCACACAAGTGTACTGATTCAGTCCTGACTCAAGAAGATAGAGTGGTAGCTACTGTAGTGAATTCCAAACCACCAAGATTGGTACCTACTGTACTAAATCCCAAATACAAATTTCCTCTAACAGGCAGAATTTTCCTTTCAAGTGCTGATGCAGCCTGACCTTACCTAGCTACTGAAGTGTGACAAGATCATAGCGTATGATGATACAGCTGCATAGAAATTATATTGGCATTTTCTCTCCTGATTTCAGTGATTATTTTATTTAATTATTTGTTTGTTACTGGTTTAATATATGTGAAATACAATTAAAATTTGAAACACCATTCAAAAATGTTTTAATAGTATAGTGTTCTTTATTGCTGACAACATACCGACATAAAATCATGCTTTTAACACAGAATACTTATAAAATCAGTTGTTTAAGTACTACTGGTAGCTACATGGATCTAGTTCTAGAAGAAACTGAAAACGTTCTAACCCTTATTTCCTGAATCAACAGAGTACCTATTGTTGGTATTTTCTATTCTGAGGGGAGGAACATTTGACAATGTGCAGGGAAAATATAAAAATACAATACTCTCCTCTCTCTTGTTATTCACAAATAAACCATACTTTTATTACATTTCAGAATCCATTTTACTCTGTCTCTGTACCACTTGCCATTTCATTTCCATTCTTCTGATTCTGTTACATTATTCTGTCTTTCTTGAAACTTTCTGTTGACTCTTTTTCTGAGTCTTTTATCTTTCAGCTTTGTATTGCATAGCAGTACTTTTCTCTTTTCTATTCCTCACTGCCACTGTCTGACCAACTTTGTCTCTTTTCTTTACAGCCTGGTTTTATCATAAGAACATTACTGTCCAATGTAATGAGACATGCATTGACCATCTTTATGTGGAGGAGCCAAGGGAAACAAGTTATCTAAAGTGGGAACTAATAGAAACAAAATCAGGGGCATAACAATTTATTCTTGAAATATGGGGGCAGTTCTCCAGCTTTTGTATACTATATAACTCCACTCATGTCAATTTACTGATGTACCCTTGAGTATCTACTCAGGTATTGCATGCTGAATAGTTTGTTTATTAATGTATGACCATAAGAATGGCCATACCGGTCTATCCAATATCCTGTCTTCTAAAAATGGTTGGTGCCATATGCTTCAGAGGGAATGACCAGAACATGGCAATTAATCTATTTGCTGTCATCCAGTCCCGACTTCTGGCTGTCAGAGACTAGAGCATAGGTTTGTATCCCAGACCATCTTGGCTAATAGCCATAGATAAACCTATCTCCCAAAGATGTATGTAATTCCTTCTTGACCTGAGCTATACTTTTCACCTTGGGTACATCTATACTTATTTCAGAATAAACTATTCCAGAAGAAATACTCTAAAATAGTTTATATCAAAATAGTGTGTCTACACTTCAGGGAAGCCTCAAAATTAATCTGAGGCAGATTACCCTAATGTGGACACATTACCTCGATTTAGAGTCCCAGGAAGAAGTAGCGAATATTTCCTTATTGTTTGTTTTAAACTTGCTGCCTATTAATTTCATTAGGTGACCCTTGGTTCTTGTGTAATCTACAGGATAAAATAAACTTTCTTATTCACTTTCTCATGATTTTATATATCTCTGTCATATACCTTCTAAGTTGTTGATTTTTTCCTAAGCTGAATAGTTCCATTCTTTTGAATCTCACCTCATATGAGAGTTGCTTCATATCCATGACCATTTTTTCTTCCCTTCGCTTTACTTTTTCCAAGGTTAATATAATTATTTGTGAGATGAGGTAACAAGGACTATATGTAGTAGCCAAATCATGGGTGCAC
>CM057847.1:149333654-149377656 GCA_030068395.1 Apalone spinifera
AGCCATGGTGTGTGGGTTACTCATGCATATTAATGGAGTCTGCCTCAGACTACATTCGATGTTTCCCAGTTGTGAGGACATGGAACTTCAAATTTGTAAAATCAGTGCCCAGAAGTTGAATTTAGTAAATTCAAAACAATTTCTTAGTGTAGACATGGCCTAAGTGAGCAGGCATCTATGACTTTTTCAGGGCTTGTAGGACTTAGAGGTCCAGACGATTTTCTGACATACATCAGTTTGATACAAGCGTACATAAGTTTTATATAAGTTTTATACAAGTGTAACTACATTTATTTTACTATCTTGTCTTGATTTACACTGGTGTAAAAGAGGGGAGAATCTTGAATTTTTTTTAGTAGCAAGTCACTGTAATCACTGTCCAGTGAAACTAGCATTTAATGACACAGCTGATAATCTAAATTTTCACAGAGACTGGACAAATGTATGATTTCTCCCTTCTGTACTTCTGCTTGTATGCCAGGAAATCCAGGAGCATTCTTGCTTTTCATGTTTCTCAATGATTCTTCAATGTCTTCATTGAGGACTGGTGCTATTAGTCCCAGCTGTCGTTTTATCATACACATTTATCTTACATTATCTTCATTCTTCAACTTTTTAGTAGTAATAATAACCCTTCAAGAAGTAATAATAATTAGGGTTGATTAATGGCAGTTAACTTACACAATTAACTCAAAAAAATTGTGATATTTTGGATTTTTATACATTTTCAAATATATATATTTCAATTACAATACAGAATACAGAGTGTACAGTTCTTACTTTATTTTATCATTTTTATTACAAATATTTGTACTGTTAAAAAGATAAACAAAAGAAATATCATTTTTCAGTTCATCTCTCTTTTTTGTGTTATTGTATAACTGTGTTCAAAAACAAAAGAGTGTAAATCTTTAGCGCCTATAAATCCACTCAACCCTATTTCTTATTCTGTTAATCACTAAGACAAATCAGTTTGTTTACATTTCTTGGAGCTAATTCTGCCCACTTATTTACAATGTCACCTGAAAGTGAGAACAAGTGTTCACAAGTTACTGTTGTAGCCAGCATGGCAAGAAATTTGTAAGACAGATATGCTAAACACTCATATGCCCCTTCATGCTTTGGCAACCATTCTAGAGAATATAATTCCATGCCGATAACACCATTTAAAAAAATGTATTAATTAAATTTGCAACTAAACTCCTTGCTGGAAGAATTGTATATCTTCTGCTCTGTTTTACCAGCATTCTGTTATATATTTTGTGTTATGGCAATCTTGGATGACAATCCAGCATATGTTGTTTGATTTAAGAATGTTTTCAGTGCAGATTTGACAAAACGCAAAGAAGGTACCAATGTAAGATTTCTGACATAATTATAGCACTCAACCCGAGGTTTAAGAATCTGAAGTGCCTTCCAAAATCTGAGAAGGGTGAGGTACGGAGCATGCTTTCAGAATCTTAAAAGAATAATACTCTGATATGAAAACTATTGAATCCAAACTCCCAAAAAAAGAAAATCAACCCTCTGCTGGTGGTATTTGACTTAAATGATAAAAATGAAAGTGTATCAGTCCGTACTGCTTTGGATCAATATGATGCAGAACCCATCATTGACATGGATGCCTGTCCTCTGGAAAGGTTCCCAAAGCATGAAGGGACATATTAATCTTACCACAGCTGGCAAGTAAATATCTTGTGATGTTGGCTACAACCATGCCATATGAATGCCTGTTCCCACTTTTAGGTGACATTGTAAACATGAAGCAAGCAGCATTATCTCCCATAAATTTAAATAAAACTTGCTTATCTGAGCTATTGGCTGAACAAAAAGTAGGACTTAGTGGACTTGTAAACTCTGAAGTTTTACATGGTTTTATTTTTTGAGAGTAGTTATTTTTGTACATAATTCTACATTTGTAAATTCAGTTTTCATGATAAGTACTTATATTAGGTGAACTGAAAAAATATTTTTACAGTGCAAATATTTGTAATAAAAAAATTAAAAATTTATCATTATACACTATGAATTCTTGTTTGAAATTGAAATTAATATATTTGAAATGTAGAAAATATCCAAAATATTTAAATAAATGGTATTCTATTACTATTTAACAGTGATTAATTATGCAATTAATTTTTAATCACTTGACAGTCCAAATAATATGAATGTGTTTATTATTTCTATAAAATTCTTCATGTACCACAAAGACAATTTAGAAGTAAGGTTTCTTATGACTGTAATGAAAAATATTCCAGAGAGGTACATTGCTGTGAACTCTTTCTTATGAGACTTTCCTCTTATAGGATCAATAAAAAGGACAATGTCCAAGCTGTCTTGCTTCCTTATCCTGCAGTGCATGCAATAGGCTCACAAATTAAGATTCCCCTGCAATAATATTTTAGTCTCAAGATTAAATGTGAACTACATGTTTATTATCATTAGAATCACCATAGAAATCAAGTAATAGTTCTCAAAGTAGCCCAAGAGATAATTAATCCTTTGGGAGCCACAACTCCCAGAATGCCCAAGGAACTGTCATTTAAAGTGAGCCCATTATTTTCAATGACTTGGCAAGACAGTGTGAATCAAAATTTCAGCCTGATACACGAGAGGTTGCACATAGCTTATTACTGTTAATTGTCTCACTTCTTTGCTGCATACACTTCCAATAGCATAACATGTATCTGTGAGTCTGAGGAAAGTTTCGCACATAGTCACTAGATGAAAGTTATCTCACAGAAAGCTCAGGAAACACTTTCCTTGTCTTTTACTTTTAATTGTTATTAAATTGTCATTCATATTTCTTTCTTCAATGGACACAGTTTCTAATTTTTCAGTTCTATATTTCACCACAAAATGCATGGTCTAAAGCAACACTTCTCAAACTGGAATCAGGAAAAAAACTCCAGTGGGTCTGTTCTGCTGATGAACTCCTCCCTACCTCATCCCAGGATTCTTACCAGCCCTTCTTCAGCATGACTCTTGGAAGTGGCCATCAGGTTCCTGCAGCAGCCCCTACATGCAATAATGACAAAGGATGGTCTATGTGCTGCCCCCACCTGACTATGCAGCTCCCATTGGCTGGGAACCACAACCAATGAGAGCTGCAGGGGCAGTGCCTGTGAATGAAAGGGCAGCAAATAGAGCCTCATCTAGGAGCCACAGGGACCTAGTGGCTGCTTCTGGGAGATGTGGTAAATGCTACTGAGACCTCACACTCCTTTCTGCACCCAATCCCCCACCTCAGCCTTGAGTCCTACTCACACTCAAACTCTATGTCAAAGTCCATCTCCCACACTAGACCTCAGTCCAGAGTCCCCTCCAACACCCAAAATCCCTTCCAGAGCCTGCATCTCCCCAACACCCCAACCCTCTGCCCCAGCCCAGAGTCCCCTCCTGCACCCTAAACTGCTCATCCCCAACCCCACCCCACAGCCTGCACCCCCAGCTGGAGTTCTCACTTCCCTTCTGCACCCCAACATCCTGCTTCAGCTCAGTGAAAGTGAGTGAGGTTGAGGGAGAGCAAAGCAGCAAAGGAAGGGTGGATGGAGTAAGTGGGGAAGGGGTGGAGCCTCAAAGAACAGGCAGGGTAGAGCTCCCCAAAAACTTGTAAATTAAAATAGGGGTGCTCAGTTTGCCAAAGTTTGAGAACTGCTAGTCTAGAGTGGTTCTCAAACTGTGGGTTGGAATCCCAAAGTGGGTCATGGCCTGACCCTTAACAGGGTTGCCAGATTGGCTGGGTCCCAAGGCTGAAACCCAAACCCCACCGTCCAAGGCCCAAGTCCCATCACCCAGGACCAAAACCTGATGTATTCTGCCCCCACACTGCTACTTCTCCCTACCCTCAGACTGCCCCTTCTGACCAAGGCTCTTCCTCAAACCACCTCTTCCTCCCCTCAACCGCAAACCCACTTGTTCTTTTCTACCCCCTCTCCTATTTGCTCACCTGTGTGGGTGGTAAAAAGAAGTGGGCTGCCTATCCCCACTTTGGCACTCCTGTTGTAATTATTAAAGAAAATGATGATGCTTTAGTGTTAAAACTTCTGCAAGGAACTGAGGGAAAAGTCTAGTCTGACTTTTGACTAGATGTTCTGGCCTGCCCAATTCTTGGCCTTTTACTTGCATTTTTAAATTTTAAAGCAAATAAGTTCACTTTCTTGGTCTGATGTGACATTCATCCCCTCTGTTTCCAGCTGTTCTGTTGATGCAGCAATAACTGATATGTCTGAGATGTACTGACTTCCGTGAGAAAATGTAGCCACAACTAACACAGATTCTGCTTCCTACATAGCTACATTTGCATAGAAACTGGAATCCAGTCAGAAACTGGAACTGCTGCATATTACCTGTCTTGCTCATCTGCTTATCTTTGCACTGTCAGCAGCTACTGCCACGGAAGAAATAAAAGACAGAAAATCGCGAATCATTGGATTTCTCGCCACAAAGAGAGCAAGAGGCACAACGTGAGTGAGGATACTTCCATGGGTAGCAGGCATAAGAGACCAGGGGTGCACCTCTCTCATCAGCTGTCCCATTGCCTTTGGAGTAAGCTGCCACCAAAAGGGTGCTTGAGCCATGGCCCAGCATGTGCTATGCCCCAAGACCCTACTCCCACGTGCCATCTTTCCCCAAGACCCCTTCCTCTCTCTGCCTCCTGTTGTCCCCATTCCATCCACATGGGAGCCTTGAAAAAGGCAATGAAGAGGTGTTTGTGCTAGGGAAGCAGCTTTCAGGGAGGAGACAAAGAGAAGTACACAAGCATTGAGTGGCAAGGGGAGGAGGCAAGAGCTGTGAGTGACAAGTGGGCTTCTGGGAGAGGGAGCAAAGAGAAAAACACTAGCACTGAGTGGCTAAGGGAGGAGTAAAGAAGTGTGAACAGTTTTTGGGAAGCCTGGGGGAAAGGAGCAAAGTGGTGCAAGGAGTTTGGTTGACATCCTAGAAGTGTCTACATAGCATGGTTGCAGTTCACCCTTGGTCAAAGCACCAACCTTAATTAAACCTTCAGAACAAGAATTAAGTGATGATCCTTTGCCCCAAGACAAGAAATTTTATTGTAATTTGGTTCAAAAGTTTCAGAGGGGGCCTGTAACTGAAAAAAAACCTTAAAAATCAACCAATGGTCCTGCACAACCTTAGAGACTAACAACAAATGTAGGTATATCATGCCCTTTCGTGGGCGCAACCCACTTGTGCAGATGAAAGAATTTCATTGTAATATTCCCGGATTCATTTTACATCTGTTGCTTTGTGATATATTCATAACATGTTCAAAAGCCAGGAAGCTTCACTGACAGAGGTACTCACCAAAAATAAAAGAGGGGCAAAATTAAAGTGAGAGCTAATGGAATAGCTTCCCATAACTTTTGTAAGGTGATTTTTGCATGGAAGCAGTTTGTGACAATGCAGCAAAATAAAAAATTCCTAACAGGGCAGGATGTTTTTAAAACATAAAATAGTAGATAAAATAAAAGACTGCTTTCTTTTTTGCCAGCTACTGCAATGTTGCAACTGATTGGTCAATATCTTATACTAGGATAATGAAATGAAACTATCAGAAATTCTTGCTCAGAGTGTCTACAGAAAGAACTACATGAAAATATAGGGCCAGTTTCACTGGCTGCTTTGAACCAGACTAGCAATGCAGAGCAGCCATAAAGCTGGTTAAACCAGGTTTATGGCTGTGTTGCATCACTCGAGTGGTGCAGAACACCTGAGCGCATCAGTAAATCTGACACTGCACAGTAGTTCTTCTTTTCTTTCTATTAAAGATATTATTGGGTTTGTACAGCCACAGCAGTGAGCTGTATACACCCTGATGTATGAAATCACTGCACAGAGAATACTGATAGCTGTGCAATTACTGCTGTGCTCTAGTTCAGCTCTGTCCTGCTATCAGCCAACCAGGGAAGGAAATTTAAAGGGGCTATGCAAACAGAAGGAGAATGCTTCCTTACCCACTGCTCTGCTGTGACACTGAGATAGGAAAAGGAGATGGAGCTCACTGGCATGAAGTCTGCTTCCCTTCACTGGCCCATAGGATGGAAGAGAATGAGCCCCACTTGGGAAAGCTAGTTCCTCACAGCAGTGGGACCTAGGAGCATTCCATGACTTGTGATAAAGGCTGTGCTGTGAAAACTTCATCTCTAACATTCCAGCAGCTCCCATGCCCTACATAGCTCCAGAAATGTGGGACAGGTAGCAAGGGTGCCATTTCAGAAGGGTAGGGGGGGCAGCAGCTGTGTGTTCCTGGATGCAGCTAGCTTTTCAATCCCATCCCCAGACACTAAAGGAGTGAGGGGAAAGTGCTTGAATTCTGTGCATGCCTCTCACACCTGCTGGTGAAGGGAGCTCACCAGCCAGGTGTGAGAGGCATGCATGGAATTCAAGCACTTTCCCCTCACTCCTTTAGTGTCCGGGGAATGGAATGAAAAGCAAGCTGTGTCCCAGAGCGCATGACTGCTGCTCCCTCCACCCTTCGGAAATGGCACCTTGCTAGGTATGCTGAGCAGAGAATGTTTCAAGCTGCCACTAAGATTTTCAAGCCCAAGTCAAGCATTTAGCCTCTCAGCTCCCATTATGCTCATTAATTTCAGCAAGAAGCTGAATCCCTATTCAGCTTTGCAAATCTCACTCTCAGTGTGAGAGTTGTCTGCCCCAAGCACAACTCCACAATGCCCGGTCCACTAGCTTTGAAAAGCATTCAGTCTGAGCTTTGTGCTGTTGGCTAAACCTTTCCTTTGGATAGGAACTCGCTGTGCCCCTCCCCCACTTAATTCCAAAACCTCGACTTCATTAGGTCAAACCACAATATTACAGGCAATCTGCAAAAGAGAACAACTAAGTTAGTGCCCTTTCTTGCCATCATCATGATGTTTAAAAAGGGCTTTTCTGCTCTTGGGGGCATTTTCATTTGAACAAAGCTTTTCTATTATGTGATGTATACATCAATACACATACACACACACACACACACACACACACACACTGGATATAGCCATGGACCACATGGCTGCAAGTTAGTCAGAGGTTTATCCAGAAACTTTCCATCCTTAACCCTTCTGCCTCTTCTTTTACATGCCAACCATCAGTGACTGCATTCAGCCTCATGAACTTAGATACCATTTATAAGCCAACTCCTGTGCCTAGTCTCATAGTTATGACTACCAGTATATCTTCACATTTGCTACCAGCTAAAACTCCAAATGCTGAAAACAGAAGTCCTGATCTTCTCCCTGAAAACTCCTCCTTCTATCACTAATCAAAATATCCATTATTGTTCTCATTGTGAGACTTACATGGTTGGTGTTGTATTTGATTCTTCTCTCTCCTCCCTACTAACTCTGGCCATGTCATATTCTGTTAGTTTTTCCTTTATAACATCTCAGAAATCAATTCGCTTTCACCCTTTCTACTCAAAATAATTAACGTCTAGGCAGACTGCAAAGAACTACAAAAAGATCTCTCAAAACTGGACAACAAAATGGCAAATGCAATTTAATCATGATTGATGTGTAATATACATTGGAAAACATAATCAGAAATATATGTATCAAATAATGAGGTCTAAATTAGCTGTTACCAGTCAAGAAAGATCTTGGAGTCATTCTGTACAGTTCTCTGAAAACATCCACTCAATGTGCAGCAGCAGTCAAAAAAGCAGAATGTATGGAATCAGTAAAAAAGGGATAGATCAGGCCTGCACAACTCAGAAAGTGACGAGGGCCATATTACTCCAAAGAAAACAGCTGTGGGCCACAAGTAGAGATGCTCTCCCAAAAAATACCAGACGCATGACTAAAAATTTTGTTGAGCAAAAAAAAAAAAAAAACCACCATGTGTCTCCACTTGGCCCCCTGGCATTTGTCTTTCCTTCACACTGCCCCTTGGTGTCTTCCCCTTTCTCTTGACCTGCCCCCGTCCCCTCAGCACAAGCCCCTTTCCCTCCCCTACCTGGCTTCTGCCTTTTTGAATCTGGCGGTCACTGGCCATAATGTCATGACGTCACGCCAGCATCCTGGCGTCTGCTGGCATCCCGCCCTCTGGCTCAAGCCCCGTCTCTTCGCACCAGAGCTGCACACAGGCAGCCCAGCAGCGAGAACCACCACACTGCCCCCTCTCCAAGTGGCGCTGAGTTCCTCCACCCAGCCGGTGGATCGGATGGGGCCACTTTGCCTGTAGTTGTCACGGACTGCACAGTGAGCCCCTGTGGGCCTCATGCGGCCCTCGGGCCGTATGTTGTGCAGGCCTGGGATAGACAATAAGACCAAAAATATCATAATGCCTCATAAAAATCCATGATATGCCCACGTCTTGAATATTCATGCAGATGTGGTTGCCTCATCTCAAAAAAGTTATTTTGAAATTGGGAAATGTTTAGAAAAAGGACAACATTTATCAGGGATATGGAATAACTTCCATACGAGAAGAAGTTAATAAGATTGTGACTTTTCAGCTTGGAAAAGAGATGCGTAGGGGGCATATAACTGAGGTCTATAAAATCACGATTGGTGCAGAGAAAGTAGATAACGAAGTATTATTTACTCCTCATAATATAAGAACTGGCAGTCACCAGATGAAATTAATAGGCAGCAGGTTCAAAACAAATAAAAGGAAGTATTTCTTCACACAATGCAAAATCAACTGAGGAACTCTTTACCAAAGGATGTAGTGAAGGTCAAGACTATTAAAAAAGAACTAGATAAATTCATGGAGGTTAGGTCCATCAACGGCTATTAGCCATGAAGCCATGTTTGACAGTAACTAGGAATGAGTGACACAGAAGGGCTCACTTTGGGTACATCTATACTGCAGAGAAGATTGAAGCTGCTGCTGTCAATCTTCCAGGGTTTGACTTAGCGGTTCTTGTTAAAACAGCTGATTCAGACTGAGAGGGTCACTCCAGTCAATGCTGGTAGTCCTGCTTCCACGAGAGTAAGGGAAGTCGAAGGAAGAGTGTTCTCCCTTTGACTTCCTGCAGTATGGACAGCACCAAAAGTCTAGTTAAGGTACTTCAACTTCACCTATGCAATTAATGTAGCTGAAGTTGCATATCTTAATTCGACCTTGTCCTGTAGCATAGACATACCCTTGATAATTACCTGTTCTGTTCATTCTCTCTGGGGTAATTGGCATTGGCCACTGTTAGAAGACAGGATACTGGGCTAAACGGACCTTTGCTCTGACCCAGTACGGCAGTTCTTTTGTAAACTCCAACGCTTGTCCATACCTTGACATTTATTTGCCTCGGTTACTGAAACATCAGACCGATTCTGAGATTGTCAAATTTGCATATGAATTCCAACTGAGAATTTTGCACCCTGGTTTTGAAAGTCTTTTTTGGTTTTGGTTTTGGCTTTGGATATTCTCAACTTCTTTTCTACATCTACACTGATTTAATAGGCTCTGATGTAAAAAAACCCGTCTCTGTACCCCTATTACCTGTTTTTTTTTTTACCCTCCATGCATCTCATGAAGTGAGTTGCAACTCATGAAAGCTTATGCCATAATAAAAGTGTTAGTCTTTAAGGAACCATTGGCTTATTTGTTGTTTTTATTGAAACAGACAACATGACTATCTCTGAAACTTGAAAAATCCCAGACCCCTTCCAAATTTCAAGACATTCCAAACATTTTTAAAGTTTTCAAAATGATGTATTTTCCTAAGCCTTTTTCATGGAAATGAATGCACTGCTTTAGTTGAACAAAAAATAAATTCAGCAGAGGCTGACACCTAGCTGGAACATTTCAGAGCAAATGTCAAAGGTTGGCAGTTATAAGAAACTGAAACAAGGTCTTATGAGCAGCGTTGGAAAATCTAAATCATTGGCAGTGCTATCAGCCCCACTGATAATAATTAGCTAGTGGGAATGTTAGTCTTGACTTCAATGGGAACAAAAAATGGGCCCTTAGGTGCATATAACTCTTAATTAAAGCACTGGGAGTAAGATACTTAAGTACCTTCATGTGATCTAGGTCTAGCTAGTACCCATCTTCAAATATGTGTGCATATGTGCATATAACTTTACTTACAAGAGTAGTGCCACTGAAATGGGACTACTCACTTCTAAGCTATTTTAAGTATTTTCAAGAAAAAGATTGTCAGCTTGTCCAGGAGTTAAAAGTACTTTTCTCTACCCATCTCTCTCTTTGCATAGTGACTGGGGTTCAAATAATGCCAGAAGTCATGATAGCAATAATATGCACTTATAGATATATATTTCATGATATGATATTCCTTTTCCTTTGCTGCAGTCTGCAGTTCCTATCTTACTCTACTGGCTAGACTACTGGTATAGCTGGCTCATTGGTGAAAAACAAACAATTCAGTTAAAATACTTTCAGAAAATAAACACAATTTAGACAGTAAGTACAAGACATACTGAGAAATAACAGGACTTTTGTTTGTTTAGAAAACAGAACTTCCTTATGTGTATTACATATAACACCACAGACTATCCCACATGGAAGAATTAAGAAATCAAATATACTTTTCATTGTTTATGCTCTTTTATTACTTTTTTTTTTTTTTTGGCCTTTCAGTTTGCACAATGAATATAAACTAGTCAATTTCTGTTTATGGTCCACTTTGGAACCAGTTTCAGTTTCTCAGGCCGTAGCCCAATTCTGCAATATTTGGATTGCAAACCTTGCAGACCACATGCATTTGCTTTTCTAAAATCTGTCTGTGCGTTGGAATTTTTAAAAAGTGGAAACATTTCTTGCAGGTTCTGTCTCTATTGTTATTACAGAACCAAAATTTGAGGTAAGCAAGCTAACATTTTTTTCTAGATGTAATTTTTATTTTCCCATACTTCTTTAGTTAGAAATTTGAAAATTAAATTCCTCTCCCAATGATTTTCCATGAAGAGGAATTCTCTCTCTCTCTCTCTCTTTCTTTCTCTCTGAATTGGAATTCATTCCTGGTATTCCTCTTGGGGCAGTGCAGCTACAGGCCAGCTCACAGTCAGAGATTAATCTGAAGGCTCATTCTCATACTAAGGACTGATCCAAAGTCAATAGGTGCTTTTCCATTCACTTCGGTAGAATTTAGATCAGCCCCTATGATAGCACATCCCTCTTGAGAGGTGCACCAGAATACAATAGTGGCAATCCAGACAGACTCTGTTAGCTGATTACTCTGTATTTTTCTTTATCTATCTGAGAATAGAATCTGTCCCATTTATTTTTAAGTTGTTTGACATTGGAAAAGGAGAATATGCAAAGGCCTTATTCTTAGCTGTGGTACTAATGGCAAGAGGTAGTTAAGAAGGAAAAGGTCAAGGGAGCACTGAGCATGCATGAAAAGGAAGACAAGGGTTTTGTCAACACTGACAATTGAGCAACAAAGCTTTTGTCATACACAGGTGCTTAAACACACACACGCCCCTGAACAACAAAAGCTTTACCAGGGGAAGTGCTTGTCTAAACAGTGTTTTGTCCTGCCAACAAAGCAAACACAGTTCATATGGCATGGAAGTTTTTTGTCAGCGGAAGTGCCACCAAACTGTATTTATACTGTGCATCTTTCTGCTGACACAGCTGTGTCGCTAATAGCTGTGTAGTGTGGACATGCCCAGAGAAACAACTGGATAATTTGAAATGATGCAGTGGCTTTCCAAAGCCTTGTTTACTTGGGGTAGAATGCCAGGGAGCTTTCAACTCATAATGCAGTTAAAGCACAGGTCCTACAATCATGCAGAACTTTTTGTGGTAAGTTGAGACAATAATATCCAGCAAAAAATTATATATTATATAGCAACTCCTACAGCTTTTATTTATGCTCAGAGCCTTCTACCAGGAAGTAGGAGCTGTAGTTGTAAAAAGAGTGCTGGTTTGGCATGAGCTGCATTAACTGCAATAGAAATATGCTGAACATGGCAGTCAGAGAGACTGCTTCCTTGCTCTATTCTTCACTTTGTACCCCTTCAAATCCACTCCAGGATTGAAAAGACCTAGCAACGTGGAGTTCAAGTGGAAAGGGTTATATAGGAAACTGGGAAAAGTCACTGTTTCCCCTGTTCTATTTCAATACCATGTAAGATGATGGAAAGGGAGAGGAGCAAAGCCACTGACTCATTATAAAACAGAGCATGCAGCAGTCCAGCAGCAAAAGTGGTAGTATAGCAGTGAGTTAATCTCGCTTCAGGCTTATGAGCTTGGACAGCTTGTAAAGAATAGAGGATTCTGCATGCTAGACAGAATTTTTCCAAGTATGTCTGTCGATACATAAATTGTATCACAAATCAGATGGATCAGAGGTCATGGGAACACTGTCTAAAGGGATAATAATTTGATTATACAAAGTACCTTCTACACACCATCATAATTGTGTCCCCTGGCCTGAGATGTATATTTGTTAACTTTAAGTTTCAACTAGCATTTCATACGCAATTCTGATATCGTACTTCTCAATTATCTTTTGTAAAAAACAACAAAAAAGATTTCTTTTAAATCTAATCTTGTTTTGTTTTGAACTGTGAAATGGTTTGTGGAGAGAGAAAGGGTGGTCTATGAGTAAGACACAGAGCTGCATTTCTAGAGTTCTCTGTTCGGTTGTTAGCTTTACCAATGACTTCCTGCTTGACCTTGGGCAAGTCATTTGGGAAAGATTTTCAGAGATACAAATGGGAGATAGGCACCATTGAAAAATCAGCAGGAGTCGGATGTCTAACTTCCATGTGTGCCTTTAAAATGCCTCTCTTAATCTCTCTATGCCCCATTTCCCTCTCTGTGGAATGGGGATAACCCATCTTGCCTTGCTTATCTGGGCACTGTGAGGCTGTTTGCTATAAGCACAGATCCTACATGGGCAAGTGTCATTTACATGTTTATGGTCACCATTTTCAGAAGGACTCAGCCCATTGAAAGAGACTGGATTTTTATGATTGCTCAGGTGCTTTTAGGTACCTCAATAAGTGGCCAGATTTTCAGAAGTGCCCAGAACTTTGAAAGCTGAGGTGGTAAGTGCTGGGTGGTTTTAAAAATCTGATCCTTATTTAGATGGAAGCTGAGAACCTTCAACAATCTGGCCTCCACATGTGGTCCTTGTAACCTTTTGGGCATTGGTCCTGAGCACAACACTGATGACAAGGGGGTTGCCTTAGTGGCAGTGTGTACAGTATGTGTAGCTACACACCATAATGAAAAGCAGGAATATTCCATTATGTGATGTATAGCTTCATGTGTCAGTGAAAGACTCTGGACAAAGGGAGTTAGATGGAAAGCCTTTAGCAGCACTTTGCTACTAGAGCATTTCACTGCAGCAAAGAAAATCTCCAACCATGGGAAGGCAGTAAGGAAAGATTCTGGCAGTGGGGAGGCAACAGGATACTCCTTTGCCTAAAATAGTAGTGTATACAGGAAGACACTACTTGGGAAAGTGTGTAACTGTAGAATATGCAGTCACATACATACCCACCCCTTTCAGGCATGTTTCTGTGCTATTCAACTAAGCCATGCCTCACTGTCTATACAGGTATTTATACGCATGCTAGGGCTATTTGAGAATGTACACTACATGCCACCAAAGCAGCATGCAGCTTCTAGACCGCTTGTTAATTCCCTCATCTCATGTCTCCCACCTCCAGCATGGGAGCAATTTGGGAACCACACTTCTAGTCAGGGACTTTTAGCATGCCTGAGGGCATAGAGGAGGGGCATGACCTTTACAATCATCTTCCTGGAACCAGCTGAGAAGAAAGCACCCTGCTGGGTTGCTACCCCAATTATATAATAGTTTTAAATAAAGTTGCAGCCTCCACATTAACTATATTAGAGTGTGTGCTACTTCTTTCACCCACATCAATAATAGAACAAAGTAGCAACACCAACCAAAAATCAGGCTATGTTAATTTAAAAAATAAGACAAGTGTATTGCTGGATAATGGTGCTCTAATGCTCAGCCACAAAATTCAAGTGTTCATAAACAAAGTGATCAGAGGTCAAATATGTTATTTTTAAAATGTAGCAGGCGGATGAACCCTGAGCTAATATCCAAGGACATCTCAGGCACTGATCCACTGCACATTCCAAGGAGGAATGAAATATTAATATATACCATGAGTAGTTTGTTACAGATCTTGTGACAAATCTGTTAGAGCCAGATCCTGCAGTCTTCACTCCTGCAGAGCTCACATTAATTTCAAAAGAAGTCTTGTCGGGGTAAGGACAGAATAAGAACAGCAGGACTTGGTCCTCTGTGCAAAATGTTCAGAGCTTTGAAACAGTGCTTTGAAAACCTGCTGAGACTGTTAGGTTTGATAAGTATTCATTTAAACTTCATCTTCAAACTACACTGTATAGGTACATCACATGTTCTGTATGTTTCATGTCATGAAAAACACTTAATGCCAGAAGAGTCTTGTAATATCTTGCAAGGAATGTTTTATTCCTCCTAAAGTGTATAAAGCAAAGATTAAGAGGCAGCATTATAGGCTGCAAAATCATCTATTTTCTGGAAACAGAATTTGCTGGACCTGTCCTTGTCATGGGCATAAGCATAATGCTTTTAATAATCTCCCATTCCATAAGTGATGTGTTTGCATCAAAAAGATGGATATGCTAGAGTTGGCAGAATTTTTTAAGGCCTGTTAATTTTTAACTTTGTTCTTTTGGTGCCACCTAGAGGATTAAATCTCCTTCTGCAAAGTGAGAAAGAAAGGGCTGTGTTATTTTTCAAAAGTTTCCTTTGAAAACAATCTTGGGTTAACAGCACTTAGAGCGCTATCACCTCAGAAACTCTTTCTCTGTGTGTAGCAGATTAATGCAATGTGTGCATATGTTTGGTTTGTAGAATATAAAAGGAACCCTATGGATTGGAGAAACAGTTACATTATAGACAAATATAGCTATTTAAAAAAAAAAACCTTTCCCAATAAAAACATCTGTAAATTGATCTTGAGAGGAATTTTCAGATTGCTTGCTTGAGAACAAATAGCATAAAAATCAAAGATGATTCCAAGTAAGCAGGTGCACAGAGGAAAGGCTGCCTTGCCAGCCTTGCAACACTCTGCCAATATGACAGACCCAGCAGCAACTTCAGGACCATCAGCACAACTGGCTGACATCTTATCTGTCTCCTGTGAAAAGCCAACTATGCCACGTTAGGCTATCATTGCCTAGAAAAGCACAACATGAAACTCACTAAACACAAAGTGACAGAAAATCATTGTAATAAAAGTATTTTCTAGGTAGTATGGATAACTTTAATGGGGCCCTGGCTTTGTAAAAATCACAAGCCAGACGCTCAACTGGTATATAGACTCTGTCACTTCATTGACTTCAAGTGATTTGTGCCAACTGAGGATCTAGCCCAGTAAATACAGTTTCTCACCTCATCCTAAAATGTAATTCAATTAAACTAAAAGAGAAATTAAGCTTATAAAGGGTACATGCAAATGCTAACACACCTAATCATGAATTCAATTTGGCTTGATTACTAAGCTACCTATCTGCCCCTGTAGTACCCATTAAACCTTAAAATCCCTGTAGGCAATTCAATGAAAGTCTGCTTTGAAAAATCTCCTTTAACAGACAGTTCACCTAATTTTCTTACTACTGGTTTTAAAATGAGAACCTTGTGTACAGAAGAAAACAGGTACACTCCAAATTGAAAAAAGATTAAACATCTTATAAGAAATCCTTCTTTTGAATATAATATTTTAGTGAATGATACTTTCTGTACTTCAGCAGAAGATTAGCTGTCATAATACATTATTTCCCTCTGCCTGAAAAGGAAATAACTGAAACTTGCTTAACTAAACAGGCCAGCTAAAAGGTACAACTGAGATGAGCCTAACCTTGTCTGATATGCCCAAGGATACCTCTGAAAAGCTGCCATAACATGCAATAATTTGATAGTCTCAGCTGCATTTAGCCTGTGTACTGTAGAAGGAGATAAGAATAATATTAAATTCTTGCTGGTGCTCACTTTGCATGCTATGGAGACTGGCGGTGATGTTTTATAAAAAGGTCTTAAATACTAAATTGGAATAATAATGAAAAAAACTGGGTTATTTTAGTTTACTCAGAAGGTCAATCTTGTCCTTGTGATATCAAAGTCAAATAAAACATTTCATTTTCTTACTGTGGCAGGTATTTTAGTGATAAATCCTTTGTCTTCTCTAAACCCTCCAGATCAAATGAGCTCATGTTAAATGCAGTTTTTCTCTCTCAGGTCATCCCAGTTAATAACCAGGTATGCTGGGGTCATCAGTACAGGAATGATTCACACATTTCTGACCCTTGTTTAACTTTTTTTACATTGTTTGCATCAGACCAATATGTTTCACCATTCTATTTCATAGCCATAAGGATATGCAGCACCTAAAGGAGCTGTTGTTAAATGAAACAGTTCAAAAGACATTACAATTATAAATATATTTCATTTCCAGAGCCTCTATGCTTATTTTTACATTGCCTACTAACAGTTAATGATGGTTTCAAGAACAGACTTTTTTATTCAAGAACTCCATACCTCATTAAGTGTTATTGTGGAAAAGTAGCCAAGTTTAAAAGTTGTCAATCAGTTTTCTTTTTAATGACAAAGCTGTTCAAATGGTACTATAATAGCAAACCAAATCTTGCTTCCCTTAGTCACACTAGTAGTCCCACTGCTGAAGAGGGCTACTACTTACATGAGGGGAAGCAGGATTGGTTTATAAGCCCAGATCCTCAAAGGTATTTAGCCACTTAACTCCTGCTGATTTCAATAGGATCTTGGAGGCTATATACCTTTGAGGAGTTGGGCCATAATTTAGATTCTCTCCTCTCCAAAATGATTAGGGGGTTGGAGCACGTGACCTATGAGGAGAGACTGAGGGATTTGGGTTTGTTTAGTCTGCAGAAGGAAAGAGTGTGGGGGGATTTGATAGCAGCCTTCAACTTCCTGAAGGGAGGTTCCAAAGAGGATGGAGAGAGGCTGTTCTCAGTAGTAACAGATGGCAGAACAAGGAGCAATGGTCTCAAGTTACAGTGGGGGAGGTCTAGGTTGAATATTAGGAAAAACTATTTCACTAGGAAGGTGGTGAAGCAACTGGAATGGGTTACCTAGGGAGGTGGTGGAATCTCCATCCCTAGAGGTTTTTAAGTCTTGGCTTGACAAAGCCCTGGCTGGGTTGATTTAGTTGGGATTGGTCCTGCTTTGGGATAGGGGGCTGGACTTGATGACCCCCTGAGGTTTCTTCCAGTTCTGTGATTCCTACACTTGAGCACAACTTGATATAGGAGCTGGCCATCAGGCAGCTGATTATGGTTCCCTGATTCTCAGGGCCAGCTGTAGCCCCAACTTGACTTACACCCTCAGCTGGCTACACTGACTTGTGCCGCTACTGTAAGTGCCTACCCAATGAAGTATTTGAATAGCAGAGTTCCATTCCCCTAGCCCTCTCCAGTTCTTCATCCTTGATACTTACCCTACTTCAGGAGAGAGGAGGCCACAGTGCAGTGCCTACTTATGTAAGCTGGACATTACTCTTCGAAGAGGAGAATTCTTGATGGGCCTTTATGGACAGATTAGAGCCTGAGTGAACAATGGCCTATAATTGTGTAGATAATCTGGCCCTAAAACTCCAATACTGACAACAATCAAGTGCATGCTTAATGTTAGGCACGTGAGTAATCCCACTAAAATTGATTCCATTGGACTGCTCACATGCTCCAAAATGAACACATGCTGAAGTGTCTGCAGAATCAGGGTCTAATATTAAGCTCCTGCTCCCACAGACATTGACTCTCAGAAGCAGGAACAGACCCAAAATAATCCTAGAACATTGCATAATTGTATACATGTCTTGCTTTTCCATTTTAAATTTGTATCTTGACCTACCTAAAGAGCAAATGTAATGTTGTAAGTGCCACACAGTGACTGTGATTAACCACAATTTGTTTTCTTTATTGAAAATCCATTGTCTGCATGCTACCAGCTGTGAAATTATGCAATAAGCCATAATTAAACAATGAAAGAGAATAACCCAAATTAGTTAGGTGAGATTTGGTGCAGTGAGAAGCACAAGGTGACTTTTTATGTTTTATCAGCACAAAGCAAGAACAACAAAATACAACCATGTAGATTATGCTTTAAAAAGTCCACTGTCATTGTCTGTAGATTACTACCAAAGATCAACTTGCACTACAGAATAACAATGGTACTAAATACAGACTGTACGGGCCATTTCAGTTTGCCTTACTCATGTGAGGAATACCTTCAAAGCTAAAGAGATTCCCCATGTGAGTAATAAGTAGGTAGAGTTCCGTATGCATATTTAACTCAGCATGCTACTTCTGTTGTTAGGGAACTGATTCTCAGTGAACAAAATGTATATTACTGTAATTTTATAGACACTACCATTGATAATTAAACCCAATGGCAGGTATTGGGCCTGTTGCTATTTGAAAGTCATGTCATAGCATTTTTTTCATAAAGATATAATTACACAAATGTACAATAGTGTTGCACAACTGTGTCTTTAATGCATGCCTTTAAAAGCTCATCTCCTTGGACACTGCCAGTTATCTATTTGCAGCAACACTTCAACTACAGCTCATCTATATGATCTTGTCTGTCAAATAGGCCTTTCAACTTTATTTACTGCTGGATTTCTCAGGACGTTGTTTTTGCTTTTTCCGGATGTGCTGTGGCTGGTGGTATTATCCGTGGTTTAGCAACCTGACCAGGTTTAATAGCAGGCATCTCTTCACCATGTTTGTACACACTTACAGTGATATCCACTGTTTCCCCACCATACTTGTTCTTGACATTGATGCTATATTTGCCTGAGTCCTCTGAGGACACTCCCTTAATTGAGAAGCTGGCAACATTTCCATGTTCCAGTGAAACTGAATAATGTTCATTAAGTTCAAATGTCTTGTCATTCCAAAGCCAGATCACTTCAGGATCAGGGTTTCCAAATACATTACAGGTTAGATTCAAAGTCTAAGGAAAAGAAAAAATCATGTTAGGCATCAGTCAAGTATAATGTTGATCTGAACACACCATTTGTTACCACACTTATATATTAGGAGCAAAAGAAAGACAGAGGAAAGTGTAGGTCCTTTACTCAACAGGAAAGCAGAGCCAACAATGGAGAATATCTGGAAGGCTGAGGAATTTAATATCTATTTTCTATCAAGCTTGACTAAAATCAATCTTGACTAAAAAGATAAATTATGACGAGATATTTAACACCATATTAATAACAAACGGGAAGGACTGCAAGCCAAAATATGTAAATATGTTAGACATATTCAAGTTAGAAGGGCCTGGTGAAATGCATCCAACTTTGCTTCAGGAACTAGCTGAAGCAACCTCAGAACTATTAGTGATTATCTTTGAGCACTCACAGAGAATGGCTTAGGTCCCAGAGCACTGGAGAAAAGCAAATATAGTACCTATCTTTAAAAAGGGGTGGGGGAAAATGATTTTGGAAATTATAGGCCAGACAGCCTAACTTCAGTACTTGGAAAGATAGTCAAACAAATTATTAGGCAATCAATTTGTGAGCACCTAAAGGATAATAGGATAAGTCTGTCATGAACAAATCATACCAAAACAACTTCATTTTCTTATTTAATAGGATATTGGCCTATTGGATCACAGGAAAGAAGCTGTAAAGGTATTATAGCTTGATTTTAGTAAGGCTTTTGACATAGTCCCACATGACATTCTCATAAGCAAAGTGGGAAAAGGGGGTCTTGCAGCCAAAATGTAGTATTTTAGTGTTTTAATAAGTATAATGAAGGCAATAAGTCCTCTATAATGTTTTGCTTATAAATTCTGTTTCACTCCGCTCGCCACCCATCATGACTAGCCGGAAGGAACAGCTTGTGCCATTGCTAGATATGCATTGGGTACGCTGATAAGTTCATACCCCAATGTTAAGCCAGGAAGAGACAAATTAAGTTGTAAAATATTCTTTTTAATGTCTTTAGTAACTTTCTAATCCTTTACAAAATGCAATCCTGCCTGAATTCTCTGTACAATTGTTTGGTGTGAGTAAAGGATGTATACAGAATTAAGGATAGGTGTGAAAGCCAGAAGGAATGGGAGACTTGGAGACACCAGAAGGCAATCAGAAAAGATCCCCCATTATGCCCAATGCTAAGTGAGTAAGCAGACTGACACCATAAAGCATAGGTGTATACCCCTGAAGACAAAGAACCATATAAAGGCAAAGCCAGATGTGGGAAAGGGTTAACAATCACAGCATGACATTGCACAATTCATAGACTCAAATGGGAATTTACAGCTATAAAAATAAGGTGTATTGCCATGATTCTTTGGGTTCAGTCCTACAAAGCCTCAGAGCATTGGATTGTGACCATCAGAGCCTAGCTTGTGTTCAATCTAACTGGCCAGTAGATGGACTTGAGCCACAACAGACTAGTATATAGCTGTGCGCGTGCGTGCGTGCGCGTGCGTATGCATATGCTGCTTTTCATGTTGTATTTTCAATAAACACAGTGGCTGTGTCTAGACTGGCAAGTTTTTCTGCAAAATCAGCCGCTTTTGCGCAAAAACTTGCCAGCTGTCTACACTGGCCGCTTGAATGTCCGCAAAAGCACTGACTTCCTACTGTATGAAATCAGTGCTTTTTGCGGAAATACTATGCTGCTCCCGTTCAAGCAAAAGTCCCTTTTGCGCAAAACTTTTGCGCAAAAGGGCCAGTGTAGACAGCTGAGATTTGTTTTGCGCAAAAAAGCCCCAATGGATAAAACGGCGATTGGGGCTTTCTTGCGCAAAAGCGCATCTAGACTGGCATGGACACTTTTCCGCAAAAAGTGTTTTTGCGCAAAAGCATCCGTGCCAATCTAGACGCTCTTTTCCGCAAATACTTTTAACGGAAAAATGTTTCCATTAAAAGCATTTGCGGAAAATCATGCCAGTCTAGACGTAGCCAAGGTGTTACCTTTTCCCCTGAAAAAAATCGTGTGTGCTTCTTATAATCATAACATTCTAAATGAAATTACTTTAAAGTGGGTGCATAACTGATTGAAAGACTACTCAAAGAGTATTATCACTGTCAGACTGGGAGGATGTATCTAGTGGGATCCTACAAAGGTCTGTTCTGGATCAGGTTCAATATTTTCATTAATGACTGTGATAAAGGAGAGGAGAGTATGTTTATGAAGTTTGCTGGTAAGACCAAGCTAGAAGAAGTTTCAAGTACATTGGATGACAGAACTAGAATTCAAAATGAACTTGAGAAATTAAAGAATTCATCTGAATTCAACGAGAACACAGAATTACACTTAGGAAGGAAAAATCAAATGCATAAGTGCAATATGAGGAATATCTGGCTAAGCAGGAATGCTGCAAAAAAAGGATCTATAGTTATAATTGATCAGAAATGGAATATAAAATCTTAGAATCCATGCAAATTCACATGACTAAAGAATAAGAATCACTGAATCATAGGGATTGAAGGATTTTTTGGGTCTAAACCATCCAAGACAGATGGCTCTTCAGCCTCCTTTTTGAAAGCTTCCAGTGAAGAAGCTGCCACAACCTCCATAGGCACTCTTTTCCATTGGTTCAACATGATGAAGTTGCTGAAGAAGATAAATTAATTCTTAATCATATTAACTGAAGTGTTGTACGTGAGATGGAGGAAGTGACTGTCTCACTACTCATTCTTGAGGCCTCAGTTGCAGTACTGTGTCCAGTTCTGGGTGCCATAGAAACATAAGAAACCTATGGACACACCGGAGACAATCTAATGAAGAGCAGCAAAAATAATAAAAGATTTAGAAAATATGACTTTTAAAAACTAGGCATGTTTAGTATTAAGAAAAGAAGACTGAGGAAAGAGATTGGATAACAGTTTTAAAATATATTAAGGGTTGTTATAGTGAGGGTGGTTATCAATTGTTCTCCATGTTCACTGAAGGTAGGCCAAAAAGCAATCAGCTTAATCTGCAGGTTAGATATTATGAAAAGCTTTCTAAGTGTACTGTTATGCACTGGAATGAGATTTTTAAGAAAAAGATTGGATAAACTCCTGTCAGCGATGGCTTGTGCAGGGAGCTGAGCTAGATGCCTTTTCAAAGTCCCTTCATTTTTATGATTCCACAACATATATAAGGATATTACTAGTTTAAGGGTTCATTTTGAGATTTAACTTTGGCTTCACTAATTAAGTGGTGGCTAATATACATATATTTAGACTTACAAAGATTGAAAATACAGATACAGAATGGTTAAGTACTTTCTAAGTTTCCTTGTTTTTAGACACAAACTTTCCACCATCTTACCAATGACTGTGATTCAATAATAGCCCAAGGGTAACATTGTCTGAAAACGGTAAGTTGAACTGTCATTGCAGTCTTGCCTGCAGCAGACTCCTGACATGCCATTAGTCTAACATGATGTTCAGACAATGATACATTAAAAAACATCTTTGATGTTTCTACATATGCATCATGGGAAATCCTAAGCCAACCACTTCAGATGCAGACCTCCCAAGAATATAACTGGAGATGTTTAAATTCACTGAGAAAGCAATTAATATTATAGACTTTCCAGTAAGTCATCTAGGCTCTGTCTAATGGTTAAACAATAACACTTTATGGAGACTGTGTCTTTATATAAGATGTAGAAATTTAAGTCAGATAGTTATATAACTATGTCTGTGTGTATACACTATATATGTGGTAATGATATCTGTACAATTAATAGAAAACCTATGTGAAACATTGTATAGTCATGTGATTCATTTCAAATAACATGCACCTTTGACTGTTTCCCCTACAGATCTCCCTCCGATGGAGTTATTTCTAATATTTCAGGCCACTGAACAGCTTCAAACATCCACCTTTTTACTAAAAAACTCCAGGCTCTTCCACAAATATCCTGCCTGCTCCTTCATATTCACTCCAGCTCCCCAATTACACATACTCAAGACCCAGAAAGGTAATTGTGAGTGCATATGTGCACAATCATTTACTTGAACTCCAATTAAATGATTCAAGAGCACAGGACTTATTAAAACAGTTCAAAATGAGAAACTTAATAAATGTGTTCAAAACCACAGCACATTAAAATCAGGGGTTATGGGTGCCATGTGATTCCTATGTCAGAGAACTCTCCAGCTTTGGGCCCAATCCTGAAAACAATAATGTATGTGAGCAACTTTTCTTATGGGTAAAAATACCAATATGAGTCAGTGCTTGCAGGATCAGGCCTCAGATTTCATTAAAATAAAAGCGTAGTTTTAAAATGTGACTATTTTCTTAAACAATAATTATGCTGCAGAATTTGAGAGAAAAATGATGGTTAAAAGTCACTATGCCCTCAAAACCCATCAATACTGAAGATTTTTTAAATATGTTAATATTCATAATCAGAGTGTTGCATATATCCCAAACTGTCACTTTTCTATATTTGGGGGGGGTGAAATGGGGGGTGCACTCATCTCTCACAAGTTCAAGTGTGTATGCCTGCATTCTCTGTTTGTTGTGGCTAATGGAGTTTGGGGTGTACCTTCACCCACTTACTACTCCAGTTCCTGGCTCAGGGATCCTGTAGGTAGCGGTGGTCTGAAATACCCTTTTAAATGTGTTGCTGCTATAATTCTCTGAGCCACTTCCCCATTGTTCCAGTACATTCTTCACCCTTACGTCAGGCTTTGTCCCAGTGGAGTCCCAGTAGTCAGCCCAGAACACTATCTGCTCTCCTCCAGCTGTAGCAAAGAACCACTCTTGCTCTAGCCCTACAGCTCTTTTTATACTGACCTGCTGACTCCTGATTTGCTGCTTCCCACACGACACTCTAGGCAGCTTGGAGGACCTATTTACTGCCTTTTTCTTGGGTGGAGTGTGGCAGGACCACAAGGCCTCCAGTAGGGGGTCTCTGGATTTCTGTTATACTGAACTACAGTGGTCCATTCATATGATAACACTGTTCAAATACATTAAAGGCTGATATAAAGAGGAGGGGGGTGCTTGATGATCCATGTTCACTGAAGGCAATCATAAGAAGTAATCATCTTAATCTGCTGCCAGAGAGATTAAGGTTAGATATTAGGAGAAATTTTCTAACTCTCAGGATAGTTAAGTACTAGAATATGTTACCAAAGAAGGTTGCCTAATAATACTTTATCTCTAGCTTTATGAAGACTACTACAGCACATCTTTACTGATTACTGGAGGTAGTATATATTCTTTTTACAATAAAGTTGCAGTAGCTAGCATCCATTTTGCTTTGTCTCTGTGGGTACGGCTAGACTACAAGCCTATTTCAAAAAGGCTTTTTCAAAAGATACTTTAGAAAAAGCCTCTTTCAAAAAAGAGCATCTAGACTACAAGCAGATTTTTTGAAAAAGTGAGCTGCTTTTTCGAAAGAGTCTAGATGCTGTCTTTCAAAAAAGCACAGTTTGCATTCAATAGCACCTTTTTTTTGAAAGAGTACTTTAGAAAAAAAGAGTTATTCCTCGTAAAATGAGGTTTACCGCAATTGAAAAAACTGCCACGTTCTTTTTATTTACTTTCAAAAGAACACACCTGCAGTCTAGACGCAGGTGAAGTTTTTTCAAAAAAAGGCTACTTTTTTTGAAAAAACCCTGTAGTCTAGACATACCATGTGTGATTAACTTGACAGAGTCAGAAGAAAAACAACAGAATGGCAGAATTTCATCAAAATTCCACACTGCAGAGGACTTCAGCTTTGACAGAACATCAGAGTGCCTTTTCCCCACTAATGTAAAAATCCCAACACACGAATATGACTCAAGGACAAAAGTTATCCTTACCTTGCCTTCCATTATAGTCACCACATCGGGCAAACCACCTATTACTTTACCACGATCTAGGAATTAAACAATAACACTCTTATTATAACAAAAGATCACAAAAGCTGAAAGAATTTATTACTTACTAAATATGTTCATCCTTATAAATCCTGGAGTAGAATTAGCAATAAGTTGGTGACCTATGACCATATGGAAATTCCTGGGCAGTTTCAAGCATTTAGGAGACAGCATCTTAACAAGGGGTATTTTTATTACTGGAAATAGGACAATAATTAATCAAATCCATATAGTATTCCTAATATTTATTTTGATATTCAATATGTTATGCTTCCCTCAAATTTTCAATTTACAATCTGCCACAGATTTTTGTAAACATACAAAATTGCCTTGAAGAAGCTGTTAGAGAAGCTCTGACTGCTGAGTATGGAACAGTATAAGCCTCTGGAACACACATAAACTAGCATCCAGTTGATAGCTATCATTATGTTTCAGAGTCAACATTCCAGTGTGATGAAGGAAGTTCCTAACTCCTAAACGTATTGCTTCAGGCCCTGAAAGGCCGTTCTCATTTGCAGGTTTCCTTTGCAAATAAGAGGAGTAGACACACTTTTGAAAAAAAGACAGCAAAATCTGTGGCTGAATTCTGCAGCAATGTGTTGACTCTGCTGTGAAAGAGCTATGAAATACATGGGACCTTAGAATTAAGTTTATCTTTAAGTAAAAAAATGTCACAATATTAGAAGTAGATTGTCCTTTAAAATATATACTTACTCTTCTCAGCAAAAGCCGCAGCCCTAACGTTGGGGAGGGCGGGAAAGAAAAAATTAAATTAATATTTTACTGTATAATTAAGGCACTAACTACAGGATCTAAATAAAATTTTTATGGCTTACTTGAGTCTCTGGAATTCTGTATATGCATCATCAAAAGCTGTAAAGAAATATTTCAATGCATTATATAAAATGTAATGCAATTCTTATCTATGAGTAAACGTAAATGTTGTCCTTCATTCCTATGTTAATGTTTCTTTAAAACATTTCATAAAATTATAGAGTAACCAAGGCTATGTCTACACTGATGTGGGGGTTGTTGGGTTTTTTTGCTTGTTTTTTCGGAAGAGGCTTTTCCGACATTTTGCCCATCTACACAGGGACAAATGTCAGAAAAACCTCCTCTTTCAGAACATCTCTTATTCCTCATAAAATGAGGAATACTGGGATGCCAAAAGAATGCGCCTGCTTTTTTGGAAACTGTTCCGAAAAAGTGGATGCGTTCCCTGGACACAGCTGAGAGGTATCCTGGAAAAATTCTGAAGGCTAGACATAGCCCAACATAGGTAATGAAAACTGAAGATGTCAAAATAAACCCTGCTGGAAATGATCTTAACACTAAGGCAATCAGAAAAGTTGGCTGCATTTACAGCATGCTTGAAGTTGGGATAGCTTTCCATTCTATAAGGATTCTTTTGCTTAATCCAGTTTATGAAAATCCATCATGACTTATAACTACAATATGTTCAGTATTCTACCTTGTCCAGATAGATCAATCATGCGCTTATGGGATTCTTTGCCATCAAAAATTTCAAAGGTGTATTTCCCTTTGTCCTTTTCAGTGGGCTCACAAATCTGCAACCAGGCAACCTCTTCACTTCCACCAATTCTCATCTTTTCACCAGAAGAAACCTTAGACTCCCTTGAAAAAAGAACAGAAAAAAGTTTGAAAATTCTTTGATGTACATTCTCCATAAATATTTGGCTATTAAATTTATAAAAAGAGACACACATACAGTTGTATATAGGCACACAGATAGTGATACACATATGTTAATATGCATTATATATATTATGTGCTAATAAATATGCATTATGTATAATATTTTAAAAGCTTTTTTGCACATTACAAAATATCACAATGCTAAACCAGTTTGATAGGGAAAACTATTAAAAATGATACACCTTTCTAAATGTACAGCATTATTTTCTTTCACCTAATTTATTGGAAATAATTTAATAATAAGAATAGTAAGAACTTTGGCGTGTAATTTAAGATTTCCTTTTTGCAGTAAGATGCATCTCTGACACTTAGGACCTAACTTTAAATTCTTAATGCTGGCAAAACTACCATTGACTTCACTGGGAATAACTGGAGGGTGGGGTACAGATCCATTTTGATATTCCTATGCATCTAACAGAAGCAATATCTATTGGGTTCCATATATCTTCTTCTCCTTTTGTGACCATATGATCACTCCACCTACAGGTATCCATAATTCATACACACCGGGGTGTTTTTGGGCCTTTAGCCCACACATTGAGGCATCTCTTTTCCTCACTTGTTTGTAAAACTCCATGGAGTTTGGTGATCTCTGTTTCTGGACTAAGAAGCAAACCTGAAGTTCAAATTTCTAAAGCAAAGACTGGACAAGGTGCTTAAGGAATCCAACCCATGCTTTTATGAACTCCCATCAGAGATGGGATGGGACTCTGGGTAATCAAAGATAATCTGCTGTCACTGCATCAAATTTCCAGGTGTCTGGCGCTCAGACAAATGTATGTTCAGAGAGATTCCTGGATGTGCAGAGGCTTGTGTATCAACAAGATGATGGTGGTGATCTTGAGCCTGTGAGAGTCTATTTTTATTTTTATTCACTATAGTTAGGTTGCAATATGACTTTCATCTTAATCTCCTAAAAAAATCCTCTTCTTTGGGCTGAATCTCTCCATGCATACTATCATCTCAAAGATGAAGGACTGGGGGTAAATTACAAAGACTTTTTCAGCAGAGAGTTATCAGTGCATTTTTCAAAATGTAGAAATTTTCTTCTAAAAACAACAAAAATGTAGAACTTTTATGTGAACAAAATATTTCAAAAATAGCTGAACTTCATATATGGCTCACATAAACATTCAGTTATACTCTCCTATTGCAACCAGTTATATTGCCAATCGGCAGGCAAAGGCAGAGAAATATATACTAGGAAACGAGACTACATATCACAGGCCATATTGTGCCATTCCTTTGAAGCAAACTTTCCAATTACAATAAATCAATGAGTTCTTCAAAAACACTGATGTAATTCTACTGTCCCGGATTACTTCCTAAAATTGATCTTGTCTCCAGTTAGCCAAACTTAATTTAATATGGACCTTCCTTTGACCGTCCTTCCTTCCTTCTCCTTATCTTTTCCCTGATTAATTTTTAAACTGAGAAAGTCAGAATTAGCACCTCTCTGGTTGAATAAATAATTTGCCCAACCAGGATTCATTTGGCCTCATACCTATAAGGAGCTACCTTGATGAGAAAAAGAATGTTTTTTTCCATCACACTTAGCTTTTCAGAAGAGAACTAGCTTTAGCTCACCAGATGAGATAGATATCTGCCTAGAAACTATGCTATGCTCCCCACTGTGCAATGAGTGGATGATTGCATGCTGCCTTTAGGATTTGTATGCGGTGTGGTGGGTGATTCAATGCTGACTGGGGATTTGCATGCTATGCTGTGTGCCAGGCTAATGACTATGAAAAACAAGGATTGTCTGCCCTCCCTGTCTTCTAGGAATGGTTAGCTGGAATTTAATTTAAAAAAGCAGGATGATTTTTTTTTCAGTCTTTGATTTAACTTTAAATAATTCTGCTTTATAATAGTTCTGTTCATAGTGGGATTGCAATTTCCTTTCTGGGTTAGCTATAGCTGCTTCTCATTTTAAAAGACAAAATTGTGCATAAAGCATGTTATATGATGGCACGTTTCTAATAAGTGTGTATAAATGTATGTCTGTTGATGCCTCCCCTTTGCCAATGTCTATTTTCTGGAACTCCATCCATATGCAATGGATAAGGATTTGGTGTAAGCTGCCTTAAATCTCAAGCAGCCTCGGTGAATAAGAAAATAGGTTTTCTGCTATTTTAGTCATATTAACAAAACATTTGTTCAAAGGGTGCAATGTATTTGATACTAAGCTCACCTTATGAACAATCTCACAGATTTGCTCTTTGTGTTCCTTGAACTTGATTCAATAGTGTTACTCTCATTATATACCTGGGTTTCTTCATGGAAATCAATGGTGTTACATGAGCATAAAACTGTTGGGCTAATGTATTGGTAGCTCAGGCCCTTTACGTCCAATTCAAATTACTTCGTTTCCTACACTCGCTTTGGTGAAAATCAAGGAATTAGTTTAAAAACAGTCTCCTGCAAACCCTCCTTTCCTGTGGGATGGAATAATTGACTGGAACTTTGGAGACCATCTGTTCCTGGCTCTGCTACAGATTTTCTTTGTGACCATGAACAAGCCACTTGATATCTCTGTACCTTTGTTCCCCATCTGTAAACTGAGAATGATAACCATTTCCCTGTCTTAGAGAAATGTTGAAATGATAAATTGTATGGGAGGTGCTATCTGAATGTCATGAAATAAAAAGATAATAACAAAAATAAATCCTGCAGATCTTAATATCTGTTCAAATCTCCCATTGAATTCAAGGACTGGCCAGCCCTATATGTGCACTCTCACTTACCTCTGATACCAGTTAGCTTTCATTTCATCTGCATAGTACTTCAAGAAACACTGAAGTCTTATTCCTTCTGGAGTACAGTGGATCTTCAGTGGAGAAGCAGATTTACCTGCACAAAATAAAACATATGCTTATCAAAGAACACACAGTAGTGCAAAAATAACAGAAGCAAATTGCAGTTTCACAATACTGTATACGCTTAACACATGGGTTCACATACAAATACCACAGCTATATTGTTAATATAGGAAAAAATTAATATCTTAGGATCAAGAACTTTAACTAGTGTAAAGTGGTATAGTTTGTTGATTTCAGTGTAGCTATGCTAATTTACACATGATCAGGGACTGGTCCGGGATTATTCTTTTGCTGCTATTTATTAAGTTTATTACCAGGATGATTATTTTAAAAGTAATAAACCATTTGTAGAATGATCATTAAATAATATTTATCTGATACTGATTTCACAACTGCTTTACACAGATGCAGCTCTACTGGTAATTTGAACTGACTCCTATGTTGCATCAGTTTCAATAGGATCAAAATCAGACCCTATCTATATTGTAGAAATAGTTGTTTGTTTACCTGAAGTTAATGTGAAGAAAACTATCATAGAATCATAGAACACCAGAACTTGAAGGGACCTTGAGAGGTCATTGAGTCCAGTCTCCTGCCCTTACAGGAGGATCAAGCACCAACTAGATCATCCCTGATAAATATCTATCTGACCTGCTCTTAAATATCTCCAGTGATGGAGAATTCACAGCCTCCTTAGGCAATTTATTCACGTGTTTAACCATCCTGAGAGGAATTTTTTCCTAATGCTCAGTCTTAACCTCCTTTGCTGTAATTTCAGCGCAATGCTTCTTGTCCTATCCTCAGAGGCCAAGAAGAACAATTTTTCTCCCTCCTCTTTGTAACACCCTTTTAGATACTTGAAAACTGCTATCATGTCCCCTCTCAGTCTTCTCTTTTCTAAATTAAACAAGCCCAGTTCTTTCAGTCTTCCCTCATAGCTCATGTTCTCTAGACCTTTAATCATTTTTCTTGCTCTTCTCTGGACCTTCTCCAATTTCTCCACATCTTTCTTGAAATGTGGTGCCAAGAACTAGACACAATACTCGAACTGAGACCTAATCAGTGCAGAGTAGAGCAGAAGAATCATTTCTCGTGTCTTGGTCACAAAACTCTTGTTAATGCATCCCAGAATCATGTTTGCCTTTTTCGCAACAGTGTCACACTGTTTACTCATATTTAGCTCGTGGTTCACTATGACCCCTAGATTCTTTTCTGCAGTGCTTCTTCCTGGACAGTCACTTCCCATTCTATATGTGTGAAACTGATTGTTCCTTCCTAAGTAAGTACTTTGCATTTGTCCTTATTAAACTTCATCCTATTTTCCACAAACCATTTCTCTAGTTTGTCCAGAGAAGTATAAATACTCTGCCCTAAGATGCTTATAGTAACTAAACCAAACAAGGCTATTGGAATAGTACTTTGTTCCCCTTTAATACTGTCAATTAGAAAATTAAATCCCTATTTAGACACTTAATAGTGCGCCCATAATAGGATATGCATTGTGACTCCCAGATATTTCCCAGTTGCCTCAGGCGCTTAGATTTTAATACCAAAAAATTACATGAAAGTCAGAGACAGCATTTACTTACCTGTGACTCTGCTCATTGCCAGGATTATATCATCAAACACTGAGTAGAAGAAAAAAAGAAAACATGCCATCAGATAGTAAAATTTGTTCAGAATATAGCCTTGCTAGGTTTAAAGCAATATGGCAAATCAACACAGTGGGGAGGAGGAAAGAAATTATAATAGTTATATAGAAACATTTATGTTGACAATAAATCATTCTATATTATTCACATATTTTAACTAAGTCTGACACCATTTAACTGAACAGTGTGTGGAAATATACATTAAATTGGACCAGTCTACCACTATCACAATAATTTTTAATGACATATAAAACACTTTTTTGCTGCCAATCATCTAAGGTAGTATTAGTAAGGGAGACCGGTATCTGCTTCCCTTATTAATGCATGTTATCTTCTAAGAATAATTAATATCAACTTAAAGAAGAATGGTTGCTTCAACCCAAGGTTCAAAGAATTTGGTCCAAACTCAATGTTTCTGAGTCCTCTACAACACAGCAAAAACTTTGAAATAAAAAGGAAACTAAAAGTTTCCTGTGTTATCCATTTGCAAGGGCAGATGCTTTGACATCTTTTGAAGAAACGTTAAAGTCATGCATTACTTCACTATAACAAATTGGTCTTTACCTTTTCCTGATATATCAAGAATCGTCAAATCATGACCTCTGTCATCTGTCACAGTTGCCTTATATTCACCTTGATTCTTCTTAGATAGCTATAAATAAAACATAACATGTTTACTGTATAATTGAAATTAGAGCTGGAGATGTAAGCAAGATCTTCTATACCAAAGATCTCATTCTGAAATGTTTCAACAATGACTACCAATGAGAAGAAACTCAGGATTAGGCCTGATTAGTAAACTCTTTTCTATTGTATTCACATGTGCTAAATCACTCATCCTATTCTATAATATAAAGTTAACTCAATTATCTATCAAAAGATTAATCCTCTGATGTTCCATATAAACAAATACATATGGCCTAATTCCAATCAGTGTAAAAGCAAGAGTAGTTTAGTGAGATTCAAAAGTCAATTAAAATCTAAAAAATATACTAATCATGGGTGCATTTAACTACTGATATATAAATTTGTCAAACGGGACGCACAATTTCTCTTTAGATAAAATTATTGTCTTTTGGAACAACTAGATCTAAAGCATATAAAATGCCTCAATATTCCTGATTTAGTCCCATTAGACTATTTGAATAATAGTGAGGCAATAGTGACTACAGTGTAATGAGCCTGGGACAGCAACATGGCCACCCTCTAACCCAGAAGAGGAAGCACCTTCTATGACCCCTTGGTGAGAGGGGCCAGCCATACCTAGCCCCACCCACAGGAAGTCAGAGGTCAGGTCTGGGACTATAAGAGCCACAGGTTCAGTCTGGGCCAGGAAGCTGAGCTGAGCAGATGCCTAGCCCTGGCTCCCACAGTGAAGGCCTTAGCTGTTCTGCCCCCAGCCTGAGGACTGTGTTGGACTGCCTGGACCCCTACCAACCCCAGACCCCTGGCCTGGACTGCAGAAACACTGTCTGCCACCTGAACCCACGCTGACCCCACCAGGACCCATGCCGGGCACCAACAACTGGGCTAGCCCACCTGGATCTCTGCCTGAACCTGAACCCATGGGCACCCTGCCAGCCCTGCTGTCACTCGAGGATCTGCCGGAACATTGCCAGAATTGGGTAGGCCGTCAGGGGGGTTTGCAAAGCCGCCCAGGGATAGCTGACCTTGGGGCGGCTGAGGACATGAAGGTCAGGTGGGCAGCACATTACGGCCTGGACCCCTGCTGACCCTTGACTTCGTCAGCATGTAATGGTCTGGATCTCCGCTCACCTAGTGATGCCAAGACCGCCATTGTCAGGGCCCTGGACTGGGACGCAGTGGAGTAGGGAGGGCTTGCAGCCCTCCCTGCCACCTCTCCTTTTGGGTAGCAGGTTCCCAACCCCTGTGCTTGTCTGCTCTCCCAGAGTGAGGAGACCCAACCCCCTGTCCAGCTGGGACCCAGCCAGAGCTTTGATTGCTGGAGAAGTGGTGATAGACACTTGTCATCCTGACTCACTGCTGTCCCTTAAACTGTGAACTGGTGACAATTTGTATTAACACCATGTCTGTCTGCCTGCCCTGACTCCAGGCTGGGCCTCACAAACTGTCACTCGGCCAAGTCCGAGGCATGCCTCACAGACTTGTGGGAACTATAGGGAGTCAGCGGTGCCCCACCTGCTGATGTAGGACCCTTTTACATATGGTATAAATAAATTCAATATCCTCAAAGAAGTTAAATATTAAAATCTAGTATAGTGGCACTATGGAAAGTGAGATATTTTTTGTATTTTATTTAAATGAGGAAGTCAGTCAAAGTGGGGAAATATAAATATTTGGAGTCAGCATAGTTATTTAATAGCATCTCAAGTCCTAAATAAAAAACGAAGCACAAAACAGAAGGAAAAACTCAGTGTATCTATAGGTCGAGGAACAAGTTATTCAAGCCACATAGGCATTCTTCAGTAAATAGGAGCTCAGCATAACTGAAGCCAAAGGGAAAGCACATAATCTGTTGCCAATAACTGGTAAAACGAAAGATAGAACAGCACTAGCTACTATGTCAGTGACCTAGAGTACCTTTTTAAAGAAATGATCCATAAAAATAGTGACACTTGGTTTATGACTCTACCTGGTAAAATGTTATGCAGAAACTGTCACTGCTAATTAGTAGATTATATCATACCCTTGGAATAGTTAGCTGGCACACTCCTTTCTGCAAATCAGGCAGCCCTTGATCCTCAAGCCCAGAACCATCTTTGTACCATTTGAAAAATGTCTCCTTCTTAGTGTTCGCCACCTGCACAATGGAAAATGCATGGATTATTATATGCTGTCAGAAGCCATCTCTTTCATTGCATTTGAAATGCAAGAGGATATATTTTCTATTATCTATTATGTAGCTCAGATAAAGCGTGAAACAGTTACAAGCAAATTGAACTGGACCAACTGTTGGTCCTAACATAACTGTAGTATATAGATTCTATGTCTTGTCCTGCCTCTGGTTACAGACCCTTCAAAATTCTGAAGGGCATTCCAGACCTGCATCCATTCCACATGAGCACTAACTTCTACTATCTGTGAAGGAAGCACACTCTGGCACAATTCTTTCAGGCCTATGCACATTGTGCAGCAGAGTCTAATCCCCACAAAGGCCCACTTACACTTCTTTGGTAGACTCTTAGTGGGAGCAGAAGCAATGCCAAAAGTATTCCCACAGGCTTGCATTGCACAGGGGTAACATACAGAGCCATATATCATCCTGTTAGGATCATGATGTGGGCAGTATCCAAGGATGAGGAGCAGTTATGGGTAGAAGGGAGAGTGGCCAGATCTGGTAGTTCTGGCTACAAAATTATCCATTAGCAGCTGTGAGAAGAGGCTCAGTAGGTTAGAATGACCTTGAAGTAACAGTAGCCTTTCAGTAGTAACAATGTAGAAAGACATTACAGCTGTGGGTTTAGCATTGCTTTATGTTCGAAATATAACTGTGTTCCAGGTGGCACTTAAAATAGCACTGGATGGGCAAGTTTAAAGTGTAACATCAAAGAAGCAACTAAAAGGAGAATGACTGGAAGCAGAAGTTCAGCACTCTAGAAATTCTGCCAATGTCATTTTTATATTGTTTTTATGTTATTTAACAGGTCTCTCAATAAAAGATTTGTCACTTAAGGGATTTGCAAGGTGCACAGTTTCAGCTTGGTTGCATTCCTGTCCTAACCTAAACCAAGAAACACAGGTGTCATAAAATTGAAGGCAAGATGAATAAAAGGATATTGTGGTTTCAGCAGAAGTACTCTTTCCTAACACTATTAAGCATTCAACACAGCCTCATATTGCATAGCTACACTAACACACCACAGAACCCTGAAATCAGAGCTTAGAAGTTAAAATTAAAGAGAAATCTTTAATTTTAAAGATTTAAAATTTAATTTAAAGAGAAATCACAATTTTTCAAATATATGGTAATGAAATGTACAGCAAGCATGCTTGTGACCTTTTTAATGGTGTGATTGTACATCCCTTCCCTGAGCCCCAGGAGCAAACAGAACCAACAATAGCAAGCTCAATTCTTAGAGTGAGTTTTGAATTCTCTCTCATAATTGCACAAGTTGTGATACAGAAATGAATTTATCTCTAAGTCAAAGGGGAAATGCCCACTTAGCCCAACTGAGCAACTGGACCACTGTTTGGGAGTTTTCCTGGCTGTCTACAACAGTGCTTTATTCTCTGCATAGTGTCTAATTCATTATCTCATTGAGGGTACATCTAGAAAGTAGGGTTATTTTGGAATACCAGAGGTATCCCAAAATAGCTACCCCACATCTTTTAAACATGCCAGTTATTTCAAAAAATATTTCAAAATAACGGGTGTGCTATTCCAGCATCCCTGTAAACTTTGTTCCACAAGTGTTAAGGGAGTCTCAGAATAGCACATTCTTTCAAAATCTGGCACTGTGTAGATGCACCAAATTTCAAAATAACCTATTTTGAAATACAATTAACATAAGATATGCAATTTGCATAGTGCAAATTGCATATCTTATTTTGAGTTTAGGGTGCTGTTTAGAAGCACCCTGTTTAGAAGCACTCTGAGTGAATAGGATAAAATATGTGAAATGTAGAAATGTTTCTTTTGTATTTTCTTTATTCTTTTGTTAAACACTGGAAAAATATGAAATCCAGTGTAGACTGAGTGTTGGTTGTTGCTGGGATACTAATGAGAGAGAGAGTTATTTGCCTTATAGTAACTAGAGTTTCTTTGAGATGTGCGGTCCCTATCAGAGGGGAAGGAGGGCAAGTAATGGAATACAAATGGGAAAGAACCCTGATAAGTAAATTTAATGGTTCAGATGAAATGCCAACTATTTTGGGGGTGAACATAATGAAACTTGTCCCTATGAAATATAGTAAATGTAGATGGAGCTCATCAGTCCTCCTTGCTGAGATGATTGCTATCAGGAATGCAATCTTTGTGAATAGGTAAGACATGGAGCTGATGGACAAACCTACTGTCTTTAACAAAAATATATAGACAAAAATAAGAGGTGTATCTGTAGCTCCCAGGGCATCTTTGATGCTTCCAGTTGGCTAAGTCACATTTCCTAGCAGAAATTAGACTCATTTGAAATTAATTTAATAGAGGTCTGCATTTATAAAAACAAACCAATTCAGCACCAAATATCCGCTGATGTAAAATGGCATAGCACCATGAAATTAAATGACTACAACAATTTACACCAGCCAAGCATATAAACCAAACAAATTTAAAATTAAACATGAATTTCCATACCTCAGGATTTGAAAACTATAATACAAATCAACAGCAAATTGATCCATGAGATAATACATTTACTATACACACAGAGAGCATATATGTAACCCTTCTGCCAGATAGCACCAGCAGCAGCCAGGGACAAGTTGGACATCTAGGGCTTCCTCTCCATCCATCCAACACAGAACTGGCTTGAACCTCCACTCAGTAACCTGGGAAATTCACACAACACTGCGGGGCGCCTTTGAGAGGCAATGCTTCCCCACTCGCAATCACAGAGTCTGAGTGTAGAAAGGAAAACATTTAATAAAAAGGGAAGGGAAGTAACATGGCATTAATTTGGGAAAACACCACAAACAAGATCCTAACCAAAACCACGAGTAACAGTCCAGCCCGAGTAGGTTGGGCAATGTCCTTTTCCTCTCAGACACTTAAGTCCAGCTATGTAAACATCCCCTTCACATGTACATGTGGGGGTGGGGGGGGGAGGTAAAGAGGCATCTTACTAACTCCACTAGTCACTTACTGGCCACCTGTTCACTGCTCTCTGTCACCGCCTTGCTGGCCATTCATCTCATCTCACTGCCGCTGTTCTGCTAGCCACTCATTACACCTTTTCATCACCTCTCTGCTCATTGTTCTGCTGCCACTCTGCTCTCCGCTCCCACCACAAGCCAGTGGAAGATGTGAGATTTGGCTCCAAGCCAAAGCTAGTAATTTCAGCTCTTAGTGATTACAGTTCTTGGCCCAAAGCACAGTCCAGACACAAAAAATTCCAGCATCCATTGGAGTACATTTAAAATTAGTAAAGATACTCCTTATGGAATTTGCTCTGTTCTATCATTAGAATGGGGTGGGGGCAGAGAGACAGGTTGAACCAGTCTTACAGCTCATGCCTGGAGGGCATGCAGCCTACTAATTCAGAGTCTTGCCCTCCCCCCAGTTAATTTCACAGAGCAGCTTTGACAGGTGAGCCCTTGTCCATCCAAAGTTCTTTACACTGACAGTCTCTCTCCTTTTGAACTGAGTTCAGACTTTGAACACAGTTGGACTTTTCTACATTCCCACAATAACTTCAAGCATTGGTGATCATATCTCACAATTCCTGCATTTAGTGTCAACACAGTTTGTGACCTCATAACAGCCAAATTGGTTACAAGAGGCAAAACACCATTGTAACAGTTGAATATCTGGCAGGTCTAAGCAAAGTGAGGGCAAACTGTATTTACATAAACACAGCCACGATTTCTTTCCCATTCCAGCTGGCTATAATGGAAGAATTGATTTAGACTCTGCTTAAATATATATAAATGCATGTGTTACCTTATGGATCACTATTGCTATTGGTTTGGCTCATAACTATTGAATTTTATAGTCAATGTAAAATATATACTCATTCTGTTTATTTGCAGTAGAATAGGAGACTGCTGCAGACCAGCTTCCGAGAGCATTAATTCTAATCCAAAGTAACCATTTAATCTGATAGTATTCCTGGTCTTTTTGTTTCTTTTTCATATAAATATGCCTACTTGTGTTCTTAAACGGGACAAAAGGGAGTGAGAGCAAATATGTGTAACCACTTTTCCATCTGCCCCTCATTATAAAATGTTAAACAATTGAACAAGAGAAACACCTCCATGTTAACTACATGACCAAAGTCAAATGTCACTAGTGCCAAAAGCCAATGGCATCATTGAAGTGAAGAGTTCGCAAACAACCTGTAGAACAAATTTGCAGAAAATGTTCCAACAATTAGTAATACTGAATAAATTAATACAAATCAATGAGCCAGATGCTCAACCTTGCAGAGCCTGCAATAGTACACAATGGACCCCAGAGCCCCAAGCACTTTTAAATCACTGGGTCCCAGAGCAGCTGCACCCCTTTCCTTTGTCAGTGGTCTTGTAACCAATACAGGTGGCTGCTCTAATTTACACGAGTTCAGCTCCAGGATTGGGAAAGCAGCCACTTTTAGAGCCACTTTCCCTCCCCATTCAGTTATGCCAAAGTTAAGGTTCAATGTGTTTTCACAGATAATTTGTGAACAGAAAAAAGTCACTAAATGTGTGAGATAAATTACTCATAATGAATTATTAAATCAATTCTAATTAGAAACTCAAAACCTATTAAAAATGAGTAGTTAAAACTAATACAAAAGTGTCTGCACTGCTCAAAAAGCTGTGAACATCCTGAGTTTGATGCTTCCCAAATTAAACCCTTTTAATTATTCATACCTCTCATTATGAGTTCTTATAAAAAGTAAAGCAACTAGAATAGTAAAGCCTCCTAGAATAGCATGTAAGGACAATTAATGACAGTAAGAGCTATCTCAGAGCTCTGTATACATTACTTTGAAATTAAGATGTTATTTTTTCAAAATCATTGACTAAAAATATGAAAAGTGACATTTTGTCATCTAAATTCATGCAAGAAATGTTTGTTTGCTTAGCTCACTATTAAAAACAAATAATGTTTAAAAATGCATCTCCTACATATTATTGTGCAATTTTCTAAAATTGATTTAAAAATGTTTCCAGATAGTTTTGCTTACTTTACAAATAAGCAGAACCTCACACTCTTCTGTGACTTCCCAGTGCAAATACTCCAGAAAATGAGGACCTGGGAGACAAAATGAATTTAAAACATGTGTTATGTACTCTATAAGGAAACATATCTCACTTCAGTGTGACCAGGGAAAAATAGATATTCCAGGATTCTTGGTCCAATCATTCATGAACTACACATTTCCTAAAGGGGAAACCATTCAGTGAGTGTTTGTTTATTAATGATGAATACAGAAAGGCAGGGAAATGGGACCCATCTCAGTTTGCAGCTGAGGCGATGTACCATTCCTGAATGCACTACAACTTACTGAGTGAGACCAATAAAATCATTAAATCTGATCTTACCCAGTTGCCAACTAAGCATAAGAATAAGACAGACTAGGGTTGCCAATAAATGTCCAAATGATGTATTAATGGACAGGGAATTGGAGAATAAACCAATGTCTCATAATGCTCACCCAATTATACGTTCAAAGCAAAATTCCTGGACTGAGCATTTTTCCAAAATGAATTAAATTTGCATATTTAAATGATATTATAATATTGCCTAAGAGAAATATGAACTACTTGTGTTCCCCCTTTCAGGCTCCAATCCTGCAAATAGTCATCCCCATGAGTAACTTTCTTGATAGGCGTAGCCCCATTGAATTCAGTGGAATGAGTCATGTGAGGATCTATATGTACAAGTGTTTGCAAGTTCAGGGCCTAACAACATAAATTGAGTGTCTGATCCTGTAAGGTGTTGCATCATTAGAATTCCCACTGAAGTCAACAAGTGGGGGGGTGATACCAGAACAGCCTCACAGGAGGAGCTGCCAACATGGCCACCTGTTGGCTCCACATTCTTTGCTGCTGCTGTCCCTGGGAGAACCTGGACTGCAGGACTCAGAAGTCTGTGTCTGGGAGACAGTGGGAGGACAGAGCCCTCTCCACAGGTAATGTGGAGCGAGAAGGGGACAGTTACAATGTAGGATCCCAGGATGGGGATCGGGAGAGGCAGAGTCACATGGGGTATCACATGGAAAGGTCACACACACCCTTTAGCTACCTTTGTGTCCCTCATATGAGTCACCTGACCTAATGATGTCAATAGGAATTGAAGATACTCCTCATTCACAAGAGTTGCTACAGAAATTCAGCCCTAAGGCACCAACCTTCCCTCACTTACCTTGTTTCCTGAGATATTCCTTTCTCTGGAGCTCAGCCTCAGCCAAGACAGCCTTGAATGCTATATTAATAGTAGAAAAGTGTTAAACACAATGTTAGTTGCTGCAGTACTCAAAAGAACAACTGAAGTACACTATTAATTCATAGGCTGAGCCAAATGTTTCAGGGAACTTACCATCTCCAATAAGAACTAATGAAGACTGGTTCTTGGCAACTCCGTCTTCAATTTGTATAGTGTAAGTTCCTTCATTTTCAATTGTAAATTGGTCCATCAACATCTCAATAATGCCATTTGAATAGTCACACTTAATTCTATGTCTCTGGAATTAAATAAGCATTACACTAGGTAAATATAGTTACACAGTGTGATGTGTAGTGCAAGTTATTTATAATTCCATAACATACCAGTCCCCACCATATTAATTTGCTGATTTTTTTGCCCCAGTCTCGTATCATTCACCTCTCTTACTATGGAGCTTTCTCATGCAGAGACTGTCCCTTTATCTCTTTTTGTACAGTACCCAAAACAGCGGAGCCTCTTTGGAACTGCAACATGAATGTTTAATAGTCATAACAACAGTCCTTTTGTCTCAGGTTATCACTCTTATTGTAATGGAGAATACTAGTTTTGTGTGAATGAGTAGCTGGTCCACAGAATGAACATAAGAACATAACAATGACCATGCTGGGTCAGACCAATGATCCATCTAGCCCAGTATCCTATCTACCAACAGTAGCCAATACCAGATGCCCCCAAGGGAGGGAACACAACAGGTAATCATCACGTGATCTCTCCCTTGTCACTCATATCCAGACATTCAGAGGCTAGGGACACCATTCTTACCCATCCTGGCTAACAGCCATTGATGGACCTAACCTCCATGAATCTATCTAGATCTTTTTTGAACCCTGTTAAAGTTCTAACCTTCACCGCACTGTCTGGCAAGGAGTTCCACAGGTTGACTGTGCACTTAGTGAAGAAAAACTTCCTTTTGTTTGTTTTAAAGCTGCTACCTATTAATTTCTTTTGGTGATCCCTAGTTCTTATATTGTGCAAATAAGTAAATAACTTTTCCTTATTCACTTTTTCCACCAGTCATGATTTTATAGACCTCTATCATATCCCCCTTTAATCTCCTCTGTTCTAAGTTGAAAAGTCCAAGTCTTTTAAATCCCTCTTCATATGGGACCCATTCCAAACCCCTACTCATTTTGGTTGCCCTTTTCTGAACCCTTTCCAATGCAATATATCTTTTTTGAGATGAGGCGACCAAATCAGTATGCAGTATTCAAGATATGAATGTACCATGGTTTTATGTAGAGGAAATAAGATCTTTTCTGTCTTATTCTCTATCCCTTTTTTAATGGATATTACTGGCTTCAATTCAGCAAAGGTATCTACCAGCATGGAGCTTTATTCCTGAGTAGAGTCAAACTGACACTAGATGGAAGGTCAAGATTTAGAAAAAATATCTTAATATTGTAGGCAAACCTACTGTAACTAATCCAAATAGCAGAACTTGGCTGTTGGATATAGAGTCTGGGCTGGAGCCCCATGCAGTGGGAGGCCTTGGGGAAAATAGCCTCCAGAGAAGTCTATTAAAAGAAGCTAGCTACATATTATGAATTAAGTATTAAGTATTAAGCAATGCAACCAAATAAAGAAAATATTTCTCTGAGATTCCAGACCCAGTACTTATTGAAGTCAAAGGCAAAATGGCCATTGATTTCAGTAGTATAGAAACAGACCAAAGAGAGAGAAATTAAATTGGTGTATCTAGCAGTAGAAAGGGAATTAGAAGGGAAAGAAATACAAATGCTCAATCTTGTTCTTTCTCTTGCTTCTTGAATTTGTTATATTTCTTACTTTTGGGCATAGGGAGCAAGATTAAAATAAAGAGGCTGAACTGTGCCAGTTAATTCTGCTTGCACATTACTGTATTTCAAATATCTTTCAGAAGTGGAACCAAAGGAAGTTTTTCCAATTAGGACCTAGAAGAAAGTTATTACATTCTAGCCAATGACAAGAATCAAACTACATTCTCACCAGCACAATGGGCTATTGAACATGTTCACTGACTGCAGTCCAGTCTCTAGGCAGGTTTTGGAAAATAATTAGGCTACTATCTATTGCCATTATGCCGCAAGATGAAGTTCAATGATTTTATGGGTACCATAAATACAAGGCTTTTATGTGACTTTCCACAAAAATATCATCAATCTCCACAAGTAAATGTCACTTGTGGATTACTAATTAAAATGGTGAAATAATACAGCTCTACATATATAATATCAAGTCTTTCAAACAGATGTACACTAAAAATAGATGAATCAGTTCTGTAAACAGTACCCAATCCAGAATATTGCAACTTCAATAGATGCTACTCATCTTTTATTCATGTTTTCAATGTTACAGTTTATTGCTTCTCAAGAAAAGCTATAAGGGGGAAAGAAATGTATTATTCCAACAGAGACATATTCCCTCTTAATCCTGTCATTATGCAATCCAGGAGAATGCTCTTTCCTCTCCAGGGTTTGCAAAAATGCAGACAAGCTTTTCTGATCAAAAATGTTTTCTGCAACCTAAGGGACAGATTAATTGCTTTGAAGTCACAACCATGTTCAGTGAGCAGTGTGAAGGCACCCCACCCTGGAAAGATTACTGGAAGGATTGTTCTGCAGACAGGCACATGCTCCCCTAATGCTGCTCCCTCCTGTGTGCTGGCTCTGTACCCTACCATGATGGCAGGGGAGACATGTGCCCCCCACTTTTGTATAGTCATTAAGAATAAACACAAGGTAAGAGAAAACACACATTCTGTCCAATTTATACCTTGCTTATAGAAAATAAAAACATGAAGAAAGCCTCAGCTCAACCACCAATAATAGGCTTCATTACCCACTAGTCCAGGCACTTTGGAGCATTCTCCCATGCTGCTTCTTATGCCTGGTTACTCCTGGGTGGAATCTGTACCCCCACAGATAGACAGAATTCATACGGCCGCATTTTTCTGTGCCCTCCATGCAGAGTGCTCCCATCAACACTGGTACTCCTACTCCTCATGGGAGTAGGGAAATTGACAGGAGTATCCATTGACCTCCCACTATCGGGACAGCACCAAAGTTTGAATCAAGGTATGTCTACTCCAGATTCACAATTAACATAGCTGGAGTTGTGTATCTTAATTTGACTTCTCCCCTAGTGTAGACCTGGCCTTAGTGATCCAGCTGTGTTGACACATCCAGGTCACTAAAAGTCAGGAAGGGTGTGTCTACATTGCACCGTTATTTCAAGATAACTAGTGTTATTTCAAAGTAACAATGAAAATTCCATTCCATTATTTCAAAATAATGGATGGCTTATTCTGAAATCTGTAAACCTCATTCTATGAGAAATAATGCTTATTCCAAAATAGCTAATTTGAAATAAGGCATATGTAGACACTCCACTGCTGCTATTTCAAAATAGCCCCTCACCAGAGCCATTCTAAGTCAGTCCTCCCCAGTGCCTCCTCGGGCTCTTAATTGAGATAGCACATCCACATTAGGGAAGCCTGCCTCAAACTAATTTTGAGGCTTACCTGCAGTGTAGATGTGCTATTTCAAAATAAGCCATTTTGGAGTAATTATTCCCAAACAGCTTATTTCCAAATTGCTGTGCAGTGTAGACATACCTGAAGTATAAGTGCAATGACCACCCGTCCCAATTTTCCCAGGACAGTCCCAATTTTTAAAGTCCTGTCCCGGTGCCCCACGCAGCACTGAAATGTCCCAGAAAGCCCTGGAACTCCAAACGCAGCTAGGAGCTGTTGCTCACCGCTAATTCCCCTCTCCCTCCTTTGGATGGAGGAACAGAAGCCTGGCGGGACAGTTCCAGAAGCCTTTCCCTGCTGCTGGGAATCCAGCCAATAGGCACAGGGGGAGGCATTTCCTGGTGGAGCCCAGAAAAGCAACTGGGAGTAAGCAGCTGGGAGGAGGGGAAGGCAGGGAATCATCTCGCTGTTCAGCTAATGGGGGGGGGGGG